>JAJEJO010005544.1:443784-554708 GCA_020662805.1 Glaucomys volans | reverse complement strand
GTGTGTGTGTGTGTGTGTGTGTGTGTGTGTGTCTGTGTGTGTGTGTCTCGGAGGGGAGGGGCAGCCCGGTATGGCCTTAGCTGTCCCTTTCCTTGCCTGGCTCCCTGACCTCCCAGTCCAGCTGGGAAGTCAGACTGTCCCTGGGTGAAGCCAAGAGATTAAATAGAATAATAAATAGATAGATAAATAAATAAATAAATACGCAAATAAATAATCGGAAGGGCCCAGCTGGACTAGGGGGGACATTGGTGAGGTGTTCCAGGCCTCCCCCATCCCGAAAATAAGGAGGGGTACCTGTGGTCCTGGGGATGGAGGAAAGTGCTCAGAGAATCTGGGGAGGGGGTAGCTCCAGGCTGGAAGCCCAGGGAAGGGTTGTCTTGGGGTGATGGGTTACGTTAGGGGGCAGGGCCCTGAACTGCCCCTCAGGTCCGCTCTAGGTTAGGTCAAGTGAGGAATGAGAGCTGCTAGAGGGAGGAGGATCTGGAGAGAGCAGGGTGGGATGGGTGATGGGGACGACCCCGACTGAAGGTGAGAAGTGGAGGGGTGGTGAGTGAAGTAGCTGAATCTAAGGCCGGGCATGGAGGGGATGGGGACCGACCGAGAACCAGAGGAGGGTGAAGATTAGAACCCAGGTGGAACTAGAGGGAGACTCAGCAGAGAGGCCCCAGGGATGGCCTGGGCCTGAGTTCAGGCGGTTAAGGGAAACTGAGGCAGACGTGGGTGGACTTGGGCCTTAGATTTGGGGGCTTCAAAAGGAATGGTCAGGGACTTCGTGGAGAAGAAAGGTCTGTAAGTTAGAGCGGTGCAGGGTCTGAATGGGAGAAATTTCCGACTCCGGGGCGTGGGAGACGTGCGGACCTGGTGCCTGAGTTGGGAGCCTTGAAGGCAGACGGCGGGGTCAAGGTCAGCGGTGGCTAGGGCGCGCTGGGGAAGATAGTTCCAGAAGTGAGGTGTGAGTCTGGGGGCTGAAGAAGAAAGTTTCGGGCCAGGATGGGGGTCCCCCCCGAGGGGCGTGGGCAGGGAAATGCAGCTGGGGGTTGGAGAGGGCGCTGCGGGCGCAGGTGGGGGACCCGGGGAGCATGGGAAGCGAGTTCCGGGCGCGCCGGCCTGGCCGGAGGCTCAGCTGGCCGGGCCAGCCGGGGGCAGCGGGGGAGGTTCGGCGCCCTTGACGCAGGCGGCCTCGCAGTGCTTGTGGAGGTAGGACTTGAGCGCGAAGCTCTTGTCGCACTGGCGGCAGCGGTAGTGCTTGAAGGCCGAGTGCGTCTGCATGTGCGCGCGCAGGTTGGAGCGGTCGGCGAAGGCCTTGCCGCAGTGCGCGCAGCCGAAAGGCTTCTCGCCGGTGTGCGAGCGCATGTGGCCCTGCAGCAGCCAGGGCCGCGAGAAGGCCTTGCCGCACACGCCGCACTTGTGGCGCAGGTTGTGGGTGAGCACGTGCATGGCGAGCGCGGGCATGGACACGTACGCCTTGCCGCACGTCGGGCACTTGCGCGCCAGCTGGCTGTCCAGGCTGCGATGCGTCTGCTTGTGGCGGCTCAGGTTCGACGACGTGGCGTACGTCTTGCCGCACTCGGCGCACGCGTGCCGGTGCCCGCCGCCCGCCGGCGCCCCGGCGCGCCCCGCGCGCTCCCCGGCGCTCCCGGCGTCCCCCGCGCCCGCCGCGTCCCCTCCGCCCCCGCCCCGCCGCCGCCGCGAGCGCCCGTCCGAGATGAAGAAGGCGTCCATCGAGTAGCTGTCGGTCACGGCCGCCTCCCCGCGAAAGTAGCGCGCAGACAGGCTCGACTGCGGGCTTTCGGGGTCGCTGTACTCCTCCGGCGCCGCGGGCGGGTACGCGGGCTCGGCGGGCGCCAGCTCCAGGCCCGGCTTCTGGTCGCCATCGTAGCCGCTTGGGGGCAGGCAGTGCGGGACATAACCTGGAGGGGCGAGAAGTGGAACGGATGTTGAGGACGAGGCCCCGGGGAAGGCTGTCCCCTTTGAGCAGGGTCCTCCCGGCGCCCCCTAGCTCGGCGTCCTCCGGGCAGCTTTTGGAGAAGGGTGACTGCTGGTAAGACAGTGTGGAGCGCTTTGAAGGTGTTGTTATACCCACTTTGCAGGTGGAGAAACTGAGGCAGAGACACGCAGTCAGTCTACACTAACAGCAGTGACAGGTGGAGCCAGATGGAGTTTCAAACCCCATGTTCTCTTTTTCCAAGAGTATTCTGCTTTTCTGGTCCTGTAACTTCTTTGGATCTCAGTTTCCCCATCTGTAAACTGGCACAGGCCCTTAGTTGGAGCTGTTCACCAGGCTGAAGTGGAAAAATCGCTTTCCCCCAGAGTTCAAGGCCAGCCTGGTATTACAAGTTCCACTTTTTAAATTTTTGTTTTTTAAGTGGAACTTGTCATTGGACAACCTCTACCAGGGTCGTTGGGAGGACCAGGTAAAATGATGGCAGTAAAGGTGTCTTGTATTAAGCCCTGACTGTAAGCCTGGCTCTGCCTTGGTGCTTTACATACCTTAGCTTATTTAATCGTCACAGGAAGTAGTATTATTAGAGCCCCCATTTTACCCCTAAGGAAATTGAGAAAGAGAAGCACACACAATAATTGCTATATAAATGTTAGCTATTATAATTATGCCTTTTACTTGCTTGAAAAAGTGACTTTGCTGAAGATTATTATTTCATTGTCTGACTCCTCCTCTACACTTTGAGCTTCCCAGGGCTGGATCTGTGTGCCCAGCCAGTGCCTGGCTCAGAGTAGGTGTGCCACGAATGGATGTCGCATAGATGAATTGCATTCCACTGAGGCCCGCCTCCTGGGGTTGCTGGAGGAGTCACTAGGGGTCAAGTGTGTGGCATGTAATAGCTGTGGCACAAACAGAACCTCCTTGTGTGTGCTCCCAAACCTGATCTGCCCTCTGCTCTAGAAGTCTTCCTGAGCCCCTGGTGACAATTCACCTCCCCCTCCTCCTGCCCTCGGCTGGAGCTGAACCAGAAATCCCGTCTGTCATGTTTGAATGACTGGTGGATGGGCAGGCTGGCTCTCCCCCGGGGATTCCACAGGGGCTTCTGGAGGACAGGAGCCGCCTCTGCTTGTCTCTGCCTCCTGTGGCCTCCTCTTTCTAGCACCTTCCCTGGGCTCTCTGGAGGGTTCCTGGCAGACGATGAACAAACTTATCATCCTGGCACTTAATTACCCAGCGTTTCCATTGTCCTTTCATTCCAGAGAACAATGGAAGTTGGACCCCTTTCTGAGGTTTCACAGCTGGGGAGTGGCACATCCCAACTGTCCTGTAGGCCTAATCCCCTCACGCCCCCATGAAGGAGCAGGTGGGAGACCTGCAGACCTGCGCTGGGCCCTCTAGTCAAGAGCCTGGCTGCTCAGCCTTCAGGCCTTTGCCTCTCGTCTGGCATTTGGTGGGTGTGGGGGGAAGCCTGCAGACTCCCCAACACTGAAGGTCAGGGTGTGCTTACCTCTCCCTGTCCCTTCAGCAGCTGGCACGGGGCCCTGTGTGCAGAGGTGGCTGTGGACTGTGGTGTGAGTGACTCAGGAGCAAGGTGCTCTGTGGTCAGAAGCGGGGTGGGGACAGTGTGGTGGCAGTTTTGAACCCCAGGGGGAGGTGGCTCCTGGCCTCTCAGCACCCCATCTTCCTGCCCGGCTGCCTCGGGTGGAGTTGTCCACCTGCCACTCCAGCTAGCGGCCTGGCATTCATCTCCTAGTTTTCAGAGGGCAGCACTTGGGACTGAGTTAAACACTTGTTGGGCACTCCAGATCCCTCCTCCTCCTCGAGAATCCTCTGGCATGGTAGTCACCCATGGTGGTGACAATGGGACAAGTACTGGGCACATGCTGGGTGCCCATGCAGGCTCCACGCCATTCCTGCCCGGTTCATCCCCACAGTCCTTCTTGGATAAAGAACCTGAGGTAAGTGGTGATGGTCCTCACACCCAGGGTGCACGTGCCCCTTGTTTCCTGCACCCCAGAGGTCCTGAAGAAGGGTCTGTGACTCAGTTGCCACCGAGTACCCAGGACCCAGTCAATGGGCATTTGACAGGTATTTGGGGAATGAATGGTGAAGATTTGCCCGGCAGCCCGGCAGGGTCTGCTGTTGGGAGGACAGGTCTGCCCGGGCCATGGAAAGGTGAGGACCGTCTGGTTCCCCAGCACAGGTTCTAGCTGGGTGACCTTGAGCAAGTCCATCTTTCTGTGCTTTGGGTCTTTTTTCTGGCCATGAGGAGAGTATGGGATCCAGTTGGAGGCCTGACTGATCATATGACCAGGGCTTTGCATGTTCTGTTATTAAAAAAGAATGACATAGTGGTTAAGAGCACAGCTTTGGTGCCAGACTGCCGGGATTGAGTTCTGGCTTTACCATTCCCAGCTGTGTGACCTTGGGCCAATGATTCGTCTTCTCTCTGCCTCTATAGCTTCAGTAAGGAGTCCACCAGCCAACGAGCAATAAATAAATAATGCCAACGCCCAAGAACACTAATGTGTCACACACAAGCACACTCCCCTCATGACTGTACCATTTTACAGATGACAACCCCAAGACACAAGGAAGTTAAGTGACATGGCTAGGGTCAAGCAGCCAGGAAGTCGGCGAGGATGGCAGCCCCGCGCCTGGCCCCACAATACATGTTAGCTGTTGCCAGCAAGTCAGTCTCCCCAGCTGCGTTTCTGTGCTGCAGTTTTCTTGGTGTCCACCCTGACACATCTTGCTGATCCTCCCTGGGCCTCTGTTTCCTCATCCAGAAGGGGTAATTTCCCCCGTCACGTGCTAACAGGAAAACTTTTGGTACAAAGAAACTCAGTGAACCAGGCGGCCCTCACCAGAATGAGTGTGCTGGCCGCGGCGCCCTCTGCTGGCAGACGTTAGCGCCGCAACACTTCACTCCTGATGGCTGATGCCTTTCTGTAGAAATAGGGGTGCCTCAAAACCACAGCTACAGATTGCCTTCAGGACAGACCCGATTGCCCAGTGGCTGTGAAGTTTGACATGGATTGGGAGCATCGTGTGCAAGTTTGGTCATGTCAGGAGGCGGTTCTGACTTGCTTTGAGACCTTGACCAGGTTGCTTATCCTCTCTGGGCTCAGTCACTTGAAGAAGGTTGGGATGCTCCAAAGACTTACTACATTATGGATGAATCAATCCCTTCCTGATGCCCTGTGTCCCCTCTGCTCCCTGCTCCTCCAGCTCGACTTCATTTTTCTCAGGCCCACAGACATCTCCCTGTGTGTGCATGGGCAAGTTCCTTGCTACATGTGTATAAGGGAGTTCATAACAGGATTGGGTGAGTTAATGTGTGTAAAGTGCTTAGTACAAGGCCAGGCCCATAATAGCTGGCCTCTCAAGCTGCTGTGATCAATATTATTCCTACATTTTCCGGTGATATCCCAATCTGCCAGAGTAGGAAATACACATAGGTATCTCAAGTTGCTGTGTGACTGTGGGAAAGCCATTTCACCTCTCTGGGCCTCAACCCTAGAAATCCTTTAGGACACTGTTGACCATGTTCTCCCCCTATGCATGGAACCCAGTCAGGTTTTGGGTGCCCTCTCTGTCCCAGGAGTGACTCTAGGAGGCTGAGCTGCCTGTCCCATGGCCGATAGGTTGAGACAGCTCCCTTTTGTTTGGGTCCTAGTAGAGACCAGGAAGAGGAGCTGGGACTCAAGAGAAAAGAGAGCTGACTGTCACCCTGGCCTGCGCACATAGATCCTAGCTGTGTGACTTGGGCAAGTCATGCTGCCTCGCTGGACTGAAATTTCCCATTTGAGAGATGGTTACCTGATTTACCCCTGCCGTGTAGGGGCATGGGAAGGGCCCAGAAACACAGAGATGTGCATGTGTCGCCTGAGAATGGCTGGTTTTTCCTGCCCAAGAGTCTTGATGTTTTAGACTGAAGGTCAAGAATTCATTAAAAAATTATATATGTATATACATATATGTCTCTTCAAAGGAGTGGTGACAATGAATGAACGAATGTGCTGGGTCCTCTGCAGACACCGTCTCATTCAGCTGCTTGACCCCCTGGGTGAGAGCAGGGGACCTGTACCAGACCCTGGAAGTGCCCGACTTCTAGCCAGCACCAGCCTCCCTGTGTGCCACGTGCCACACTGCACTGTGCCAGAGGCCCAGGGAGGGCAGCGAGCCTGCCCAAGGTCACTGCAGGGGAATCAGGCTGAACCCTCCAAACCCATGCACATTAGCTCAAGTCTACGACCAGGTCTTCCCAGGCCCTTGTGCAGAAGAAGCTCAAGCCCAGAGAGGACCCGTGACCTACCTCAGGTCACAAAACAGATTCTCCCTGGAGTCAGGGTGGCCTCCTTTTCTTAATGGAGCCAGTCCAGGGCTCCTTTCCCCAGTGTCTCCCAGACTCCCAGGGTGCCAAGCTGCCTGAGGGAATTGCAGGCCCCAGTCCCACCTCCCTGTCCTGAAATGGGCAGGAAAAGAGGGGCCCAGTGGGGGATGGCTTCCCAGGTGGCCCGGTTTCCTGAGGAGGGCCTGGCCCTGCGGGCTGGGGGGCTGCAGGGGCTGCTGCATGGGTATATTTAGAGCTGCTTCTTGCTGTGCCAGGGCCTCGGGCCTCGAGAATTAGCTCCAGCCAGCTGAGCAGAAAGCCAGGTCTGTCAGCAGCAAAGCGGGATAAAAATAGTTTCTCCTGTCTGCTCGCAGAGCTGGGCACAGGGGCCGGTGCCTCCCCCTCCCCTTGTTAGAGCATCTTTGTTAGCTGCTCCCTGGGCACTGGACCAGAAGTGACACCCACCTCCTCCAAAGGCCTGGCAGCTGGTACATCTGCCACAGGGAGGGGGTCCCTGAGTCTAGGCAAGCAGGCACAACACAACCAGGGCCCACTGACCCAGACCAGAGAGCTTCCAGAGAATTCCAGACCCCTCCTCATGCCCCCCCCCCCCAACTTTCTGATAATTCCCATATTCTGGTCTTTCCTGTGACCTGATTCCATGGCCTGTGGGGAGGGCCATAGCTCTGTGGGAATCAATAGGAAGGAGCTTTCAGGGGGTTGTTGAGATGGCGTGAACTGCCCACAGTCTCCAATGGCCCAGCTGGGGTGGTAGGGCAGCTTCCTCTCACAGAGGGTCCCTGGCTGGCCTTGGCTGGGCCTCCTCCTGGAGACGGGTGTGTGGCCAGTGGCCCACCTCTTCCCCAGGCCTCCTGCTTTCTGCCCTGCCCTCCCCATGCCCTAGAAGGTGCCGTCAGGGGCTGCTCCACACACCCCACTTCCCAGACTGCCAGAACACCTCTCTGAGGGAAACCACACCTGGGAGGAGGCCCAGAGGTCCAGGTCCAGGGCCTCACTGCGCTCCGCATCATCTCACTGTGCTCTCAGAGAGCCTCCAGGCTGTGGGACCCCCAAAACATGGGGACAATGCACCCTCAGGAGGGAAGCCGACCTTTATGCTCTGGTGATTCGGGGTGCCCTCCCTCGTTTTGGCCTCTTTTGGGTGCATGCTCTCGGGCCCTCCCGCCCTCTGCCCACTGTGTGTGTGTGTGCGCACATGCCAGCATGTGTGGCCTGGGCCTTGGGGATGTATAGACTGCTGGCTGACATAAGGGACTCTGTGTACTCTCCTGGTCTCCCTCAGGAATCACAGACAGATGTCCACGCTGTGGCACTCAGTGTGGGCCTGCAGCATCTCCCTTGGAACCTCAGGCTTTGGTGGGAACCGTGGGCCCCCGATTTCCACTGAGCCCTTATAGTTCCACATTCCCACTGAACCTGCTAGGCCGCAGGAAAACCAGACTTCTGAGTCTCCAGAAAGAGTTGGAAGAGATCATGTTCAACTGCTCAGTTTCCTGAGAGAGACAGGGCCTGGGGTGGGGTGGGGACTGACTAAGGCCCCCACAAAGCTCATGGTGGACCTGAACATAGCCAGGTTCGAGGATGGATCTGGAGATTGAACCTGGTCCTTGATCTCCAAACAATTCCTAGACCTTGAAACTTGAACTCAGACATGGAATTTGCCCTGGATGTCAGACCTGTACCTATAATTCCAGACATTGATCTTGGACCTGGACTTTGGGTTGGTCCTCAATCTGAAGTTGGATGTAGACATAGAACCTGGACCTCAGATCTGTATCTGTATGCTAGACTAGATGTTGGACTGACCTGGACTTTGAACCTGGACCTCTTACATGTCTTTAATATGGACCTTAGATCAGGACCAAGATGAAGATGCCAGGGGACCCGGTGATTATAGAAGACTCAGATGGGTCTGCTGTGTGTCCCCAGCCTGCTCTGGGCTACCCCTGCCAGGGGACTGGGGCAGCCCTTTTGCATCCCTGTTTCCCAAGTGGACTTTCTCAGGCCTGGGGTAAGTGTGTAGCTGCTGGGGGTTCTCAGCTAGGCTCCCGGGCCTGGCCTGGAGCGCCGACTCGGCGCCATTAAAGGGAGTGAGAGGAAGCGGGTGCTGGTATAATGTGGTCGAGGAGATGAGCCCATGGGTAGGAGTAGGAGGGCTTCCTTGGCCTGCTGGGAGGCTTAATGCAGCGGCAGAGGGCAGACAACGGCGTTATTGGATTGGCATTGATCCCTCATCTGCCTGGGTCAGATGCACTCTGAGAGGGTCTGGGGGTAGGAGAGGGATGGGGTGTAGAGGGAGGGGACCCTGACTCCCAGCTGGAGTTCAGAGTTAAGTGTGAGGGGGAAGAGGACACTAGGAGATGTCCTTTGCAGGGGTCCATGGAGACCCCTGGCACACAGATGGATGAACAGCCTCCTTCTGTGACGGGTGGGCTTGGTGGAGGTGGAGGTGAGGTTCTGTGGGGGTTTGGAGGCGGTGGGTTGTGGCATCTCTCAGAGAGACTGAATCTGTGCTCAGAGTCACCCAGGGGAGAAGAGAGGGAACAGGGGACCAGGGGACAGAAGCACAGGAGGAGTGATGGGGGGGCGGAGACCAGGGGGGATGGGGAAATGAGATCTCTTCTCTCCTCCTTGGGAACACTGCAGAGAGGTCTGGCGCTTTCTCCATTTGGGGCAGTCCTGTCCCTATTTTGAGGTTCTGTGGGCTTGGGGGCTGCCTGGAGCTCAGATGTGCCTGGCACCTTCTGCCTTGCCCAGCAGCAGAGGCTGAAGAAGAGGGAGGGGCAGGAGAAGAGTGAGGCCTCTGGGGTTTGCACGCCTGTGCGCCTGTGTGGGAGGAATCCTCCAGGAATTCTCTAGCAATCCCAGGGTTCCTGGAACTGGGGGTACACCTCTTTAATTTGGGATCTTGCGTCTTTATCAGTTAGCAACCCTGGGTTCCTCTGACCTCTGCTTTGACAGCTGCCCCCAGCTGCAGCCCCTGGGCTCCCCTCCCACCAGCGTCATCCTGACCCTGCAGCCCGAGCTGCAGGAAGGGCTTGTAAGAGGATCTTTCTAATAACTGGAACTATCTCCAGCCCCAGGCCCTCCTCTGCCCCTCCCTCTGCCCCTCCCTCCCCCTCCTCCGCCCCCCTCCTCTCTTTCTCCTTGTTTACCCAGCACACTTACACACGCTGGGAGAGAAAAAAACGTCGGCTCAGCAATTTTTCACACTTCCCTCAAACGCTCAGCAAGGTTATTTCCGGCAGAGCAGAGACAACGGGGCCACCAGGAGCAGGCAGGCTCTCCAAGGACCCCCAGGACCCCCACCCCCACCCCCACCCAGCCATGGAGTGAGGGAGCCCTCACTGCCGTCTGGCCACACCCCAGGAAGGGAGATGCCCCTGAAGCAGGAAAGCGCAGACCCTCTGCTTCCTAGTCATCCCTAGGCTTGAGCCCCCAACCCCCACCCCAGTGCTGGCTGTCCCCAGTAGACAGCTGAGGTGGCCAGGTCAGAGTGCCTGTCCTCACCGTGGGCAGCCTGCAGAGACTGAAACTAAGAAAAATGCCTGATTGCAGAAACTCTGCCACCCTCAGCCAGGGGGCATATGTTCACAGAGCCCCAAGGGAACCCTGACAATGGCCGCCTAGCATTCAGTTAGACCCTTGTCCAGGCGCCTACAGTGCCTCTCACAACCACACTTGACCTTCACAGAAGCTGAGCTTGTCAAAGTTGGAAGGATGTTTAGTTCATGACATCCGAACCCTTTCACTGCTGAGGAGGCTGAGGACCAGAGAAGGGAAGACACTTGCCCAAGGTCACACAGCAAGTCAGAGACCTAGAGCCCAGGTCCCCCCATGTTTCAGGTCAGGCTATCAGGCCGGTCTAAGGATTCCCCAGAGGCTAGTGAGTTCATCTAGAGCCCTTTGGGGGAAGGGCTTCAAAGGTAGGGGTGATTCTGGGATGTCAAATCTGGTAAAACTCCACAGAAACACCACTGTCCCCACCCTGCTTCCCACCATTCACTTGGGGGTTCCTTTTGAAACCTGTTTGGCCTGAATTCAAGGCCAGGCATTCTCTAAGGAACAGCCCACAGTTTTGGCTGTGCGTGGGAAATTCTCTGATCTCCTCTGGGTTTCCTCAGCTGGCATGGGGAGAAGACCAAGGGGACCTCAGTGGGAGGGAGCCCAGAGCTTTGTGTCACCCCCCTAAGGGATCCATATTCATCTTGCAGTATTTCAGTTTCTCCTGGCTCCCAGCACATACTCCCCAGCCTTGGCATGGCCCCAGGTCCACCCTCTGTCCTACCAGCCCCAGCCCAGCTGTATCCCTCAGCTTCTGTCTTCCACCCCACGAAGCCCTAGGGTCGGAGAAGAGGAGAGGAGAAGAAGGGGTGTGTGGCAGAGGAGAAGGGGGTTGTGTTGGTAGATGGGGAGGCCAGGGGTGGAGGGGCTGAGCTGAGTCCTTGTTCACTCCCTAACTTCTTTGACCTTGATGAGGTCACAGGGCCCTTTGCCTGGCACCCTCTCTCTACCTGGCATGGCAGAGTTTTGGGACATGGTTGAAGTACCCGGAAAGCCCCAGGCAGGAGCCCCCGCCCTCCCGACTCCTGTCTTTGACATCTCAGCCTCCCCATCCTGAGTCCTTTCTTCTCTGCTTTTTCTTCTCTCTCTCTCTCTCTCTCTCTCTCTCTCTCTCTCTCTTTCTCTGATACACACACACATGCACACACACACACCCCAAAGCTGATGCCACACTTGATGTCAGATCTCTCACTACCAAAGTGACTCCTCCTCTCCAGACACCTGCCCTGAAGGGGGCCACCAGAGGGGAGCCCTTTTGTGATCCTCTTGATGGAGATGGGGGCCCACAGACTCAGTCTCCTCCCTAGCATCCAGAGATCACCCCCTTTGGGGCCCAGATGACCTCTCTTGTCCCCCAAACCCCTGTCCCTGCAGGAACTTGCTCTAAGAAGAGCTGGGGTGGGGGTGGGGCAGGTGGTGGGGGAGGCTTACAAGGAGCAGCAGGGCTGGCTCTGGAGGGAGGCGAGGGGATGGGGATGGAGTGTGGCTCAGGGGACCAGGAACCACTTTGGGGGAACCCCTCCCAGAAATCCCCTCTTCTTTGCAGTCCCTAGGACAGGCCCAGCCTGTGGCAGGCATGTGGCTGAGGGTAACAAAAGAGTTATTTAGAAGGGGGGTCTGGGAGCACTTGTCTAACATCACAGGGGGAGCAGGTTTGAAGGGAGAGGGTGCATCCAGCCACCCCCAGGGAGCCAACCCCATCTCCCCAGGGACTGGTAGTCCAGGCCCCTTTCCCTTCCCCACCGGGAGCGCGCAGCCAGCTAGCCTCCCTCCTTCGACCAGGGAGAGGGTCCCCTCAGACTGCCTTGTGCATGAGCCCCTCAGCACCAGCCCTTCCCGAGCTGCTTCTCCGTCTGTATTCTCCTATCACCCCCCCTCTCTCCAGCCCAGTTCTAGGGCCACAACTTTCAAAGTCCCGGCTGGCGGCTGGCGTGTGGCTGTGGGATGGGCCGACCCTGTGACTTTCCCTTTGTACGACCTAGCCCCAGCCCCGCCCGCCCGGCCCTCGGGAAGTCCGGGAGGCGCTCCCGGCCCGAGAGATCTCCTCCCGGGGTTCCCTGCCGTGCGCGCCCCTCCTCGTGGTCCAAGTTGGGGAGGGCCCGAGCTCCCTTCCCCACTCCCCCCCGCCCGCTCCCACTCACCGTTGTCCCCGGGAGGCCCCCGGGCGCCAGGCAGCACGTAGGCAGTCTCCAAGGGGTGGTAGGTGGGGGCCGGCACCCCGCTGCACTGGAAGCCGTCCCCTTTGATCTTCTTCACCAAGAAGGAGCGCGGCATGGTGCCTCTGGCGGGGGGCTTGGCGGGGGGCACTTGCGCGGGGCCCCGGTGGGGGGAGGCGGCCGGCCGGGCGCGATTGGCTGTCCGCGCGGGTTTCAGCACTGGACAGCTCCCAGCGGGCGGGCGTGCGGGCGGCCGCTCGGAGCCGGCTCCGGCGGCGGCGGCCCCGGCTCGGGCTCGGCTCGGGCTCGGGCTCCCGCTCGGGCTCCCACTCGGGCTTGGCGGCGGCGGCGTGCAGACAGGCGATCGCTGGAGCTGTGCTCAGCACTCCGGCTGCCGGCTTTATATGGGACGCAGGCTGGAGGAGATCAGGTGGTCCCCTAGCAATGGAACTGTTCAGCGCTCTAATCCATCAAATGTCCCCCAGGACAATCGCTCCGCACACGTTCCCCTGAACCGGCGGCGGTGGGGGCAGGCCAGGCGCAGGGAACAGCGAGCAGGCAGGAGGGGAGAAAGTGAGGGCGAGAAAGGCGCAGAGACAGAGACGGAGAAAGGGGAGAGTGTGTGTGTGTGTGTGTGTGTGTGTGTGTGTGTGTGAGAGAGAGAGAGAGAGAGAGAGAGAGAGAGAGAGAGAAACATGCAGAGAAAGAGAGAGATGCACGCTGGAAAAGGTAGAAATAGAAGCAGAGAGAGCAAGATAAGGACAAAAAGGCACCAGAGAGAAGCAGGGAGAGAAGAAAGACAGAGCCAGAGAAAGTAGCGACACACTCCCGCACCCGCAGGAGGAAGAGAGATCCAGACACACAAAAAGGAAGCCCCCCAGGGAGCCAAAGAAAGGGAAAGAAAAGTGAGAGGGAGAAACTGGGGAGCAGAGGGAGAACAGTCGTGGACAGGCGGGGTTCAGGAACATGGGGGCACCAGGAAGGGGGTGCAAGGAGAAGAGTGACCCCCTCCTGCCTGCAGTGTTCTCCCTCTGCCCCCGATCTGAAGTGGCCAGTGTGGACACCAGCTTTAAGTAGAGGAAGTGCCCCCACCCCCAGCTGGGGCGCCTGCTGGAGCCTCCTATTGGGTTTGGGGCTCAACTTTCTTCTCCCAGAACTGGTGGGGGGAGTGAGTCCCCCATGCCGATGCCCAGCCTCGCTCAGCCGGTCCTGTTCCGGTGCCTAGCTCAGGCGAGCGCTGCGAGAGGAAGTGAAAATCGTCCAGTAATTAATTTCCCTGCTGCCGGGGGGTGGTGGTTTTGACACATCCGAGGCTGTGTCTTTCCCTGAAGCGGGGAGCAGACAATAGAGACACGTGGACTGGGAAGGGAGAGGGGGGAAGGGAGGGGGAGCGGGGCTCCTGCTGGAACTCTTTGCAGGTCAGCTCCTTTGTCTCTGGAAGGATCTGAGAAGACCCCCCCACCAATCCAACCCAAACCTGGGGGAGGGGGCATGCCTTGGCAAGACTAAGGAGCAGGGGAACTCAGTCCCTTGCTCGGAGGCTGCTGGGCAAAGCCCCTGGGGGGTGGGTCAGCCTCATCAAGTGTGGAAGGGTCGTTGTCCAAGAGTCCCAGAGTCAGACTCCAGGGGTGCCAGGCTCTCTGGTGGCCAATGTTCTGTTGATGGTTGCAAGGCTGATGGAGTGGGGGTGTCCTCTGGGGACTTCGTCATCCAATACCCCACTAGGAGTGTAAGACCCAGAGAGGGCATGGAGGTGCCTGAGGTCACACAGTGAGTCAGCAGCAATTTCCAGAGACCTCAATGTCCTCTGGGCACCCCTGAGTCAAGGACTTATCATTGTCTTTGAATTGTGGCTTAGAAATTTCAGAATAAAATTTGGACCCCTGATCTTGCCGGGGCTCTGTGAGATCTGGGCGTCATCTTCCCAGTCATATTGTCTCTTGTTTTGCCCCTGGGACTTTTGTGACCTCAGTCACCAGGGATCCACAGCCCTGGTCTCATGGCACACCTCCGTATTCCCTACTCCAGCCCCCGAGCCTGCTCTAGTTCCTCAGCCTGGGCCTCCACGGTTTCCTCCTGGCCGCTCTCTCCCTCTGTGTCACCCCAGGAAACTCCTACTTGTCTCCAGGACTTAGCTGAGGCAGGACTTCTGGCCAGGAGGTGTCCCTGCCTTCCTTCATCATAGACTAAGCCACCTTGCCCATTAGTCCCAGAGTTCATGAGCACAAGGACTCGGTTGTGTGTATGCCTGTGCATACTCTCAACAGTGCGTGCCAAGCTCTCCCGCCTCCTAGCTATGGAGCCTTGGACACAGGACTCGACTGCTCTGTGCACTGGTTTCCCCATTTATAAAATGGGAATAATACCTGTTGCTGCCCCAGGATCATTGGGAGCATCAAAAGAGTTGCTGCGTAAGAAGGACTTGGCATGTAGTAGGTGCTCAATGCACGTGGATTCCATGGATGCAACTATGCCTGCAGCGTCCAGCATTCCTCTGTCGCATGTTGGTGGGATTCTGTGAAATCAGTCCTGAACTGGACATGCCTGGTTCCTGCTGTTGGAGCTGACAACCAAGGGAGAGTGGATGGACACTAAGGAAGGAGAGGTCTGCACTGTCCTCTCCAGGAACCCAGCAATGCCGGGAGGAACATAGCTGAGGACAAGATAAAGGAGGTGACCGTCCTTTAGACACCAAGGTCAGCATGTCTCCTGGGAGAGGGGCCACTGGAGCCAAGACTTGAGGGGCCGTAGAGGAGCTCCAGGAGGAGTTCAAAGGCAGGCATGAGCTCGGCCAATTGAGGAACAGCAAGAAGAGGAAGGAGATGAGGCCAGAGTTGGCAGGGCAGGAGGCCAGGGTACATTCTGATGGAATTAGGGTTAGGGTTAGGGTTAGGATGCATCCTGACTGAATGAATGGCTGCAAGGGGGTGGTGGGAGAGTCAGCCAGGAACCAGGTGCCGTTGTTGGAGACCAACTTTCTGCTGCCACAGGGAGGAGGTTGCTTGTTTGTTGTCTGTTATTTGTGGTGTAGCCATATACATATTTTTTTGTACCAGGGATTGAACTCAGGGCACTCGACCACTGAGCCACATCCCCAGCCCTTTTTTGTATTTTATTTAGAGACAGGGTCTCACTGAGTTTGCTCACTAAGTGGCTGAGGCTGGCTTTGAACTGGCAATCCTCCTGCCTCAGCCTCTTGAGCTGCTGGGGTCACCGGCATGTGCCACAGCGCCTGGCATATTTGGGGGTTTGTGCTGGGTACTGGGACCCCTGTCCTCTACGAGTGCCTACTCCACTAGGGATAAATAAGACAAGTGGGCACCAGTGACTCACCTCTGCCTTCGGGATGGTCCTGGGGCTCCGCCTTCTGCATAGGAGATGGCAAAACTGAGCCCAGAGAGCAGAACAAGGCACTGAGAGCCTGCAGCAGCGTAGAGGCAGAGCGGGGACTGGATTCTCCCGAGTTAGGTCTTCTCCGTGGACCGGATGTGGAGGCGACGCCCCTTAGCTCATCAGTGAAGACCCCACAGAGGGATGCACCTGAGGCCCCCCACAGCTCACGGCGTGAGGCCGAGGATCCACCCCAGGCCTCTCACCTCAGCTGGGAACGCGGTGTGGCGTCTTCAACGAATAAGGAGAAACCTTCAGCCTGGAAGCTGAGGTGCCACAGTGCCCCTGGGGGAGGCCTGGGAGGGGACACCCAATGGCTGCTGCAGTTGCATCACTAGGGTACCAAGAAGGGCCTCCTGTCCCCTGAGCCTCCCCGACACCAGCTTCCTGGTTTCAGGGAGTCTTCTGTTGGAATTCATTTCGCCAAGTCACATCAAATAAGGAAATAACTTTATTCCCCAAAAAAGTTTGCTGCAGCCTCAGAAATTGGAATAAAACCCCAAGCGGGAGGCAGTGGGGAAGGGGGTTGGGAGGAAAACGTCCGCTTGGTGGAATATTCTGTAACCATTAAAAATTATCGTAGGGGATAAAAGCTCATGGAATTACGCTAAACGGAGGATGCAGAATCCAGAACTCTCTCAGGTGTTCACAGCTGTGAACCAAAATAAAAATGAACATTCCTGGCAAAGTGGGAGGCTGGGGGGGACAGTGCGGGGGTCCCCCCTTCTTTTTTATTACCCAAAAAGTCTATAAAGTATTTCAGTCAGCAAACATTTATCTTGAGCACTTGCTCACTATGTACTTCCAAATAAAATAAATAAAGAAGTTTAATAAAAGCATGCAGGATAATCATGATCCTTCTTCTGCCTTGGAGAGGACAGTGTTGCTGGGGGCAAGTTCCCCATCGACCATTGATGCTACACCAGAGATGTGCCCAAGCCACAGCTCCACGCGGGCACGGTGCTAAGCCCCTGCCTCTGGGAGAAGATGCTGGTATTGCCTGGGCTTTTGTTTGCAGGGGGAATCAGGGATTGAACCCAGGGCGCTTAACCACAGAGCCACACCTCCAGCCCTATTTTGTATTTTATTTAGAGACAGGGTCTCACTGAGTTGCTTAGGGCTTTGCTAAGTTGCTGAGACTGCCTTTGAACTCTCGATCCTCCTGCCTCAGCCTCCCAAGCTGCTGGGTTGCCTGGGGTTATAGATCGGGGAAATTGGACTCCCTTTATTTTCAATTCAAGTTCTTGCCCTAGTTTCCCAATTGTGTGATTCTCAGTGCCCGGTTTTCTCTTCTGTAAAATGGGTCTAGACGTAGGGGCCGCCACACAAGCCGGCAGTGATGACTGAATGGTGATACCGTGAGGTGACTCGATGAGGTACCCACTCGATTGTTACATATCTTCCCTCATCAGCCTCTCCATGGTGTCCAGGGAGGATTCCATTATTGGCCTGTTCTCCAACTGGGAAATGATGGGCCTCAGGCCTCTTGGTCACTGAGCAGAGGAGCCCCGGGGGGTC
The DNA here is from genome assembly GCA_020662805.1 of Glaucomys volans. Lineage (NCBI taxonomy): Eukaryota > Metazoa > Chordata > Mammalia > Rodentia > Sciuridae > Glaucomys > Glaucomys volans. The sequence continues at coordinate 537,781 of JAJEJO010005544.1, read as the reverse complement.
CCACATCTGTGAGACCCACTGGCTGCCTCCTCCAGAGCTCCAGGCTTGGCACAGAGGGTCGATCCAGAGGCTGTCCTTCCCAGCCTGCTCTGGTGTCCTCCAGAGGAAGGAAGGAGGGCAGCTCCCAGGATCTGGGGGAATCCTGGGCTGTGTGAGCCTGATCTGAGCCTCGCCCTGCTGCACTGGGTGAGGAGAGGCTGGCGCACCCTCTAGGGAGGAGGAAGGAGCGCCGCCTGGGAGTCGGGGACCCATCCCTGCTGGGCCCAGCCTTCTTGTTGAATGGGAATGGGACAAGATGGTCCCTGAGCTGCTGTCCGGAGCCGATAATGGAATTCTGTATGAATTCCAAGGAGGAAAGTGGCCACAAATGCATCCGCTCCGCTGATGGGCTCCTTCTTGGTAAGCTCCGCTCTCCCTGCCCGTGTCTCGGTGGGTTTTCTCCAGACCTGCCTCCTCCAAGCCAAAGCACGGGGAGCTGCGCCTCGCTCTCAGCTCCAGGCTCAGGAGATGATTGGCCCTGGGCGTGGGGTGGGTCCTCTGCCTCCCCATGAATGCTGTGTCCTTCCTCGGGGATCATAGCCGGAACAGAGGAGGCGAGCCCTCCATCTGGGGTGCAGGAAGAGGCAGAAGGAAGGAAGACTGGGGTCGAGGAGTGTGAGGCTGCACCCTGGTCCTCGACTGTGCTCAGGCATGAGCAAGGGCTGTCCTGGAAGAAGGTGGCCCCGTTGAACACTGGTGGGCGGTGAAGGTGGCTCAGCCAGAGGTGCCCCACTGCAGTCCAGAGGAGACCCGGGGGGCCACATGTCCTCCGTTACTCATTTAGCCAACGGGGAGTTCTGGGCCACATGCCAGGGAAGGCTCTATGCACCTTGCAGATGTCACTTAATTACTCCTCATGCCGTCTCTGGAGGCAGACGCTGTTGTGGGTCCCATTCTACAGAGGGGGAGACTGAGCCTGCCAAGGTTCGGTAACTGGCCGTAGGTTCCCCAGGTGGGCTGTGAGCCACCAGTCCAACCGGGCAGTCTGCTCCCCAGGCTGAACCCCACATCCCTGCCACACTGTCTCCTCTGCAGCCACAAGGCCCTGGCAAGGATTTCTGGGGAGTTTTCCATTTTCATTCTTACTGGCTCAGGGCCTCAGAGCATACTCAGACTTTGGGAAGGAGCCAATTGGGGTTGCTGAGGGTGAAGTTTCTACTCTGCTCCCTCAAATTTTCCCACCACGTCCAGTTGGGCACGGTGGCCCATGCCAGTGATCCCAGCGATTTGGGAGGCTGAGGTAGGAGGATTGCAAGTTTGAGGCCAGTCTGAGCAATTTAGTGAGATTCTGTCTCAGAATAAAAAGGGCTGGGATTTGGCTCAGTGGTAGAGCACCCCTGGGGTCTCGTGCCTCGGCCTCAGGGCCTCTGTGCATGCTGTTCCCACTGCCCCACACTCTTCCCTTCCTTGCCACATCAGGACCTCTTCCCATCAGGTCCCTGCCGGACTCCAGGATCTAGCCCAGGACAGGTGATTTGGAAAGGAGCGTGCTCCAGCGGCCCTCAGGATCACAGTGCTGACACTTATTGGGCACAAGGCAAGTCCAAGCCTTCGTTATCTCACTCCATCATCTTAGCAGCCTGCAAGGTGGAGGCCCAGGGCTCAGAGAGGCAGAGTGACTTGCTCATGGAGACCCAGCCAGGAAGCTGCAGTGTCAGTATTTAGATGGGGCTGTCTGTCTACGAAGCCCTGATCTTAAACAACGAGTCCCCTCTCTAGGTGGCCAAAGGTGCCAGTGCTGGGGCCAGCAGGGGGGAACCCTTACGGAGAGTGTCCCCTTCCCTCCTCTACCTGGGAGGGCCCCCCCAGGTTGCCCAGATCTGCCCAGATCCCCTCACCTCCTCAGTGCTGGGTGAATAGGAAGTGCTCAGTGAATACACACGACACCCAACGAGCGAAGAGCTTCCTGTGCCCCCACGCACCTCCTCTCCTTTGTCCAGGCCCAGGTGGATCTGTCAACCCCAAGGTTTCCCTCTGCTTTGGGGCTGACTCAGTGCCCACTGTGACGTCACAGAGGTTGGTATCTCCCCCCCTAGAGTGTCGCCTTCCAAGTCGGAGATTTTCCTGAACAGACTAACTCCTGTTCCTGCAAAGTCGCGTCTTAAGCAGCTTCCGGAAACCTCTAGGAGGAACTGGCTGGTGGGAATCTGATCGCCAGGCTCCCTGCAGGGCCAGGGCCAGGGACTTGGGACAGGCTCCCACACACAAGCCTCACTTTCAAGCAAGCCCGGCAGCTCAGAGTTTAGCCCAAGGTGACCTGAGCCAAATATGAACCCCAACTCTGCCCCTTGAAGCGGTGTGACTTTGGCCACGTCACTTTGCCTCTGTTTCCCCTCTGTAGACCGAGGTCAGTGAGAGCGCCTGCTTGGTAGGACCCCATGTGGCTTGGAGCAGAGCCAGCCGCCATCAATGAGAGCGTTGCCCGCCCAGCTGGAAAGACGGGCTCCGTCCCTCCCCCCTCCATGGACAGCTGGGGAAACTGAGGCAAGGGACGGGGGCGTGCCTTCCTCTGACACTTGGGCTCCCTGCCGGGCAGGCTGGCATGCTCACCTCCTGGTGGCCTCTGCCGCCTCCCTCCCTTCCCCCCAGCCAGCTCAGACCCGTCCCTGGCAGATGCCGAGGCGGCTGCCAGAGCTGCAGAGTGGGCATTTCCGGCCTCCAGGACTCCTGGCACAGAGGCCTCCAGCCCTCTCGGCACCCAGCTCTGCCTCCTGCCTCTGCCTGTGCACCAGCTGGGACCCATCAGCTGGTCTGCGCGGAGGCAGGGGGCTGTCAGTGTTGACCTATGCTTGACCTCAGACTTGGTGGGTGGGGTGGAGGGACTCCTGAGGTGCAGCGCATTCCCAGGCCTGGGTGCTCACCTTGTGGGGCCTCCAGCCCACCCCAGCGGCAGAGGCGTGGGGGCTCCCAGGGTCAAACCCACGGGCAGCCACCTCCACATCTGGTCTGCCACCTCCTGACAGTGTCTGCCCCGGGCGGGTTGCTGTCCTCTGGTGCCTCATCTCCTTCAGCTCTCAGGGGTGTTGATACCATGGCATCCACAGCGCAGGTAGGGGAGAAGAGGTGCTTGCATACAGTGGGTGCATAATAACATAAACCATTGTTAATAAGTCCCTGGTCTCATCGTTGACCTCCTGGGCCTGTCGGCCTGGAGGAACCGCTCCTCTCTCTGACTCCCGGCCCTGCTCTATGGAGACTGTGAACTCTCTAAGAGAGTCTGGGTGCTCCAAGCAGTCCTGGCATACAGTAGGTGCTCATTAAAAGGTTTTCTTGGTTATGATACCACATGAGCTCACGGAATCCCCACGACTACTTTTAAATTTTATTTTACTGGTACCAGGGGTTGAGTCCAAGGGTGCTTAACCACAGAACCCGTTTTTATTTAGAGATGGGGCCTCACTAAGTTGCTGAGGCTGGCTTTGAACTGGCGGTCCTCCTGCCTCAGCCTCCTGAGCCACTGGGGTTACAGGTGTGCACCACAGCTTCCAGCCCCACAACTACTTTCAATGCTAGATTGTGTGATTATCCCTATTAAAGAACAATGCTGGGTACAGAGAGGTTAAGAAGTTGCCCAAGGGCTCGCAGCCATATGCCTGCTGGTATTTACTGAGCACCTACTATGTGCCAGCCTCTGTACTAGGGCTGGGAACACAGCAGTGGATCAGACAAAGATCCTCCCTTTTCCAGCTTACATTCTACTGTGCCAACAGTTAGGAGGTGCCCCAATGTCCCGTCTTAAAAAGCACCAGGAGGACAAGTGACAGGGGGCTGAGGCAGAGCTGGGGCAGAGCTGGTCTAGACGTGGATGGAGGAAGACCGCATTGAAGGGTTGCTTTTGCATGGAGTCCAGAAGACAGTAGGTGCTTGGTCGGGATCCATGGTAACCTTGCAGGTCAGGCCCCCTCCGGAATCCAAGATCCCAGGACTGGGTGGCCAGAGCTCTGTGTCGGGGTCAGCTTCCGAGTGTGCATCGACCCTCCCCAGCCCCACTGGTGGTTCAAAGAGGAGCCGTTAAAACAGCAGGGTCCGTCTTAGCTCCCTGAGCCTCACTGCTCTCCTCTATAACATGGGACGGATGAGCTCAGCTCTCGCGTGGGACCACTGGGATGATGCAGAGACCATCCACGTAGAGTCTGCACCCAGAGCAGGTGAACTAGAGGCACCTGATCTTGGTGGCTGGAGTGAGCAGGGGACCTTCTGTTTGGCTGTCTACCTTCCAACATCCTTGAACACAAAACCCCCAGGACTATATGAGAATGAAAAGTCCCCTCCCTTGTTCTAGATATTGGACTTCTTATTACATGACCAGATGTTTCATGAATGTCTTTTATTTCTCCTGATGATATACAGCAACTACCCCCGAGTGTCCTGTTTCTGGGGCCCCCCATACTGCCACTAAAACTCACCTTATTGCCCCTTTTCCCTTAATCTCATCCTCACAGATGGCATTGCCCCTGCCCTGCCCTCAGGAATGAAAATCAATCTCAGGAGCACCATCTTGACTTGCTGGTAGCCGCTGCCTGGGGTGCGATGTTGTGCTAGGTTCTGGAAGGGAGTGTGGGCTTCGTGAGATGAGAGTGCTATGGTCGATTGATGATGTCTGCCAGGGAAGGGCGGGGGTTTGTGGTCTTGCTGTGATTTCCTATCACAGGCCCTCCGCAGCTGGAGGCCAGGGGAACAGTCCAGGAGGTCCATCTTAACCTGGATACGAAACCTTCCATCTTTAATTCCACTGACCTCCATCTGAAAGGTGTCCCTTTGGTTATGAGTGCAGGTCACAGACCCCTGTGATGGGGGCAGGGTTGGTGGCTTTGTCACCAATAGAAACGGCAGGTGTTCCTATCCCGTCAGACAACCCCGATACCTTGAAATACCCTTCATGCTCATCATGAATCGGAAATCATGACAGTGATCTGCTAGATCTTGTATCATCACATAAAGAAGCAGGGGTATCACACCAATGCAAATTTGTTCCCAATATTTGGATGATGGCTTCCATGCGATTGCTTCCTTGGTAACACGACGCATTGTGTTTTATTAATTTGAAATGATGATTCCGAGCAAGGTTCCATCAACTCCCCTCGATATCAAGGGAATCCGTCACACCTCACTCCAGAAAAGGCTGAGAGCTCGGCCTGTCGGTCCTGGGGCTTCCTCGCCACCCGCCTCCTTTGCTGGGTCTGAGATGAGCCAGGCCCGGCCACCTGCCCTGAGAGGCCGTGGCAGTGGTGGGATTGGTGGGGTTGGCAAAGCCTCCGCCTAGATGGCTGGGAGGTGGTGCCACTGTTTCTGGGCCACACCTGGTCTCCCCGGACGCAAGGTGACTCTTTCCCAAGGCAAGGAAGCTGGGATGGACCTGCTGGTGACTAGAGGTGGTTTTGACCAGGAAAAGTCCCAGGTCATCCCACTCCTGAGCTCAGAGGCCCTGGACTCCACTGGAGAATCAGGGCTGGCTCCCCAGAAGAGGTGACTTCTCGAAAAAGCAGATGTGGGCCAGCCCCAGGGTCTCGGGCAGAGTGTGCAGGAAGCAGGAAGGGTGTGTGGACAGGGGCCAGGGAGGAAGGGGACAAGGACCTGCAGAGGCCTCGAGGCAGAGGAGGGAGGGCGGCGCCCTGGCTGTGGTGAGGAGGACTGGACCTCTGTTGCCCCTGCCATCTCAGAGGTTGTGACTTCAGTGGCCTGGGGAAGTTCAAGGTCACCGTCTGGGGCAGGGGGAGGTGGAGACCATACCACCAGGGCCGGCCAGGGCTGACCAGGATGGACACTGGGCCAGCGCCTGCCCTGCCCCCTGCTCCAGGCCGAGTGGCCCTGTTCCTTTATTTGTGGGCTGTGTGGCCGTCCGCTGGGCGGCGGCTGGCGGGCGGGGTGTGCGGTGCGGGCATTACTCACGCCCCAGTTGGACCCGGCCTCTGCAGGCCGCGTAATGAGGGAGGTAATTAAGTGTAAAAGGCGAGCGAGCGGCGGGGAGGGCCGGGCCAGCAGCCACTGGGCCTTTCAGGAGCAGGGGGGCAGATAATGCGGGATAATAGGCTCGCCAGGCCCTGCCCAGGCAGCCAGGCCCGGCCGAGGGCGCCCCCCAAATGGCCAAGACAATTCAGCCTTTTCAGGAAAAGTGGGGGGGCCCAGGCAGGGCCCCGCTCCCGGGGACAGCTGTATGGAAATGACAGCGCCTCTCCTGTCCTGTCCCGTGTGGCCGAGGGTGGGGGGCAAGGGCCTGCGGCTGGGGGTGAAGCAGTGGGCCCAGGAAAGTGGGTGAAGCGGGACGAGGGGCCCCCAGGAGCGGGAAGCAGGTGGGCTGTGTGTGCCCCAGGTGAGGTGGGCCGGCGGCGGAGGCCTGGGTCTGACCTGCCTGGGTGGAAGTCATCCCTGGGCCCAGGCTGCCGGGTGGCCTGGCCTGCTTGTGCTTCTACGCTGAGTCTTGGACTCTGCTTGTAAAATGGGGCTATCAAGCTGTCACTCCCAGGAGTGTTCGGAGGAGGAGCACACAGTGGGTGCTCTATAAATGCTCCAGAGGGTCAAGTCTGGAATCAGAGCACATGAGTAAATATTTAGTACCTACCATGCTCTCACGGTTCGTGGTTTGGGAATAGCACAGTGCTTTTGTCTCAGAGCTGACATTCTAAGAAGGGAGACAGACTATTGCTCATTAATTATTTAAACATAAAGTATCACTCACACCAAAAATTCCAATTCTAAAAATTGCACGTATGTGTTTGAACACATGTGAAATAAATGCATTCAGTTTTAATTGCAGTGTTGTTTATTCAACCAAAATCTTAGAAGTGATCTGTCCATTATACATGAGCGGACTAAATCAAGTATGGAGTATCCAAGCAATGGAATACTATACAGCCATTAAAAGTGAGGTTGGGCTTAATGTACTGGTACAGAAGCATCTGCAAGATGTAGTGACAAATGAGAAAAGGAGTGTGAGGGAAGGTTTGTGCAAAAGAGGGGGAAATAAAAAATGTTTGTATTAGCTGCTATAGAACAAGCTAATAATAGTTGTTACCTGTGGAGAGGTGTAGGGTTGGAATGGGAAGTGGGAGAGGGAGGAAGACTTTGCACTGTATACTTTTCTGTAGTTTTAATTTTTGTATCAAGCGAATATATTATGAGTTCAAAATAGAGGAAAATGAAGTGTTAGCTTCCTCTTTCCTCCTTCTCTTCCCCAGTATTTGTTTGAGTTAGTCTGAAGGGTTTGGGACCAAGCAGGGAAGGCTGGTGGTATGTGGGGCAGTGGTCTAGTGGGCTGCAGGATTGAACAAGTAACTGCAAATATTGAGGATAACGAGAGTCAGGCTCCTCACCGTCAGAAAAGGGAATTACAAATGCGGGAACCAGGAGCCCTGAGATGTTGCTGGAGTTGGAGGAAACAGTGTGAACTAGTGTTTTTTGACATATGCAGATGGATAAGTGTAGTAGTCAGATTTCCGTCACTATAACAAAATACCTGACGCAGGCTACTTATGAAGAAAAGAGGTTTATTTAGTTCAGTTTTAGAAGTTCAAAGTCCAAGACTGGCTGCAGAGGAGACGTTGCTCTGGTCTCTTGTGAGGGCAGTGAATGATGGTACATCGGTGCAGGAGGGCCCACAGGAGCAAGTGGACCCATCTATAACAGGGAACCAGAGAGGACAGAAAAAGCCAGGCTCTGCTTTGACAACAGGGGTTGCATGAGAAGGAACTCAGGAGTCTCCAGGGGCCTAAAGACCGCCCCGTAAGCCCCACCTCTTAAAGGTCCAGAGCACTTCCGATTCCCGTCACCCTGGGGACCAAGCCTCCAATCACAATGAACCCCGGGGGGAACAGACTACCCCCAGCCCGCAGTGACAGGGCGCATGTGCATCTGTGTGCTTCCATTTCCACCGTCTGTCCACAGAGGGGGTCTGAGGCAGTAACAAGTATGCCTGACACCCACATCTTGTTCTTAACACCAGCCTCCGCAGCCGGAAGGACCCGGGGCTTGGGAAGCTGCTGCGTGGAGGGGTGGGACGGAGAAAGCGCAGCACCCCGTGCCCTGGCGCGTGGTGCTGGGCACGTCAGGAGAGCACAGCCGCTGGCCTCAGGGGCTCTTGCTGGCCACCTCTGGGACAAGGAGCATCAAAACGACTGTACCTGTTGAATGAAACCAGGACTCAAAGGCTCCACGCGGATGACATGCCTGCGCTGATCTGCTGAAGAGAAGCCCTCTCTTACAGAGGCCAAGAATAGATGGAGGAAGGTGTGAGATTGCAGTGGCCGTTCATTCAGGTAAGAGTCACCACTGGCTAAGCCAGGCCCAGTGGCAGCGAGTGCCTGTAGTCCCAGCTTCTCTGGAGGCTGAGGCAGGAGGATCGCTGGAGCCCAGTGAGTGTGGGACCAGCTTGAGCCACAGACTGAGAGCCCATCGCAAACCGAACCAAACAAAAAGTATTTCGTGAACGTTGGCTGCAGGTAGGAGTTTTACCTTGTTTTGAAGTATCTCCCTCTCCCAAGGTGCAATGTTGTCAAGAGGAGAGTGACTTTGTAGTCACTCAGAATCAGGGCAGAGGTCGAGTGATCAACAGTCACATCACCTGGGCTGGGGCTGGGGCTCAGTGGTGGAGCACTTGCCCGACCTGTGTGAGGCTCTGGGCTCCATCCCCTAAACCACACATAAATAAATAAATAAAATAAAGGTCCATTGACAACTAAAAATATGTATTTTTAAAAAAGCCTTTAAAATAAAAGTTATTTAGATGAAGCTGAAACCACGCCCCCTCAGGTAGTGAGAACCAGCCGGTGGGCGGGGCCAGAGAAGGAGTGGGGACAGGGTCTGGCGGGTGTGGTGGGCAGGTCTCTGGAAGGGGGTGTTTGAGCAGAGACTGGATGAGGGGGGAGAGCTGTGTGGACCCAGAGAACCCTCCAGGCTGAGGTTCTGGAAGGTCGTGGCATCAGCAGGGCCTGCCTTAGCTCCTGTCACTGTTCACAAGTCACTGTGAGCAAGTGGCTTACGCAGCGCCCTCACTCGGGGTGCTGTGAGCCCCAGCCCTGGTGCAGGGTGGCCGGGTTCCTCGGCAGGCATCGGGGGAGGTCAAGGTGTGGGCGGGGCTCGGCTCTCACCCCCAGGCTATAGGGAAGATCCACTTCCAAGTTCCTTCTTGCTGGCACTGATTCAGGTTCTTGAGGATGGAGGACGAGGGCCTCCGTCCACTCCTAGAGCTACCTGCCTGCCTCAACCTGCAGCCATTGCCATGGTCAAGTCAGAATGGTCTGTGGAATCCCCTTGCTCCTGCCACCAGCCAGAGGACACTCACTGCTCTCAAAGGGCTCTGCGATTGGCTCTGGCACACTGTGAGAATGTCCCTGTCTTCAGGTCACCTGGGCCAAGGAGCCTAACCAGGGGAGCAAACTCCTTCACATTTGCCGTCCAGGGGATCCTGCAGGACGTGCGCCTGGGAGAGGACTGGACGTCCCGGCAGCCGCCTTGGAATCTGCCCACCCTCATGGGGTTTAGGGAACACTCGAGCCAGTGAGGCTGGAGAGCAAGGGAGTAAAGGGACAGGGGACTGTGTCAGAGATGGAGCGCCAGAGGGAGAAGGGTCTCCAAGTGACCTTGCCTGCTGAGGAGGGGGAGTCTTGCCAGTTCCCTCAGGGACTCACGTCCGCTAAAGAGTCACCTGGAGTGGGACCCACTAGACCACAAAAGTCAAAGGAAAACATCGGAGGGGTCCTTGGTGGAGCCGTGGGCCGCTGGGTGCAGGTGATGAATGGACTTGCTCTGTGCAGTGACCCGGTGGGCACAGCGCCAAGAGGCCCTTGGCTCCTCCAGGGTTCCCTGGAAAAATCTGAAAAAATAAATAGATAAATAAAAAGGGCGGGGGTGGCTGGAAAGATCTTTGCAACCCAGCATCACGGTGGGCAGCCCAGCGCAGCTCCTCACACTCCTGCCTTACGTCTAGTGACAGCATGTCCTCTCCATTTTAAAACCCCTGCATTGATACATTTCCCCGTAGAATCACGTGCATGTACAAAATGAAAGGGTACAAAAGCAGTCTCCCTCCCAGCCCTGAGCCCAGCCACCCACCCCTCCCCAGGCCAGTGGCTCAGCTCAGAGGCCCTCGATGCACAGACCTGGAGTGAACGTGCACAGATGGGTTCGCTCCTCCTGCTCCCATGCTGGCAGCTCAGCCTTTTCTTTTTCTTTTCCACTTGGCAGCATACCTCGGAGATGCTCGCTTTCTTTTGCAGCACAGGGGATTGAGCCCAAGGCTTTGCTGGCGCGGTGGCGCACGCCTGTAATCCCAGCAATCTGGAGACTGAGGCAGGAGGATCTCTAGTTCAAAGCCAGCCTCAGCAACTTAGCGAGGCCCTAAGCAACTCAGTGAGACCCTGTCTCTAAATAAAATACAAAATAGGGCTGGGATGTGGCTCAGTGGTGGAGTGCCCCTGAATTCAGTCCCTGGTACCAACAAACAAAAAACCCCAGGGCTTGCACTTGTGGGGCAGGCGCTTTACCTGAGCCACACTCCCAGCTTGGAGATGCTTCCTTCCCACCCTGGGGGAGCTGCTGGTTCCTTTGCACTTGCAGTGGAGCTCTCTGCTATTTGAATATTTGAATGAACCATCATTTATGAACAAGTCCGGCCCACACCCTGCCACCTCTTTCCTAACCAGCCTGAGTGGGCTGGTCCTCTCCCTGGTCCCTCAGGAGGGTCACAGAATCTCTCACTCATCCCCTGCTTCCACCCACATGGTGCCCCAGACGCTCACCTCTGCACGTGGAACCTGACCTGCCCCATGGCTACCTGACAGGTCTGGACTTTACCATCTGGAAGTATAGGAACTTGAAGCCTCATTCCTGGGGCAAGATGCCCAAAGAAAGGCAAAAGGCAGTAAAGAAGGAAGGGGAATTTTTTAGGAGTATGAGGGAAGGGCTCTGTCCTGCCACTCTGAACATCGTCGCTCAAATTGTTGGACACATGCAGGTGTTCCTCTAACGACTCTAGGGATGAACTGCTGGATCATAAACATGTGCAAAAATAGTGCTGCTTATTCTCCAAAAGCATTATGCAACTGACCCCCCATCGCCAGTGTCAAGGTGTTTGCTTTGTTTTGACATAATTGGTTACATTTGAATTAGTCCAGCTTTTTAAGGTTTGCCAATCTAGTAGTGAAGAATGAGCTTTTAATTTGGATTTCCCTAATTATTCAAATGTTTATCAACTCTTCATGTTTTCTATTCTCTATGTCTGTTCAAATCTTTAGTCTACTCTTCTTTCTGATTGTCCTTGTCTTACTGATTTATAGAAACTCTTTGTATATGTTGGGTGCTAGCTGATCTTTGTTAGTCATATGGTTATACAAACATCTCCCAGCTCATGACTTGTTTTTCCACTTTTTAAAATGTCAAACTTTCTTTCTTTTCTTCCAAACAGGATCTCTATGTTGTCCAGGCTGGCCTTGAATTTGTGATCCTTCTGCCTCAGCTTTCCAAGCAGCTGGGATTACAGGTGTGCACTGCACCTGGCTCTAAGTTGTGCACTTTGATGAACAGAATCTACTCTAACATAGATTAATTAGCTACTATTTACCGTTACGGTCTGTACTTTTTTCTTCTTGTTCTAGAAATCCTCTCCAATCTAAAGTACTCTCAATCTTTCTGTCATGTACATTTGTATTTTTTAAAAAAGAGTTATATATTACATCTTGTTTTCTAGCTACTTTTCCACTTAACAATACAGCATAAACATTTCCCCGTGTCTGAATATTCTACAGCATCACTGGTAAATGGTTGCATCCTCTCCTTTATGTGGAATGTACCGTCTTTATTTGCTGAATCCCCAACTGATGGACATTCAGGTTATCTTCAACGTTTTACTATGATCAATAGTGCTGCCAGGCGCAGTGGCGCACGCCTGTAATCCCAGCACTTGGGAGGCTGAGGCAGGAGGATCACGAGTTCAAAGCCAGCCTCAGCAACTTAGCGAGGCCCTAAGCAACTCACTGAGACCCTGTCTCTAAATGAAATACAAAATAGGGCTGGGGATGTGACTCGGTGGTGGAGTACCCCTGGGTTCAATCCCCAGTACCGAAAAAAAAAAAAAAAAGTCCCCTGAAAAATTCTCTTATCTTGAGAATTAGATTAGGGTTAAAACGTTAGATGAGGGTTCCTCTCTTGCTGGGGGTACCAAACTTCCAATTCTTAAGTATTTATTTTTGTGAATATCAATATGTACCCTTTTAATAGGAACTGATAGTAATTTTCATGAATGGCAATAGTATAAAGATTTCCATTAGCAGGGTTTGGCTTTACTTTTTTAAATGAGGTAATTTGAAATAAAATATAAAGTGAATGGTGAGGAAGATGGACTACATGGGGTTCTGGGAGGGCGAGTACTGTGATTTTGTCCAAATTTGGAGAAATATTGCAACCACGGAAACTCCCTCCTTGGAAGAAGGCCTGAGATGTGACTGGGTTGGATCAGGGCCGAGCACAGCCTTGGATTCCTATGGAGGGCCTCGGAGGCTGAGAAGGGGGAGGATGTCCCAGTGGAGGCCAGGCAATCAGGAGGGACAGCCAGAGTTCCTCTTGGAACTGAGGTCATATTGAGGGATTAAAAAGTGAGTTTCACTGGGCGCAGTGGCGCACGCCTGTAATCCCAGCACTTGGGAGGCTGAGGCAGGAGGATCATGAGTTCAAAGCCAGCCTCAATAACTTAGCAAGGCCCTAAGCAACTCAGTGAGACCCTGTCTCTAAATAAATACAAAATAGGGCTGGGGATGTGGCTCAGTGGTGGAGTGGTGGAGTGCCCCTGAGTCCAATCCCTAGTACCAAGAAAGAAAAAAAAAAGAAAGTGAGTTTCCCTCCTTGTGTCCCTTGACACTCAGAGTTTCCCTCCTTGTGTCCCTTGACACTCAGAATGACTTTGTGAAGTGTCAGGCAATGGGGAGATGAACCTGTCAATCTGCAGAGGGAGACCAAGGTGCAGAGAGAAGCAGCAATCTCCCAGGATCTCCCAGGAGCAGCGATGAGTGTGTGAGGGCTGAGGGCCTGGCCCCGGCGGCCAGCATGCTGGGAAGGGGCAGAATTTGGTTGGGAATTTGTGAGGATAGCTCAGGAGTTGGACCTCTGTGACTGGGACACTCACGGCCCCTGAATGAGAATAGTAATAACAACCGCTGGCGTTTATTGAGCACCTACTGGGCCAGCTCTGGGCCAAGCCACCTTGGCAGTGTTGCTCTACAGTTTAGACTGACTGAAGGAAGGGCAGGACCCCCAGAAAGGGTCGAGGAGGGTTATTGATCTGTGGTGGCGGCCCTCACAGAAACCTGAATTCCAGTAAAGAAGGGGGAGCTGGCAAAGCCACAGGAAGACAATGAGCTCATTTCACAGAACAATAGACACTGGGAGAGAGAGCCAGCGGGCAGTGTGGGCTCTGAACGGGGCAGAGAAGGGGCAGAGAAGAGCTGCCCAGATGAGGCCATGGGAGGCTTCTCTGAGGAGGTGACACTAGGGCTGGAGGCAGGAAGGTGCTGGATTCAACCCCCAGCCTCCCCCTGCTGTCTCATGGGGGTCACACGAAGCGTCTGCCAGAGACTCCACCCCCGTTGTTGAGAAGCCTGGCCTTGTGGTTTGTGGGATGGGACCCGGGGATGGCAGGGCGATGACAGCCCAGCCGTCTTCCACGTGATGCTGCCCTGCCCGACCCCAGGGCTCTGTGGGCTTGGGCTCCAGAGAAGCTATGCACTGGGCAGGTGGGGGCGCCTCGAGGTGGCTCCCCTGTCCAGAGGGCCCTGCCAAGGGCTGCAGGACATAGCTATGCCGACTGGGGTCCTAGGACAGGAAGGAAGGAACGCCAGGGGCTGGTGGCGCCCCAGCCAGGAGGAGGCTGGTGGCAGAGGGGAGTCTCCCCTCTCTTGCTCCCCTTCTTTGTCCCTGCCAGCCTGCTCATGGCTCACCTTCCTCCCTGACTGTGGCAAGGAGGACCTGTGCTGACTGACCATCAGAGGCCTCCTGGGACGGTGGAGAGGAAGGGGAGCAAGTCCATGCATCTCCCGGGGGTCTCTGTGGAGACCCAGGGCCAGGGGCGGGGTGGCCCAGAAGCGCCTTATCTCTACTGGACCAGTGTCAGCTCCCGTCCCCAGCCCATCCCCAGCCCGGTGGAGCTGCCAGCCAAGACTGGGGACCGCGGCAAATTTGCATTTATATTGGAGACTTCTGTTTCCAGGGCCTGGGGGGAGGAGGGGTGGCCACCGTGTTCAGCTGAGTGGAGATGCAGCAGGGAGTGGCTTGCGGCCCTGTCCTGCCAGGAGCAAGGGAAGTGGCCTCTAGGCTGGGCCTGCCTGGCCGAGGGAACCATGGCGCAGAAGGCTCTCTGGGCACGTGCCGGGCCTGACAGCCTGCCTGTCCACCCTCCCAGCCGCTCGCCAACAGCAGCTGGGAGTTGGCTCTGCCCCACCGGCCTGGGAGAAAGCTCAGAGCCCTGTGTCAGCCAAGGACCTGGCTAGGCAGGAGCACTCCTGTGACCAGGTACCACAGAATGTCCCCCAGCCTCATGCACCCCTCGAGCCTGAAGTTGTCTCCACCATGAAAACCAAGGCTCAGAGGGGCTCAGCAAGTAGTCCAAGGCAGCCCAGCACACAATCCAGTGCTCTGTGCAGCTGCCTCCCAAGGACCCTTGGGGATACATTACTCCGGGAGGTGCCTCTTGGGGGCCAGAGGAGTTGACACCCCTTTAAACACCTGACTTTTGGGGAGTGAAAGGTCATCGTGGACTCATGACACCATTGGTGCCAGCTATGTGACAGTTTGGGACTTCTGTTTCATTTTATGGTGAAGTCCATGGTCATGAGGGTCACATGACATATCCTCCCCTCGCCTCTGGGGACGCAGCTTCCCTCATCTGTGAGGATCCATGTGGGCAAGACACGGAAGGAAGGAGGAAGGAAGCAGGGGCGGGGACAGAGCAGAGAAGACAGAGACATCCTGCCCTCGGTGTCTGGTGGCCTCAAAGCGTTGGTGCTGGTGGAGGGGGGGGGGTTCCTGGCTGTCCTATGAAGTGGCACCCCTTCCTCACCTACAGCTGAGCCCTCCTGGTCTCCAGGGGCAGGAGGAACCTTGCTCCAGGTGGGGGACTAGTGGCAGCCTGGCTGGGGCTCCAGAGCAGCAGTCAGGACCCTCCCCTGATCCGATCCCAGACTCGGCTCCGGTGACCAGGGCTTTATCTTCGCTCTGCGATGCTTCGCTGCTTCTACAAGGGGCTTTGCCCTGCTCTTCGGGCTCTCTCCACTCTCCCTCCCCCACCCTCCAGACGGAGGCCTTGGCCCCTTTCCCCAGCCTGTGTCCGTGGGCTGCAGCTGACAAACCTCCTGGTCCTGCTCTCCGGCCAGCAGAACGAGCCCTCCCTGTCTGTCACCAAACAGTCAGGACAGCCTGTTCCACCTGGCAGGCTGGACTATTGCCCAGCTTAGTCCCGGGGACTGAGCACCAGCTCTGACCACCCACAGCCTAGGTTCAAATCTTGGCTATGCCTCTTCTTAGCTGTGTGCCCTTGAGCAAGACCCTTTGCCTCTCTGAGCCTTTAGCTGCTCAACCATAAGAGGGCGCAATGCTGGGATCTGCCTCTGGGATTGCTGTATAAGGTGGTGGTGCATGGAAAGTGCTTGGCTGAGGGCCTGGGGTGGCATTAAGACATATTAGCTCCTATCCTAGCTGGCTGGGCAGGAATGTCAGGTTCTGGGGCCTGTCCCAGGGCTTCCTCCTTAAGCCCTTCATGGGCAGGACTGAACCTGCAGGGACCTGTCATTCAACAACCTGAATTGCTGTTATGCTGCTGGGACTTCTGACCAGTCTTTAATGAGCACCTGTGGTGGGACCAGTACTTAGGATTCAAGCTATTTGTCAGTATGACCAGGTGGGGGTGCAGTGACCCCTGCAGTGCCCGCTATTCAGGAGGCTTTGGGGGGAGGATTGTTTGAGCCCATGGGTTCAAGACTGGCCCAGGCCACGTAGTGAGACCTTTTCTCAAAAAAATAAAAATTAAAAAAATGCAAAACATGACTTCAGAAGTCCTTGACACACCTTCCCTGGAAGGGTGGGCTCCGCGTCCCCCCCATGATTGCTTTCAGGAATAAAAAGTGGCAGAAGTGACACCACTACTTGTGCCCTCTGAGGATAGATTAGAAATGGCTGGGCCACTTCCACTTGTCTAGGGGACGCTCACTCTGGGAACTCGGTTGTGAGGAAGCTCAGGACCCAAGGACAGGCCAGTGGAGGTGTTCAGGTAGATGGCCGCAACAGTCAAATATGTGAGGAAAGACACTTCTAGATGATTCCAGCCCAGCCTTCAACCCTTCCCTGCTGAGGCCCCAGACACCGCAGAGCAGAGGGAAGCCAACCCAGTGTGTTCTGTGTGAGTTCCTGACCCACGGACCCAAGAAGATCATTCACAATCCATGTTTGGGGGCTGTTTGTTACGCAGCAGTGAATGACAGAGTCCCCATCCTGACTCCTCAAAGCTCCACAGCAACTACAGGAAGCAGTGGCTATCACCATATCTGCTTCATGGACGAGGAAATGAAGGCCCAAAATGCTTTAACGAGGTCACAGAGCTCAGGAGAGGGAGAGCTGGGATCTGTGCCACGGGGGGGACGAAGTTGAGCTCTGAAGAATCAAGCAGGAGTCACACCCCACAGGGCCCAGAGGGCCAGGGAGCAGGTTGGACATCATCTAAAGGACATGGGGGCCATACAGGACGCCAAGGGGACTGTGGGAGATCAGGAATGAGCACTAAGAAGCCCACTTGGGTGCAGGGCAGAGGGCGGGTGAGAAGGGGCTGCAGGTGGTCCATAGGGATGACAGTGCCACCCTGTCATTGCTACCCTGTCATTGCTCTCCGCCAGGGCAGCAGGGGGCCTGGCCTCAGGCCCCAAGGAGCTCTGTACCCGTCAGAGCCAGGCCCAGCCCATTCTGGTGGTCTCACCTGGGCCGTGCCCTCAGATGGGCAGAGCTGGACTGTCAGGGCCAAGAGCCTCCCAGTGTCCTCTGCCCTGTGCACCCGAGGTGGGCCGGGGAGGCCAAGACCATCTGTGTCCTGTGGGGTCGGCTGTGAGCAGTAGACACAAGAACAGTGACCTGCAGGAGACAGGCACAGATTTCCTTTTCTCAGAAGCAGCCTGGAGGCTGGCGGTGCCAGGTGGGTGCCATGGCTCCTTGATCCTCCCCCTTCCGTCCTGTTGTTCCACCCTCAACACTTCATGGTCCCAAGTGGCTGCTCATTCTCCAGCCATCTTGTCCACATTCCAGCCAAGGGGAAGGAGGAAAAGAAAATGCTGCTCTCTCTAAGGACTCCTCCGAGACACTGAAGGCAGTGCTCTGCCTATACCTTCTGGGCTGGCCCTGGCTGCAAAAGAGGTACTATTCTGGGTGCCCCTGTACCCACTGCTCCTGGCTTCTGTTACAGAGGTAGAGGGAGGTCATGGACTTGGGAATCACCCGCCAGCCACACCCAGTACCTGGGAGCTAGAGTGAGCGCTTTTTTAAAAAAACTTTTATTGTGTGTGTGTGTGTGTGTGTGTGCGTGCGAGTGTGTGTGCGCGCGAGTGTGTGTGCGCGCGCACTTTGGGGATTAGCCCAGGGCCCCACGCACTATGCCTCTAGCTACAGCTGCACCCCCCAAGCCCTAGAGTAAGCATGTTAAAATATGTTCCCAGGTCACCTTGCTTCCCATCCTGAGGTTCCCACCTCTCCGAGGATGAGGGCTAAATCCCCATAAATCCCCAGGTTAATGCCTAGGGCTGCCTGATCTCACCCTTGCTCCCCGCTCCAGTCTCATCCGGGTTCCCCAATCTCATCGAGTTCTCTAGCTCATCCGGGTTCCCCAGCCTCTTTGGGTTCCCCAGCCTCATCCTCCCAGCTCCACCTCCACCTCCAACGCTGAACTCAAGCCTGCCCCCCGCCCCACCCTCGCCTTGTGTCTCTCTTGATTACTGAGGTTGGAGAATCCAAGTAACCGGACATGAACAGCCACAGAGGCAGTGAACAAAGCCCTACTATGTGCAGGTCTTGGCAAACATTTTCTCATTTTAATCCTCACAACCAACCCACCCCAGGTCGGAACCCTCAGAAGTCCCTTTTACAAAGAATCGGAGCGCTTGCTGTCATGATGGCCCACCGTACTGGCTTCTTAAAAGAAATGACACTCACAGGTGTGGCTTTCTACACCCTGCACGACCCTGCTCCTTCCATCAGCGCATGGAGTCCTCACAGCCACTGCGCCCCTTTGGCCAATGAAGAAATGGAGGCTCAGAGAGGGACAGGGATTTCCCCAAGGCTGAACAGCCTGGTGTTAGCCATGACCTAACTGGAACCCAGGTTTGCCTACCCCTTGCCTCCTGGCAATTGCACCCTTGGCCTGACTTGGAAATGAGTGTGCATGGGCCACACTTGACCCTCCATGGTCCTGGTGAAGGTGACAGGGACTCCAAAGTTCATCTTTCAGAGAAGAAGCTGAAGGCCCCAGAAGGGAAAGAACTTGCTGGAAAGGGCCTCAGCGCTCCCAACTCCCAGTAAGAGTTCGTGAAGACTTTGCTCACCCAGGCAACACGTCTTTATTGAGCACCTACTGTGTGCTGGCACAATGCTAGCCCCTGGGAACACAACAAATGGGAATCCCGGGTCCCTGGGACTTATGTTCTAGGGCAGGGTGGCAACAGGGGCGACCACTGCTCACTATAAGTAGATAGCAGCTCCTGCCTTCTCCTTTCCTTCCTGGCCTTCAACAAATATTTAAGGAGAACCATTTTGCTATAAGGCAGGCAGGGTCTTGAGTCTCCAGCAGCCACACGTAGCTAAACAAAGTTCAGGTCGCACTAATAGCTGATTAGAAAACAAGGTCAAAGTGCCAGGGAGCAACTGGGAAGGGCGGAGGTAATTTTCTTCAAACGGAGGTCAGGGAAGGCCCCTGGGGGAAGCATCTCCTGAGTGGAGACCCAAAAGGTGCTGAGGGAGGGCCACGCAGGGTGTTCCAGGAGAGGGGACAGCAGGCGCCGAGGCCTGAGCTTGGAGGAGCTGAAGAAGGCCAAGGTGGCTGGAGCAGGGTGACAGGGGGAGGTTCAGAGGGGGTGATTGGCAGGAGGAGGGGCTGGAGAAAGTGGGCGGGGCACGCGGAGGTGATGAATGGAGGGGAGGGCCGGCTGGCCCCACAGGGCACCCCTCAGGGGGCCCAGCCATCTCTGCATCTGGGGGTTTCCCAGCCAGACTCCTAAGTGGCGGGGGCCCAGCACCTGGTGCTGCTGGCCCCTGCAGAAGTAAAGCTCCTGCCCCCCTTCACCCAGGCCCCTCAGCCGAGCCTCCACCTGCAGAGCCGGGCCGGCCATTGTGCGCAGGCTCTGACGGGCACTCCTGGTGCTCTTCAGCCTGCAGGCTGCCCTGATTTAGGGGCTCGTCCTGCCTGGCTCAGGGGCCTGCTCCCTGAAGTCCACCAGCTGGGAAGAGGCTGGCCAGGGAGGAAGCCCCCGCCCCCTCGAAGGCTCACTGGGCCATCTTTGGAACGCCAGGTCTCCCTTCCCCAGCCATCCTCGGGAGCAAAGAGACTGGGCCGAGGGAGAAATCGAGGTTAAGCCGCTAGGCTTAGAAACGCTCTTAGAAACGCTTAGAAACTTAGAACCGAGTCCCTCTCTGGGACTCATTTCCTCATGCATACAGTGAAAACGTCCACCAGGACAGACCTGCGGTGTAGACTCCAGGGCCAGCCTGCCTGAACCTGAATCTTTACTAGGTAGCGGCTGTTGGAACTGAGCTGTTACTTGACCGTGTCTCAGTTTACCCATCTATAAAATGGGGGTATAATGATAGCATTTATATTGAGGGCTGTGTGAGGATCGAACAAATGAAATGTTTGGCCCTTAGGACCGTGCCCGCCCCATGGCAAGTGCAATATGGTTAACTTCTGATTGTTATTGTTAAGTCAGAGAACGTTGCACTGGAAAGATTTGGTGGATAAAATTGAGTCCATTTATTTGCAAACTTAAAGAAAAAACAAAACAACTCTGAAGCTCTGCATTGCTCAGGAGAAATTTTACTCTGAGCCCCAGCTGTTCAGAGGGAACGGGAGGCGGGCAGGATGCCTGCCCCACCTGCTCCCCCATCTCTTTGCCTGCAGCCCCCATGAGGGCTACTGGAGCATCATTTGAAAACCCCTGCTCAGTGTGTCCCCTTTGGCTCACAGTGAGGGAAACTGATATACACAGGGGCAGGATCAGCCCAGAGTGAGCTGCCCAACCTAGACTAGAACTGGGATCTCCTGGTTTTCTCTGTGCAGTACAAGGGACAGGGGCTAGGAGAAAACTGAAGACCAGAAGCCTCTTAGGGGACTGGGTGCATTGTGGCATCAAGTCATTAGCATGCAAATGAGATGCAAACGAATGCAAAACAGCATGTTTTATGCTAATTTGCAGAGTCGAGAGCGACGACATTTTTGGTAATAGGGCAGCAGTCCTGGTCCCTGGGCATTGCCGAACATGCGTCCTTTTTTTCTTTTTTCTTTCATTATTATGATCAGGCCCATAAATCTTGGTTTGGCTGAAACCACACCCCGTCTTGCCTGAAAGCCTGGCTCCTGTCACCCTCAAAGGCTTCCTCGCCAGTCCTGTGCACCGGCCAGGGCCCAGAGACAGGCCTGGGCAGTGAGTCAGAGAACAAGGACTCAGGAGCCACCCGTCAGAGCCAGGGGATAAGCCAGCCAGCCTGGCCTGGAAGCCACTCTGGAGGAGGGGGCCTTGGCACCTCCTCGAGCTCCTTGGTCACTGGGATTTGTGCACGGTTTTCTCTGCCACTCCAGGAGGGCAGGCCTGCTCATTTTCTTTCCAGGGTGCCCAGGCCCTGGTTTGGGATGGGTGTGGTGTTTGAGGACCCAGCTGGCAGCACACCAGGAGGGGAACCTGTGATCTCTGAAGCAGCTCGCCAGTCCTGGCTCCACTCCTCTTCGAAAAAACAGTATCAGAGGCCCGCCCTGTGCTGCGTCTAGCCTTGAGCTGTCCCTGGTAACAGCCCTTAAGGCGATGCCGTCATTACTCTCATCTTGTGGAGGAGAGAGGTTAAACGATGTGTCCAGATAGTCCCTCACCAGGCAGTGACTTTGAGCCACTCAGCAGAGTTACAGGCTACCTGGGTCTCTTCCTGTGCCATCAGCCAACCTGTGACAGTGGTAAGTTGTCCCTGAGTCCTGTGCTCCTGGAAAACAGCAATTGACTCTCAAAAATCCCCCTACCCTCCTCTGTTCAGACTTACCAAATAAAGCGCCTTTCCTCCCAGGACGGAGGGAAGACTCCACCCACTCATAAGCCTAGGGGACAAGTCCCTCCTTTGCCTGTGACCTTTTTCCTTTCTCCTGACCTCCCATTCTTTGTCTGATGGTTGATTAGCTGAGGCTGGAACCGTGTGTCCCCTGCCTGTCCCCTCTAGACAGAGAGAGAAACATTTCCTCTCCAGCTGACTGATGGGGACCTCCTCTGGGTGACAAGACCGTCCCAATTCTAAATTCCCCACCTATAACCTCTCTGCTCCTCCCTGCCCGGACGCTCTGATCTTGGATGCTGTACTCTCAGTAGTTTGGATAATGTTGTCCTCCCAGTTGACATTGTCCCATTTCACCGTTGACACTTGCCACCGTGCGTGTTTTCCACCTAAGGCTCTGGGCAGCTGAGAGCCTTATGACACTGGTGCACTTTTTAAGCATCTCAGTGCCTCGGCTTCCTTGGAAACGCGGACGCTCGCTCATAGGCCCTGCTTCCTCGGCTGGAGCGGTGAAAGGAGAGCAGGACAGGGAAGCGCAAGGCCGCCTGGAGCAGTGCTGGGGCGCGGAGGGCGCGATCCAGCCCCGCCGACCCTCGCGCTTGCCTGAGAGCAGAGCAACGCTCAGAGAGAGGGACCGAAGCTGCGGGAGACGCACAGCTGGCGAAAGCGGGGGCCCTTACGGCTCACGTCTGAAAATCTCGGCCCTCAGCGCTGGGGAGCCCCGTGTCCCCCACCCCGCCGGGGGATCGCAAGCTGGAGCGGGGCGGAGGGTGCCCCTCGCTCTCCCCGCCTCCCGCCTTTGATTGTGGCAAGCAGCGAGTCGCGGAGCAAATTAACTTTTTGCACACTTCATTATGCGCCGCCCTGCGTCCCCCGGGGCCGCGGCCCCGCCCCCGCCCCGCGCCGACGACTTGATTGGGCAATTAATCTTCGCGGCCTGCGGCCCCCGCCCGGCCGGGCCTTTGTGCGCCCGAGCGCGGGCCGCGGCGCCCGGTCTGCTCGCGCTGATAAGGCGCCCCGCGCCCGCCCCGCCTTTGTCAGGGCGCCCGAGGCCGCGCCGCGCCGCCGTCTCGCACCCCGTCGGCGCGCCCCCGCCCCCGCGCTCCGTCCATCTGTCTGCGCCGCGCCAGCCCCCCGCGGCCCGGCGGGGGAGGGGCGCGCTCCCGGGCAGGGAGCCAGTACCCCTCCACCCGGCCGCCCCAGGTGTCACCGGGACCCCTCCGAGCACAGGGGGCGCGCGCGCACACACACTCGGGGTCGGCCAATTAAACAGCGCGAAGATAATTAAGAAGGGGAGGGCGGGGCATGGCAGCAGTTAGGAATGTGGGGCGTGGGGGTCCCGGCAGAACCCAGAAAAGTGGGAGCTCCTGCCACCCATCCTGCACCCCAGGTGTGCCATGCCTGGTCGCTGGTCCCGATGGCTGGGGGGAGCAGTGTCCCTGGGAATTCCTCCGGCACCCCGCACCTCTTTGTGCGTTTTTCTTGGGACCCAGGGTCAGAAAGGCAGCCGGCGATCCAGGTGATGGTAAGAGCCAGACTCCTGGATGGAGAGCAAGTCCTGGCGAGTTCAGACACTCGTCGCAGGGACCCCGAAAGGGTTCACCTGTGGAGCTGGCGTCAGGAGCTGCGCCCTGCCCAGGGGTGGTGGCGGTGACGGCTGAGACCAGGTTGGCACGGTGATGCTCCCAAGCATGGCTCTTGTATTGTCCGTGGTCTTCTCTGGATGGGCTCAGTGAACGCTGAAAACTGATGGATCTGGAGAGATGCCCTGGAGTTTTACCCAGCACGTGGACCGGTGGGCCGAGGGTGAGCCTGGGAAAACATGTGCACCGCTTGGTCCGCGGCCCCTGAGTCTGTGCGCCTGAGGGTTCGCGTGAAGAATTCACAGACTTTCCTAGTTCCCACAAGAGGGTGTGATCTGGGGTATGACCTGTGTACAGGGCTGGAAATCAGTGTCATTCACTCAGTCCACGAGCAAGACAGATTGTAGGTGTATTTTTCCTAGAGTCCACTTCAGTGCCCCTGGGTGTTGGGGACAGTTCTGAGCAGAGCAGAAGCTGCTGGCACCCTTCACAGACTCACCTTCTGGTTTAGGAGGTGCATGAGATAAGCAGTAGGTGGGCGAGTGAGAAGAGCTGTGGATGACAAAACAGGACAATAGCTTAGGTGAGGGCTCACCCTTGTTGGACCCCAACCCCACCCTCACTGGATGTCCCATTGCTGGGCATGAAGGCTACATTCCCTGGAGCCCTAGGTCCACTCTGACCCTATGTATCCTCTCTGTCCACCCCCTGGGCTCTAGTCCCTAGCCAGTTCTGCAGCAGCCGGGCAGGGTCCCTGGGATGATGGGCAGGCTCAAGCCTCTCCCCTTGTCCCTGAGGACATGGTGGTGAGAGTGGTTCCCTCTGATAATGAGAGTCTCCAGTCTTGCATGACCACAATGCCTCATGAGCCCATAGTCCAGAAGGGGCCCTGTGAGCAGGAGCTGAATTAAAATGGAGAAATACAGCTTCCCTCCCTCCCCTCCCCCTCCTCCCTCTCCCGCTTCCTCCCTCATTCCTGGGGCTCCTGGAGCCAAGGGTAAGTAGCTTCTCAGTTCCTTGTGCCTTACTGAGCTTGGTTAGCTGAGTGCACACCTCCTTGGATGGTAAAGTAGGGGACCCCAGAACCAGCAGGGGATATAGAAAAGTGCCACTTGGCTCTGACCCCCCAGCCCAGCCCAGCCATGCATACCAGGTTTAGGGTCCTCATCCATTCTGATCCCTGGTTTTGATGTTCTGATTCTAAACATCCTAAAAGTCCAACATCATGAGCTTTTGGCTTTCCAGAATTTTCACATCCTGTGCATCCTACACAAATATGCTGGGGGTCTTTGCTTGCTTTCCTTATGCTCTGGAAGGCTGAGGCTCTGATGCAGATCCTGCTGGTGTCTCCTCATTCACGGAACAATGGAGGCAGGCTACTCACAGGCCTCAGAATGCCACTCATAATAAGAGCAACCCAGATCCCTTCACTCATGTTTTTATTCGACAAGTATTTTTTGAAAACCTTCTAAGTGTCAGACACAGTTCCCAGCATCAAGCAAATAAAGTAAATGAATAAATATTATGTTAGAAAACACCGTGTGCAGGAGAGACACAGGGAGTGTGGACTCACTAAGGAGGTGACATTTTATTTTTTTCTACTTGTTCTTCCAATTATTGACATTGGATGCTTTAATCAATAATTGTGGATTTATTTTTCAGACAGGTCTGTTAGTTGTTGCTTCATCTATTTTCAGTCTCTGCTATAGAGGTATAAATATTTAGAATTGTTATATGCTCTTGATTAATTAACCTCTTTAGCATTATGAGATGACCTTATCTGACCCTGGGAATATTTTTTTCTCTGAAAGCAACTCGATCTGATATCAAACTAGTCCCTCTAATAATAATAATAATAATAATAATAATAATAATAATCTCCTTCTTCTTCTTCTTCTTCTTCTTCTTCTTCTTCTTCTTCTTCTTCTTCTCCTTCTTCTTTTGTACTGGGGATTGATTTGGGGGGTGCTTTACCACCAAGATACATCCCAGTCTTTTTAATTTTTTTATTTTGAGATAGGGTCTCACTAAGTTGATGAGGCTGGCCTTGAACTTGTGATTCTCCCTCTTTAGCCTCCTGAGTGACTGGTATTATAGATACATGCCCCCATGCCTGGCTCTAGTGTTCTTTTGATTACTGTTAATGTGATATATCTTTTTCCATCCTTACACTTTGAATCTTTGTGTTTAAAGTGTTCTTTTTTTTAAAAGGTGGTATATCTATGAGTCAAGACTTTTTTCTTAATCTAATCTGAAAATTTCTTTTTAATTTGGTATGTTTAGAGTAATTTTATTTAATGTGTTTTTTTCTTTCTTTTCCTCCCTGCCCCTTTTTGTACTGGGGACTGAGTCCAGGGACACTCTACCACTGAGGTACATCCCCAGCCCTTTTCATTCTTAAATTTGAGACAGGGTCTCCCTGAGTTGCTGAGGCTGGACTCAAACCTGTGGTCCTCCTGCCTCAGCCTCCCAAGTGGCTGGGATTACAGGCATGTGCTACCTGCATCTGGCTTAATGTGATTATTTCTGTGGTTAGATTTAAGCTTATCATTTTGCTATTTGTTTTCTATTTATCCCATTCATCGTTTTCTGCCTTCTTTTGTGTTAACAGAGTATTTTTTGTTATTCCATTTTACCACTTCTGGTGGCTCATTAACCATAGTTCTTCGTTAGGCTAGGAGTTGCGTTGGGGTTTTTAACATGTATCTCTCATTTGTTACAGTGTAGCTTCAAGTGATATCATACCACTTCATGTATAACACAAGAAGTTTGCAATAGTATCCTTTTCCCCCTCTGGTCTTTATACAATCCTCAGGGATTTTCTGCACACAGATGTTCCTCCACTTATGGTGGGGTTACACCCCCTAGACCCATTGTAAGTGAAGAAGTCTTGTCAAGTTGGAAATGTGTTGAATGCACCTAATCTTCTGAGCATCCTGGCTTAACGATCGCACTGCCGACTGAGCTGTGGTTTAAGAGTGTATCACAGAACCTGTCCGGAGCCAGGGAGAGAGTGAAATTCAAAGTATGGTCTCTACTGAGGCATTTACAGCATCACTGTAAAGCTGTAAACTCCTAAGTCAGGAATGGTATACTACGAATTTCACAAAATATTATTATTTGGGTTTAAAGGGTAAATGATTCCTAAAGACATTTACATAATGTTGTTCCTGTAGTTAGTGCATTTGGTGATCTTCATCCCCTTGTGTAGGCAGATAAAGGTTTTCATCTACTCTCTTGAGGGTGTCTTTCATCATTTCTTGAAGTGTAGATCGATTGTTTTTAATTTTTTTTTTTTTTTTTTTTTTGCAGTGCTGGGGATTGAACTCAGGGCCTTGTGCATGCTGGGCAGGCACTCTACCAACTGAGCTACATCCTCAGCCCAGTTTTAGCTTTTGTATGTCTGAAAGTCTCTTTATTTTATTTTCATATCTGAAAGACATTTTAACTGGGTATAGAATTCTGGGTTGGTGGCTCTTTTCCTTCAGTACCATAAAAGATGTTGTTCTGCTACTTTCTCCCTTGTACTATGTCTAAGATGAAATCTGCTATGATTGTTATCTTAGTCCCTTTATACTTAATGAATTTTTTCTTTTTTTGGTACCAGGGATTGAACCCAGGGGTGCTTAACCACTGAGCCACATCCCCAGCCCTATTTTGTATTTCATTTAGAGACAGGATCTCACTGAGTTGCTTAGGGCCTTGCTAAGTTGCTGAGGCTGGCCTTGAACTCATGATCCTCTGGCCTCAGCCTCCTGAGCTGCTGAGATTACAGGCATGCGCCACTGTGCCCAGATACTTAATGAATTTTTTTTAACTCTATTTTAGTATTTTTTTCTTTGTGGCTGGTTTTGAGCAATTTGATCATGATGGCTAATTTTCTTCCTGATCCTTGTGCTTGAGGTTTGCTAAGCTTCTTGCATCTGTGACTTTATAATATACATTAATATAATATAACATGATATAATAATATAATATAATATAACATCTAAGATTTTTTAATAATTTCTTTTCAATTATTTTCTCTCCTTTGAATTACTTACCTATCCAGCTTCTTGAAGTTGTTCCACAGTTTCTAAGACTCTTTTTTTGTATTTTGGGTCTCTTTCTCTCTTTCTCTCTCTCTCCTTGGTTTCAGGTAGTTTCTATTTGCCATGCCTTCAAATTCTTACTCTTTTCTTCTGCCGTGTTTGATGGTTGTATATTTCATTTCAGACATTGTAATTTTTATTTCTAGAAGTACAGTTTGAGTCTTTTGGGGGAGGGTACCGGGGATTGAACCACTGAGCCACATCCCCAGGCCTATTTTGCATTTGATTTAGAGACAGGGTCTCCCTGAGTTGCTTAGGGCCTCACTATGTTCCTGAGACTGGCTTTGAACTCGAAATCCTCTTGCCTTAGCCTCCCGAGCCTCTGGGATTACAGGCATGTGCCTCTGTGCCGGGCCAGTTTGAGTCTTTTTATATCTTCGGCGTCCCTCCCTCCCTTTAGGACATACAGCCATATGGAATAATCTTAGTAATTCTTTCAGCGTTCTTGTCTGCTACTGCTGGGTCAGTTCCAATGGACTGACTAGCCTCCTCATTACGGGCCACGTTTTCCTGCTTCTTTGCATGCCTGGTAAACTTTGGATGCCAGACCCTGTGAATTTCACCCTTGCTGGGTGTAGTATATTTTTATATCACTATAAACCTTCTTGCATTTTTCTCTGAGATGCAATTACGTTACTCAGAAACAGTTTGATCCTTTCTGGTCTCACTTTTATGATTTGTCAAGCGGGTCCAGAGCAGTGCTCTGTTGAGGGTTAATTATTTCCCGCATGAAGAAAGACCTTCCCGAGCACTGTGAGCTGTGCCCAGTAATTATGGTTTTTTCTGTTTGGCACTTTTTCTGGTCCCAGGTGAGTGCTTGGCACTGTTGTCTAATCTTTTCAGTGGCTCTCCCCCCAGCCCAGAGTGGTTTTGTCATACAACAGCATCAACCATCTCAGCTTCTTGCTCCAGAGGGCTTTCTTTGGATATCTGGAATTTTCTGTCTGCACAGCCCTCTCCTCTTTGTTCCCTGTCCTGCAGACTCTGCCCTCAGTCTCTCCTGGACTCTCAGTTCTTTTCTATAACTCGGGGCTCCCCTGGTCCCGGCAGGGCTCCTTCACTGCGCCAGAGAGAAAACTCTCCAGGCAGTAAACTTGGATCATCCAAGGACCCTCCTGCTCCCCATCTCTCAGGGACACCGCCCTTCAGTGCCTGATGCCCAGGGTCTTGGAAATGATGTCATCCTGCATTTTGCATAGTTTCAAGCAGCAGGATGGATCCAGTCTCTCTCATGCCATCTTGGATGGAAGCAGATGTCAGAAGGTGACATTGGATCACCAACTTGGAGGATGGAGTGAGTGGTGAGGACAGGAATGTGGGGAGAGGAGGAGGATCAGCAAGTACCAAGGCCTTGCCTCTGTCCTGGAGGACACTGGAGGGTCTGGGTGTCTGGAGCAGAGGGTTCCGGGGAGGACGCAGGGACGGGGAGGGGCGAGGTGCCCGCTTGAGCAGGACCTGGCAGAGCCCAGTCAGGAGTCTGACTTTTATATCCAATGAAATGGGAGGCAAGGGAGGATGTCCTTTGGTTGACAGGAGCAGGATCTCTGAATGGGCAGAACTGATTGGGAGGGGCAAGAGTGGAAAGCAGATGCCCGCTAGGAGCCAGTGCAGGGCACAGGTGGGAGGCTATGGGGACATTGCTGTCCTGGGGGTGCTGAGGGAGGCCAGCAGTGCTCCGGGTCTTGATCTGAGTGGAGGCTGCAGCCCGAGCTCACTGCAGGAGACTCGCCCAGTGGACGCCCCCCGGTGGATCTGGCCATGGCTTCTCCACGAGGGTAAAGTGTCCATCTAAGAAACCAAACAGAGAGAGAACGGTGGCTGTGACCAGGCTGTCCTCAGGGGACATGGGGAGCAGTGAGTGGATCTGGATCTCCCACACAATTTGCAGATACATCTGATGTTTGGTGTGAGAGGAAGAGAAGGATCCAGGATGATGAGAAGGTTTGCAGTTCAGCTGCAGCAAATATTGAGTGCCCGCTGTGGCAGGCCCTGGTCTAGCTCCATGGACTTGCCTCGTCCTTATGACGATTCTAGGCCGTCCCTCCGGCTTTTTTGGAACTGTTGGGAATCTTTCTTTCCATCAGGAGTGTAGTTTGTGTGTGGAATTCTGGAGCTAGTGGTGACCAGCTTTGCTTCTAAGAGGTTAAAACCTGCCTGAGAGTGAGACTGATAAATGAAAAAATCAAAAGAGCAAGAGCAAGCCTTCACAATAATATGTCAGCACCTGGATCCAGCCATGCCTGAAGTCAGTGCCCTGGGCTTCTCAGATAAATCAATAATTATTTTTCTCCCTTTTCTTTCTTTCACTTGTAACTGAAGAATCTAGACACCTATAACTTCCTCGCATGCTTCCCTCTGTCTGTGCCATCCTGTGGACCCTCTCCTTACCACTAATACTTCCTGCTTTGCACTTTCTTTCTATAGCCCTTTATTCTCTTGAGTCTCTTTCCAAAGTGCCTTTCCCCTGCCCCCTGCTCTCACATCAGAACTCCTGTTCAAAGCCGTCCTAACTCCAGCAGCTGACAGCTGGAGGTGACCGACCTTCTGACCATCCTTCCATCATGACCCCCTTTTACAGATGGGAACACCAAGGTCCCCGTGAGGCAGGGCAGGTTTGTGGTTGGGACTCCTGGGTCTGACTCCCCTCTGGGGCCTTCCGTGGTCCTCCCTGGCCAGCCTCCTCTGTCCCCACCTACTCAGGGCCTAATGGCTGTCTTTATAACCGTTGCTCCTCCCTCACACCACGGGCCTTTGCACGGGCTCTTCACACACCCATTTCCACTCTGTCCTTCACCTGAACTTGGAGACTCCAGGATCAGACTTCTATAAGTCTGCCCTTGCTCCCAGCATGGGTCAGTGTCCTGGGGTGCCCTCAGCTGCTCTGGCACCTCCACCAGCCCACTAGCCCTCTGTATTTCAGGAGTTTCTTTTAGGTCCGCCTTGCCTTTTGCACCCAGGAACTGCAGCCAGCCCACCTCCAGGTCAAAGGAGGCTCCTGATCACCATTTGCTAATCAATGAACACGGAGTGCAAAGAGCCCCAGAGGGAGAAGACTGGGCAGTGGGCTTGGAGGCCAGAGTCCTGAGCTCCCTGCAGATAAGGCTGAGGCAGGTGGGTACTGGTCAGCGGTCCTGTCCAGCCCCTACCTCTTTCTAACTGTGTGGCGGGAGGTAAGTTGTGTCTTCTCTTTAAACCTCCAGTATCTCTATAGTAAAAAGGCCGGGACATCATAGTGGTTAAAACCTCAGGCAGTCGGGATTTGAATCCTGGCTGTGTGACTCTGGACAGGTAGCTTAATTTCTCTGTGCCCCAGGTTCCTCACTTGCAAAAGGGATCTAATAAATGTACCTGCTTCCTGGCACATGTGTGAGCATGAAATGAGTTAATATCTGTAAAGCTTTTAGAACAATGCTTGGCACATCATATAAGCATCCTAAACTGATAACCATGAAGTAAAAGAAAGGCTTGCCTCCTGAGAAATGAGAGTTGACAGACGGCCGGGGAGCTGCTGGGTCCATGCTGACTGGTGTGTCCCTGGAGACACTGTATCATCTTCTGGGTCTTGACTTCCCCGTCTGTCAAATGGAGAGAGGATCTAGGGCCTGGGTTCTTTGCCGATTTGAGCTTCTGTGTCCACACAGGAGAGCGTGGCTGAGACCGGCGTGTCTGTCGTGGGTCCTGGGGAGGCCTAGGTGGGATGGTATGTTAGGGCACTTGCCAGCTGTGCTGGCCACATGGTGTGTAGTCAAGAAACATGCCATGATCATTGTCACGTTATTCTGCCCCAGTGGTCCCGGGACCCCTGAGGCAGGGCTGGGTGGAAGGTGGTAACTTCTCATCCTCCTTCCAGCTTAGGAGACCAAAGGCAGCTACGTGACCTTGGGCCAGCGTCCACCTGCCTCTGAGCTCCGTCTGCAGGGCTGTGGCCTCAGTGGGGAGGAGGAGGATCGTGCCTACAGAGAGAGAAGCCTGCAGAGCCTCCGCACCCCGGGACAGGCTGTGGCCGCTTTCGTGAGTGCTCCAAGATCTCCACCTTCCAAGGCCAAAATGTCCCTGCCACATGTGATAAACTCAAAATCACCCCTGCCACCTGCTGGGCCTGGTGGGATGAGGGCGAGGATGGAGTCCGGCTGCGGCCTCTGCCTCCCTGCTGGAGCCTCCACAGCCTTTGCCCTGCGGTGAGGCTGGAGAGCCTTGGCTGGAGGAGGGCCTCCCCTTTTGGAGGGGCGAGTGCTGGCCTAGGCCGGGCAGCGCCACCCCCCGGCCGGGCCGCAAGTTGGGAGGCAGAGTGAGGCAGGGGCAGGAGCTATCCTCCGGGACCCTTCCCTGGGGGGTCCAGAAGCAGTTGTGCATTTAGAGGCTTCGTTCTTGGTCCTGAAGGTGGAGGCCAGGCTGGCCGGCAGAGGCTTGCAGTCTCAGGATGTGCTGACCTCGAGATGCACAGGCTGGCACATGCTCCCCCCATGCCCTGGTGACACTGCCATACCAGGAGTGACAGCAGTTCTCAGCTGAGGGCCTGGGGGGACTGTTGGCACATAGGTGCCCCCCTCCTGCCCCGAGGATGTCCCTGACTTATGCATTCCCAGTTCACCATGCTGCTGGGCCTGGGGACCCACTTTGCATGGAGTGGTGGTCAGTGGGGTCCCCAGGGGCAGCACGAAGGTGGGCTAGGGGAGTAAAGCCTGTCCGGCTGAGGTGCCTGTGGGGACGAGGGAGGAGGAACAGGGTGGGCAGGAGACCACCAGGCTGGCCGAAATGGCCAGGCCTGGTCTTCCTGCTGGCTAGGCCTGGCCCCAAAGCCTGGGAAGGACGTGACCTTGAACATTTGCCAGGATGGACATGGTCCTAGGCTCACAGCAACCTGATGGCATCAGTATAATTGGCATCATTTCATAGATGGGGAAAGTGAGGCTCTGAGGATGAAGCCATTGGCCCAGTGGCCGAGTCAGGACCTAACTTCTGTGGGCCTCAGAGCTTGCTCCTCTCAGCCTCCCCTGGAGACAGGGTGAAGGACGATGGCCCTTTATACATCTGAGGAATCCAAGGTGTGGAGGTCAATGCCAGACCTTGCAGACGAGGGCGGTGGAGCGCCTGGGATTGGAACCCTGCTCTGATCCCTCTGCCCTTGAAGACTTCCCGCAGATATAACAGCAGAACCCTTGGGCAGGAAGAGGACTCCCTGGCACCTGAAGACGGGGACACTGAGGCCCAGGGAGGTGACCTGCCATGCCTCGGTGTCTCTCTGTGCCCTGGAGGGGCCCTGTTGTGTGTGGGGTGTAACTCCAGTCATTGGTCCATTCAGCACAGGGTGATGGACACCTACTGAAGGTCGGTCCCCAACCCCGGGCACTGTGGCACAAGAGGAGATGGGCCTGGGGGATCTGGGCAGCCAAGGGAGTGGAGAAGCTCTGGGGAATGGAGGGACAGCTTGCGGGGCTCCTGGGGGAAGGAGTCTGAGAGAAGAAGAGGTGAGTAGGGCATTCGAGGGTGAGGCTTGGAACTGGGAGAATTCATGTTGCCTAGGAAATGGCTGGACACTCAGCAAGTGGGGACACGGGGACAGCAGGGGAAGCTGCGTCCAGGACTAAGCAGAGAACGAGGTGGGGAGTGTGGGGGCGAGTCCTGACCTGACAGGTGGCCCTCCTCCCTCTGGGGCAGGAGCACTCTCTGCAGAAGGCCTCCCGCCTGCTCCGGACACCCCGGCTTTCCTCTCACCCCCTGACTCTCTGTGGCCCAGTGACCTTCTCCTCCTGATCTTCTTGCTCTTGTTGAATTTGACTGTGCAGCTGGTAGGATGTTAGAGGCTGGACCAGAGGACAGCTCTCAAGGCTAGACCGTAAACTGTCTTGCAGCTGCCACCCTGGGCTCCGAGTTCAGTGACTCTGGGGAAGCTGCTGCCACGCTGTGAAGTCCCTCAGGCCACCTGTGCAGGAGCTATGTGGAGAGGAGCTGAGGTCCCACTGTGGCCAGTCGTATGAAACAGCACCTGATCAGTGGCTCCTCTGCCCCAGTCAAGCCTTCGAATGAGCACAGCCCAGAACGACCCTGCCAGGCCCATTCAAGCTCCCGACCCAGAACAATCAGGAGACATACTACATTATCCTGAGTTCCAGGGAGGCTTGCTGTGCAGCGTCAGAGAGTGAGGGTGTCTCTGTGCCCTTTCTTGGCCTCTTCTATGTACCTGCTGTCATCTAATGACAGTCTGCTGGAAACCAAAGTTCCTCCTCCAGAAGGTTTGAGGTGACACAGAATTAAATTAATTTCACAGGGATCCTGGACATCTGAAGCTGAACCTTAAGTCCCCAGATCCCGGTCCCCCTGGGTTTCCCCGGAACACGCAGCCTGATTGAGGCCTGGGGGTGTCTCAGTTGCCTGCTGTGGGGCGTACTGGCTCCTGTGGGTGCTGCGGGGTCTTGGACTTGGCCAGGGCTGGATGCACGTGGCCTGACTCCCTTCTCTTCCTCTTCTCTGTGCTCTTGGCAGGCTGTCCCTGCAGAGGAGACCAGCAGGTGTCCAGCTCTGGAGAGGTTTAGCTGTAAGTGAAGCAGGGGCAGAGCCCACATGTGCTGGTGGCGTTCCCAGCCTGCTCTGTAAGTTGCTGAGGTGGATTCTTGGCTGATGCCTCCACCTTTAGAGGCTGGAGAATGTGGAGGCTGGGGAAGCAGTGCCTGAAGCCAGCCTGTGGGCCTGAGCCTGGCAGCCCAAGCTCACCAGCCACGTGACCCAGGGGACTGACTCCACCATTCTCTCTCGGGCTTCAACACTGGGCTGGAGATGCCAAGGACACCCCGAAGGCGCAGCAGGGCTGTATGAGCCCCCAGCAGGGCAGTGCCCCAGCTCCTTGCTCAGCAGCCCAACCTTCCTTCCTGGTTCTGACAGCTGCTGGGCCACCAGCTCCTCCTGTGGAAGTCCCTGGGGTCTGTGTCACCCTCCCTGGTGTGGCAGTCAGGCTGTTCCAAGCCAGGTGCAGGTGGGAAGTGGGGGGTGGGCAGCAGAGGGCAGCCTCTACCCACCCAGGCCTCTAAGGATGGGCCTCTCTGCCTCCATAACTCTTCTCTTCTGCTTCTTCCTCCTTCATCATCGGTCTTCCTGTTTTCCATATTTTCTCTTTTTCCTTCTTTCTTTTTCCTCTGCTCTCTCCTTCCTCCCTTTCTCCAATCTTTCTTTTGTCTGTCTTTCTTCTCCTGAGGCTCTTTTCCTTCCTTTTCACCTTCAGGTTCAGGATCGTGGACTCTGGGGTCAGCCTGCCAGGCCTCCAGCTCTGCCGCATGCTGGCTGTGTAGCTTTGGGTAAGTCACTGCATCTCTCTGTGCTTTGGCTTCCTGATCCTTAACTGGGGAGCTGGTGCTGCCGGTGGCCTGGTGGGCTGGCCCAGGCGCTGTGGTGCTTTCCCTGTTCCCATCAGTCTTCTTCCTTGCCTTTCCCCCTCTGCTGTGGCACAGACTGTCCTCCTCCTCCTCTCCAGGAACCAGGCTCTTTCCTCTGCCAGGCGTCTGGGGCAGTATCCGTCCTGCCCTTCCCCGCTGGCCCCTCCTCCGTGCACAGCGAGGGGAGCCCAGGCGCCTGGCTGCCCACGAACTTTTGCAACATTTGCGCAGCCAGGTGGCTGGAGCGCTTCCCTCACCCCGCCCACGGGGAGCCTGCAGAGCGGTCTTTGTGCCACGGGTGACAGCCTCTCTTGGCACCTCGTTTGGCAGAGCAGCGCAGCTGGCTTGTCCAGGGTGGCCTCAGAAGGCAGGGTGCTCTGGGGCTTCCTTGTCATCCGCCTGCATGACCCTGCATCCGGGGAAGCCAAACTGCAGCCTGGTGACCTCAGTGCCCCACAGGGTGGTTGTGCTCAGCAGGGGTCCCTCTGGATGAGCACCCGCAGGGGTGCCAGCCAGCTCCTTGCTCAGGGTCAGGCAGTATTTTAAGTGCAGATTCTTTTCATCTTCCTAGCTACCCCGTGTGGTGGGGACTGTATCATCCCCCACCGTAGAGATGGGCAAACTGGCCCAGGAAGGACATAGGCTACTTCCCCAGGCTGAACGAATGGAAGAAATGACAACCCGGCTGGTGTCTTTATCCTCTCCACAGTCCTTTGAGAGTAATGTCCCCATTTTCCAGGTGAGGAGCCTGAGGCCCAGAGAAGGCAACCAAAGTAGCTAAGGTCACACAGCCCATGGGGTAGACACCAAGCCCACTCTTTTTTTTGGAACCAGGTATTGAACCCACTGAGCTAAATCCCCAGCCCTTGTTTATATTGTGTTTAGAGACAGGGTCTTACTGAGTTGCTGAGGGCCTCACTAAGTTGCTGAGGCTGGCTTTGAACTCACGATCCTCCTGCCTCAGCCTCCCAAGCTGCTGAGAGTACAGGCGTGTGCCACTGTGCCCAGTGCCAAGCCTACTTTCTGTCTTCCATCAGATGGACTACCTGCCCCCATCACTGAGGGTGTGCGTGGTTGGGAGATGCCTGGGAATGGGACAAAGAAAGCAGGGAGTGCCAGACACAGCACTATGTTTCTCAATGGAGGGTAGATTGGGGTGCCCCTCTGCCCACCATCTGCAGAGGGGCCTGGGTACTGGCCTCCTCACCGTGTCCCGGCAGCCAGCTTGGCAAGGAGCACTGTGCCTGCCCTGCCTTTCCTTCTCCTCCCTCCCACCCTCCTCTTTTCCAACACACACTATGTACAATGAAGCACCTGGAGAGTTTTCCCACAGGTATACACCTGTCTACCACGGTGCAAAACATTTCCAGCCACTCAGGAGACTGACCACCCTCCCTGAAAACACTATTCTGATTTTTATCACTATCTATTTTGCGTCTCAAAGTTCGTATAAGTGCTATTGTGCTTGCTGTGCCCACTTGACAGATGAGGGGAGTATAGCCCAGAGACGGCAGGCTGGTCCACCGGCAGCACAGAGACCAGCACTTGGCGGCACAGCTTTGAGGAGAGGGACAAGGGCAGTGGGCACCCGGTTGCAGTGGGCGCTGAACAGTGTTGCTTGAGATCTAACAGCTAGTGACAGGGCCAGAGTGTTATTTTCAGAATGTTGAAACAGCGCATGTTGCAGGAATATAGAGTGAGTGCGGGTCTCAGTTGTACTTGCCGGTTACCGAGGGCCTGGCGGGCAGGCACAGTTGGAAGGGGACTTGTGAATATCGTCCAGGGCCACGAAACCGGCAGCTTTATTGATATTTTCACTCTAGGATAGAAATCGTTTGCAATGCCTGCATCTTTTACGAGTTAGCAGGTGACCAGGGAGCATGGGGACCAGGGAGGCTCATCAGAGATGACATTGAAAGGGGACACAAACCCTCTCTGCCTTTTTGCGTTACAGCCGTTAGGATTATTCCACTTTTCTCCGATGACAGGCGGCTCGCAGACCCCGCGGTTCCCTGAGCGCAGGGACCCACCGGCCCACCCCTACCCACCGCCGCTCACCCGGGACACCCGGGCGGGGCCGTAAGCACTATCGAGGGCGGTGCTGGACCCGCACACAGGCCGGACGGCAGGGCGCACCGGGCTGGAGGAGGGGTGGGGGCAGGAGCTCACATTGTGGCAGCCAACAGAGGGACCAAGGGCAGTCTTGCTCTGCCAATAACCAGGCCGTGGAAAGCTCTCTTAGATTCCTTGTCCAGGGACCTGACATCACCTTGGGTAGCAGCGCGGATCCCGCGCAAGTCAATGCATGCGGCTCTCAGGACAGACAGCCCACAGACCGACAGCCAGGGGTGAGGATGAAGGGGGAAACGTCTTGGGAGAAAAAAAAAAAAAACAAAACCCAAGACCGTGGTGGTTTAAATTAGTTACGTCCAACTCCTTTTCCCGGGTCGGTGCGGCCTCTGAAAAGCGCGCACCTTGCGGGGCGATTTCTGGAAGGTGATCTCGGTTCCGCGACGGAGGAGGGCGCCGTCCCCGCCGCTCCCCTGCTGTTCCCGTCAGTTACCGCCCGTTCTGCCCAGGACGACCCTCGGGTCCCGGTCCCGGTCCCGGTCCCGCCGCCTCCCGGCAGAAGCGCCCGCGCCCCCCCCCCCCCGGGCGCCGCGCCGGGTCCGCAGCTGACGGCGGGGGCGGGGCGGGGAGCAGATGGACCGGGCGCCGGCCTGCTCGGGTCCCCCGGTCCCGTCCAGGTGGCTCGGGCCGACTTGGGCCAGCTGCGGGGGCCGAGGCGGGGCGGGAGGGGACCCCGCTTTCCATGACAATGCCCCGCGGCGCGTACAAAGGCGCCGCAATCAGCGTTTTATTGGTCGGAGTTAATTATCTGAGCGGGGAGGGGCCTCTGGGTCCCTCGGGGGCGGGGCGGGGGCGGGGCGGGGGCGAGACCCGCCGGGGAGGGGCGGCGGGAAGGCGCTGGCGGGCTGGGTGGCACAGCGCCATCGCCCCCTGGCGGCGCCAGTGGCCTTCGCTCCTTCGCCCCCGCAGCCGTCGCTGCTCAAAGCGTTGCGGCGATCGGGGTAATGAAAGTTCGCAGAGCCAGCAAGCGGACCCCGTCCCGGAACGCCCCGTCCGACCTGGGCTCCTCGGGATTCCCAGGCTCACCCGGAAAGGGCTCTCAGCCTGGTGCCGAGGGCGACTCCAACCGACCCTTACAGTGCAGTCGGCAAGTGCTAGAGGAAGTGCTAGAGGAAGGAAGTAGAGGCCCAGATTAATCTCCGGAGAGGAGGAGGTCCCGGAGGGCTCCCTGGAAGAGGCCGAATCTGAGATAAAACCAGGGAAAGGGTGGAGGGCAGGGGAAATCGCACCAACAGGACTCAGCAACGCAGAGGGGTGGCAGTCGGAGCAAGTGCACTCTAGAGACACTTGTTGGAGGAGGGCATGGACTTACTGTGCAAAGGGTGGGAGAAGTGGGCCAGGGTCAGATGGCACAAGTCTGTAGGACAGTGTGGGCTGGAGGCCGGGGTGGGGAGGTAGCTGTCAGATCAGGTAATAGTAGTTTAAACAAGGTAGATCATTTATTTCTCTTCCCTGTAAATAAAGTCCAGAGGCGAGTGATCCAGGGCCAGCATGATGTTCCACAGTTTCAGGACCTGGACTCCTATGTGATTACCCCACCACTCTCAGCATATGGCTTCATTTCATGGCCCCAAATGGCTGCTCAGCCATCAGCCATCACATCTATATCCCTGGATAGAAAGCTTTCCAGTCATTAGAAAGGAGAAAGGAACCAAGAAGGGAGGAAGTTCCTCTTAAAGACTCCTTCTGGAAGTCACATATGATCCTTTTGCTTCTATTTCATTGGCTAGATCTTGATCACATGGCCACACTCAGCTACAACAGAGGCTAAAAAAGGTGGTCTGTGTTCCTGGCACTGTGTGTCCAGATAAAAAGCAAGACTCTATTTCAAAGGAAGAAGCTATGCCTGAGTATTGGGGCACAAACGTCATTCTCACCCTCAGGAGTTCCATTTCCAGGAGTAGGTCCTACAGGTGAGCCCACCCTGGTAACGTTTCTACTTCGTCATTCACTGCATCATCTCGGTGACAGTCAAGGCCTGGAAGGGCCCGAGCGTCTCAGGGGGGCTGGTTAGACGAACCACAAGACACCCATCGGCTGGAGCACCGGCAGCTCAGAGAAGCAGGGACACTGTCAACATGCTGAGGTGACATGGCACCAAAGAGACACACCTTGGAAACAGTTGGGCAGGTTCCTATAAAGCAGAGCACCCCCCCACACACACACCACCAGTTTTGGTCTTAAGTTTTGGCTCCAAAGAAATAAGAATCTGTATCGTACAAGGACTTGTACACCACGGTCCTGAGAGTTGTACCACGTGATAGACACCAGCTGGAGACAGCTCGTGTCCATCAGCCAGGTGGGGGAGGATGGCACATTGCACGGTCAGGGTCACTACCATTACAGTAGACGAACTGATTCTCAGAGCAGGCCCAGCGAAAGCAAGCCGGACACAAAAACGGCACGCAGTCATGCACCGTGGATGTCAAATTCCAGAACAGGAGACACTAGTCGGTCTATGGCAATAGAAAATAGCAGTGACTGCCTCTATGGGGGGACATGGGTTAGGAAGGGGCATGGAAGGATTTCCTGGGGCGCTACAAATATTGGGAATTGTAATGGGTGTTGCTAGTGTAGGTGAGTTTCACCGTATGCAAATGAGACCTTGATATTTAAAAAAAATACAGGAAGGTGGGGACCCGAGTATCGACTGTGTGACCTGGTGAATTTAGCAAGGAAGGGAATTTGCTTGTATCTGCATCGAGTCTGCCTCCAAGAGGCTGGGTGCCTGCAGGAGGGGACCTGAGAGCAGGAAGAGGGAAACTTTCGCCATATTCGGTTAGGTTTTTGAATCTTTAACCAAGTGGCTTTGCTGGTTAATTAAAAACTAATTAAAAATGAGAAGATCAGGTAGGTGCATATTTGACATCTCCCCATCCTCCCTCCTCTACAACCCCCTCCCCATGGCTCTTGGTGGCATCTGGACAGAGTTTAGGCTCTGAGCTGTCCTCACCCAGGTAACTCTCTGCAGCCACTTGCCACCAACCTGCAGACAGCTCAGCCCTGGCTCCTGCCTGCACAGGACAGCCTGTCCCCTCAGGCCTCAGTTCCCAGAGGAAGCTCCGGCCAGTCCCCAGGCTGAGTTGGTCCCTGTGACCTGGTGGACGCTCCTTATCGCTTGTCAGGTTAACCCATGTTTCTTGGCCCTGGCTGTGAGCTGGACCTGGCGTTTAGGGTCTGTTTCCCTCCAGATCCTGCCCCTCTTCTTGGGCTAGGCTCTTCCGGGGGGAAGAAGCCGAGATCAGAGGTGTTCGCTCACAGCCTGGGCTGGGCTCAGTGGTAGAGCACTTGCCTGCGTGTGCGAGGCCCTGGGTTCGATCCTCAGTACTGCCTATAAATAAATAAAATATAAGATTCATTGACAACTAAAAAATATTTTAAAAAATGTGTTCCTTCTAAAGCAAATGATGGCCATTTCCCTCGGCAAGAACCAAGAGGCGCTGCTCTCTGAGCACATAGAGAGAAAGCAAACTGTTAGGAGACGGATGAAGGGTGCCCTCCAATCAAGGGAAGATGAGGTCATCCTGGAGTCGGGTGGATCCTGATCCAGTGACTGATGTCCTTGGAAAAGGGAGATTTGGATGTAGCCCCCGGGGGAGACACCATGGACTATAGAGGCAGATCTGAAGCCAGGCTCCTTCAAGTTAGGCAGTGTCCCAGGGCTTCCTGCATCCTCAGAAGCCAGGAGGAGTCAGGGCAGCCTCCTCCTCTGGGGTCTTCAGAGCGGTCATGGCTCTGTGGGCACCTTGATCGTAGAATTTGGTCTCCGGAAATGAAAAGCCTCTGGGCACCAGCTTGTGGTCATTTGTCACCATAGTGCTGAGAAAGGGATACCCACACTGCCCCAGGTAGCTCCTAGGTGATTCTGGAGAGCGGAAGTGCTTTGGAATCCTGTGACCAGACCCAGCAGCCGGGCAGGGAGGCCTTTTGGAGGAGGTGGCCTCTCCTGGGGACCTGCGGGAGGAGGAGGGGGCCACGTAAGGATGAGGCACAGGTGCTGGGCACCAGGTGGGCTTGAAAGTCACTGGGTACAGCTCTGACAGCGGGGGGGACTCCGCTGGGGCGGATCTGGAAGGTACTGCGTCTCTGCCTCCCGGGGCGGGGCTCTGAGCTGCTGCGTGGCCCATGCGGTCGGTTGTCCCCCCCATCCCCCCCCCCCCCGCCCGCGGGAGGCCGGCCTCCCAGCTGACAGGCTGCCTCTAATTGTGATTAACTACCAGGTCCTCGCCCTGCGCAGCCCAGGCCGCGGGTGTGACAGCTGCGGAGTGAAGCAATGAGGCCGGGAAGGGGTTAATGGGCTGGGCCTCCATCTGAGCCCTTCAGACAATGGGCGGCAGTGGTGGGGAGGCCCGGTGGGGATGAGTGGCATCAGCTGGGATGAGTGAATGGAGGGGCAGAGGCCTTGTCCCTGGGGACAGGGTGCGAGGGCTCTGTGGGGAGAGGGTCAGAGGAGCCCTGCCATCATTTCCATCCTTCCCTGTCTGTCATTCTCTCCTCCGAAGTCAGAGCGCCCCCAGGGCTGCCCTCCTGCTTCCTCACAGGGTGCGGTCCCCAGCCTCCTAGGATCTGGAGCAGGAATTCGGAGAGCCACGGAAGAGCAGAGTCACGAAATGTCACCCCTGTGGGGGGCTCATCTCTTGTTGCCTTCAAACTTCCAGCTTCATGATTAGCACTGGACCCAGAACTGCCCCCTTGGTACCCCACCCCCCAGAATAACAAATAGGACATCAGCGATATCAGGAGGAGGCTGATCCCAGCCAGCCTCATCACCCCCACTTCTGCCACCTAAACCCTGGTCACTGGGGGGAAGAATGTACAGAATCATAGGTTTTGACAAGTGTGTGAGTCATGCCGCCGCCACCACGGTTACTAGGTAGAACACTCCATTGCCCACCAAAGTTCCCTCAGGCCCCTTTACAGTCCTCCCCCTCATCCCTGGTGTAGGAGGGACTCATGGCCTTCGGAATTTTGCAACTTGACCTCATTTGGAAAAAGGATCTTTGCAGATGTAAGTAAGTTTAGCATCTTGGGATGAGGATCACCAGGTGGACCCTAAGTCCATCACCGTGTCCTTGCAGAAGAGAGGCGATCACACCCAGGAGGAGGCTGAGTGACTCAGGAACCCCAGGAACCATCCGGGCCTGGTAGAGGCAGGAAGGGACTCTGCCCCGGGAGAGGGGGTGGCCCTGCCGACACCTTGATTTCAGACTTGTGGCTTCAGAACTACAAGAGAAGGACTTCCTGTTGTTCTAAGCAGCTCAGAACATGATATTCCTATGCAGTGGCCTGGAAATCAATACACTCATCAGCCGTGCACAGTTTCCGCCTGTCTCCCTTGGCCTCTGCAAGCAGGTTAGATAGTAGAATCCCAGAGTGACAATGTAACTTTTTGAGTCTGGTTTCTGTCATTCAGTATAACACATTTGAGACTCATCTCTGTTCTTGCAGGTAACTCTGTTCCTTTTTATGGCTGAGTAGTATTCCATGGTAGAGATCGAGTTCTGTATCCACCCACTAGTTGAAAGGTATTTGATCACTTCTAGTTTTGGGTAATTACATTTAATGTTGCTATGAACACGTGTGTAGGTCTTTGTGTGGGTATCAGCTGACTTTTCTCTAGCGTAGGTACCTGGGAGTAGAGTTACTCATGTAAGTGCGTTCATAATGTTATAGCCTGACAAACCACTTTCCAAGTAACTGCTCTTTTGCATTCTCTCCAGACAAAATACTTAGCATTGTCTGTTTTTTAAAAAAGTAATTTTAATAAGTAGGTATGGATCATAGGGTTACTGTGAAGATTAAATGGATATATAACCCATACACACAATGTGTGCGTGTGTGTGTGTGTGTGTGTGTGTGTGTGAATGAGGATCGAACCCAGGGGTGCTTACCACTGAGCTACATCCCGATTCCTTTCTTATTTTGAGTCAGGGTGTCGCTCAGTTGCTGGGTCTGGCCTTGAACTTGCGGTCCCCCACCTCAGCCTGGGATTACAGGCATGCGTGGTCACGCCCTTCCGACTTGTGGAGTCTTGACCTCATGGTAGAGCAGATGCACGGTGCTTGGCCCGTCTGGACTCCAGAACATAAACATCGGGGGGTGGAGGCCTCAAGTGGCAGGTGGGCCAGGCAGAGGTCCCAGGAGCTGCCGGACACATACCTGCATTAAGGTTGGGGTCCCTGGGAAACAGACCCCGAGATGGAGACCAGCATGCGGTAGTCTTCCAGCAGTGTTCTCAGGATCTGGGGAGCCAGGGAGGCGGCTCTGGCAGCTGCAGGGACCTGGAGCCGGCAGAGCTCCGAGCCATGTTGGGTCTGAGCAGGGAGGTAGCCACTGCACCAGTTCCCGAGTCGTAGTGACCACAGGACTCCCGGGAGGATTGGAGTCCTTAGCCCCTGGGCCCAAGCCAGCAGCAGCCACCTCTTTAGGCACGTGGGACGGTGCATCGTTCTAGGTGGCGCCTGCCAGCGGGGAGGTGGCCCCAAGTAGGTTTCAGATTTTCAGAAAACTGATGCATCTCAATTTCAGTATTCGTTCATTTACAAATGCTGGGGCTCTGGACTTCCAGAACATGCCGTGAGGGTGAACGTCCCAGGCCCGGGGGCTAGAGGGCCTGAGGTTGCCATGACGTGGCTGCTCTGTCCCCTCCCGACTCCCCTGACTGTCCAGGTGCCCGCTGGAGAGCTAGTGAGGTCCACGGGGCAGGGACCGCTGGGCCGCGCTCGCTGCGGCGTCCCTGGCTCTGGCCTGGACCGAGGGTGACGCGGGAAGAAGGCAGAGCCAGCCATGAGTGATTTTCCCCAGCTTGTCGGATCTTTAA
Organism: Glaucomys volans; assembly: GCA_020662805.1. Taxonomy (NCBI): domain Eukaryota; kingdom Metazoa; phylum Chordata; class Mammalia; order Rodentia; family Sciuridae; genus Glaucomys; species Glaucomys volans. Next base: position 494,493 of record JAJEJO010005544.1, on the reverse strand, counting down.
TTCCAAAGGAGGGATAAACATCAACAACAACAACAAAATAAACAGCCCAATGGAAACAATGAGCTAAGGAATCAAATGGGCATTTTTCCAAAGAAGATTCACAAATGGCCACGTAGCACACAGGAAGGCGCTCAGCCTCCCCACCACGGGGAAGAGCAGGTGGAAACTTTAGCAACGGGAGAACACGTCTCCCTAACTAGGCTGACTAGTAAAACTGCCCCCCGGAGGGAACAGAAAACAGAAAAGACCCCGTATTTTGGGGTCCCTGGCTCCCCAGATCCCGAGAACACAGGCGATGTCACGGGGAACTGGACCGTTTGTGAATTGCTGGTGGGAACATGGAATGGCGTAGATGCTGCGGGACATGATATGGTGGCTCCTCAAAAATTAAACCCAGGCTGAGTGCAGTGGCCCACACCTGTAATCACAGTAACAACAGAGGCTGAAGCAGGAGGATTGCAAGTCTGAGGCCAGCCTCATCAACTAAGCAAAGCTTGAAGCAATTTAGTGAGAACCTGGTTCAAAATAAAAATCAAAATGGGCTGAGGATGTGGCTCAGTAAAGTGCCCAGTAAAATCCCCAGTACACCCCCCCACCACCAAGTTTAAAGATAGGATTAAACAGAATTACCAGATAATCCAACAATTCCTCTTCTGGGTACATGCCACAAAGTATCAAGATCAGGAACTGAACAGATGTACAACACATTCATAGCAGCATTCTTCACAGCAGCCAAAATATGGAAGCAACCCAATGAATGGATAAGCAAAATTTGCTGTGCCTAGACCAAGGAATATTATTCAGCCTTCAAAAAGGAAGGCACCAGTGTAACTCCACATCATGTACAACCATGAGAATGAGAAGTCATCCTCCACGTCTACACAATATGTCAACATACAATCCACTGTCATGTATAACTAAAAGGAACAAATAAAAAAATTTAAAAGGAAAGCAATTCAGACACAGGTTACTACGTGCATAAGCTGAGCATCATGCTAAGTGAAACAAACTGTCACGATACTGGCACGTTTCCATTGACACGAGGCACCTAGAGCGGTCAATTCATAGAGGCATAGGAGAAAGGGGTTTTTCAGGGGCCAGGGGGAATGCTGGGGAGTCAGTGTTTAACAGGGACAGAATTTCAGCTCCGGAAAATGAGAATGTTCTGGAGACAGAAGGTGGTGATGGCGATGTGTGTGGGCTTAATACCACCAAAGGGCACACTTACAAATAAAGTCTCGGATTGTATGTTTATGCATATTTTACCACAATGAAGAAGAGAGAGAGAGAGAGAGAGAGAGAGAGAGAGAGAGAGAGAAGGAAGGAAGGAGGAAGGAAGGAAGAGGGAGGGGGAGGGAGGAAAATTTTTTTCCTGGGTGGCATTTCCTCCAAGATGGCCCCAGGGCGCTGCACCTGGTCTTTGCTCCACGGCTCCCTCCTGCACTCCTGGGGGCCGCCTGGGAGACCCACCAGACAGTAAAAACGATAGAAGGCAACTGGTCAGCAAAGGCACTGCCTCTTCCACCCTGTCCACTCTCTTGGTCCCTGGCTCTGGGGGAGGGGCCCCCATGCCATGAGGACGCCCACGGCAGAGGAACTGAGGGTCCTTGGTAACAACCCACCATGTGCGTGAGTGACCTTGGAAGCGAATCCCCCCGCTCCTAGGAGTCTTCAGATGACCTCCGCCTCATGGAGAATTCGGAGCCATAACCGCTCTCGAAGCCGCTCCTGAACTCCTGGTCGGTGGAAGGGCTGGCGGGTCAGGGTTCGGGGCTGACAGTTAGCAACGTTGGCTGCCGGATGCCGAAGACGTGCTGGCGCGCAGTGTGCTCTGCGATGGAGGGTTGCAGGTTCTTTCACGCTCAGGCTTCGAAATAATCTAGTCCTGGTAACTCCTCTTCTTCCTCCCACCTCCAAAGCGGCCACCTGGTCCACGGCCACCACGGCCTCACTCACCTGGGTCCCTGCATGGTCCCTCACTAGTTTCCCTGCTTTGCTGCTGCTTCTCCAGCCTGTCCTCCTCGGCAGCCAGAGATCCTGCCCTGGCTGCACCATGGAGTTGCTGGGGGGGGGTGTGGGGGGGTACTCCATGGCCTCTGGGAGCTTCAGGGAGAACTCCCCGCCATCAAGAGTGGCTCCTTAGGTGACCAGGGAGGTCGGTGTCCCGCTGGGAGAAAGGATGTGTTCTTCGTGGCGCTGTGCGTATTGCTGCACCCAGGACACCCTCAGGAATGGAGGCTGCCCCCTAGAGTGCGGGGTGTGTGGGTGCCTGTCTGTACGCCTGCTCCCACCAGCCTGGCCAGTGCGGCGGCTGGAGCTCTGGGCACCTGCATTTCCTCCTCTGTCACCTGAGGCTGAACACTGTCCTGAGGGTGGGTCCGCGGGTGCAGAGCGCTCGGGACCGCGTGAGCGCGCAGGCGTCGCGCGCCTTGGCTGGGGACGTTGTCACAGGCGCCGGTCAGACCCCAGCTCTGCCATGCACTTGCAGTGTGACCCCGTTCGGGTCACTCTACCTCTCTTGGCCCAGCTTTCTCACCTGTAAGATGGGATCGCAGTGGCGCCACCCATACAGCTGCCGGGCTCCAAGGGCATGGTGTAGGAAAGACGTCGGGCAGCAGGGCTGGTCCTCGGAGGGGGCATCTGTGAGCCTCTGGGCGTCTGCTTGGGCATAGCTGGGCCAGCGCTCGCGAGGCCTGCCTTCCTACCTGCGCTCTGAGCGCGTCCCTCCCCGCCTGCAGGACCCTGGCTGGTCCCCACTCCAGGCTCGCCGCGTTCCCCCAACCCCCCGGGTTTCTTGCTTCTTGGGCTACAGCGCCACCTGCTGGCCCGAGGCTAAGTCGCCCGGAGAGCCGAGCAGTCGGAGCAGGTGGAGAGCGGAGGGGACCCCGGCGCTGTGCTGTGCGGCGCAGAGGCCAAGATGGGCATCGCTACCGCTGTTTTATGCAGACTGAGGCTGAGGTCACCGAGGTCACACAGAGCCACTGCGAAGCTGGGTTAGCACCCACCCTCCTCTTTCACCTCCACTCCAAACACGATCTTGGCGGGGATCGTGTTCCAAATCCCCACCAAAGGCCCCTCCACTCCGCGCTACGCAGAGGGGAACCAGGAGCTGAAGCGGAGCAACCTTGGGAGAGAGTCAAGTTTGTCCTCCTCCCAGGGTCCAGACTGCAGGAGAAAGAGCACTGGACCAGGAGTCATCCCCGCCCTGCTCCTCGAGCATGAGCAGAACCACCTTTAGGACATCCTGGAACCCCCTCCTCACAATTGTTCCAGCACTTATTTTGAAATATAGTTACTGTGGAAAAGCAGTTTGCTTGTTTATTTTGGTGCCAGGGATTGAACCAGAGTTGCTTTGCCATCAAGCCACAGCTCCAGCCCTTTCTATTTTTTTTTTTTTTTATTTTGAGACAGGATGTTGCTAAATTTGCTGAGGCTGTTCTCGAACTCGGGATCCTCCTGCCTCAGCCTCCAGAGTCGCTGGGATTACAGGCGTGCGCCCCCACGCCCCACTGGGAGAGCAGTTCTAATGTGAGGAGAAAATTATACAACTCAACACATTTAATAAAAAAAAAATCTTAAAACTCCTTTGACACCCATAAGGTACAGTCCGGGCAGTTTTCTGAATATAGTCTTATGCCGTGAGAAGGGGCAGTGTGTGGCAGCGACTTCACACCTTTGCACACTATAATTTTAGATTCTGCTCTCGCGCAGAGACGTGTGGGATTCTGAGCAGCGAGTCCACCCCTGGCCTGCTCCCCGCTGGGCTCCTGCCCAGGCATCCCCCACATCCGCCACATCCTCCCGCCTTCTCTCTCCCGCACAGAGTGGCATTTCTGGAAGTTGCATAAGAAAACGGTTGGGGCTGGGGTTGTGGCTCAGTGGTAAGCGCTTGCCTAGCATGTGTGGATCCTCAGCCCTGCCTATAAATAAATGAATGAAATAAAGGTCCATCAACCGCTAAAAAAGTATTTAAATAATGGTTACCATTTTTTGAGCTTTTGTTATGTAGCGGGCACATCCTGAGCTCTCTGCTCGTATTAATTCATGAGATAGGTTTTATTAGGTCTCTTCTTTATAACTGTGGAAACAGAGGTAGTGAGAGGTTAAGTAACTAGCTCCAGGTCACACAGCATGGAGCAGCAGAACCTGGATTCAAAGCCAGGGAGCCCAGGACTGATCCCTCTTCTCTTAACTGTGCTGTTCTTCTGAACGGAGGCTCTCTGGGAGCCATCTGCATGTGACTGCCTCAGGCAGGCTGGAACCTGGCCTGGGTGGTCTTTGCCTCCTCAGTTCTGGTCCTTTCCATCCAGAGCCTGACTGGGGTATATGCTGAGTTAACCGTTGAAGGTCGCAGAAGCTGCACTTCAGATGGCTGGCGGCCCAGCGAGCTCATCTGTGGGAAGGCACTCTTTAAAGTTGCAAAATTCTCCCTTGCCCACCTCCTGTTCAGCCTTGCCTTGGGTTTTCAGCCAACTCAATTTAGGGACCTGCACCAGCCCCAGGGAGCTGATGTGTTCTTCTTTTCAGCTCTGTGTTCCTGTCAGTAGCTTGAAGTCAGCAATGGAGAATATTTACAAATGCTCCAAACAGGGGTTTTCCTTTCTACAGATGTTAAACATTTCCTGCTGCCAGGACGAAATGAATCCTCTAAGGAGCATTTTTTAAGAGGCAGTAGGGTGGAGTGATGATGCCCGTTGGCTCTGAGTCAGACTACTTGGGTTCAAAGTCCAGCTCTATCACTTCCCAGCTGTGTGACCTCATTCAGTTACTTAACCTCTCTGAGCCACATTAGTTTCATCTATAAAACAATTCCCTATTTCATTCGGGATTCAGTGTGATTATCCAGGTAAGTGTTCACTCAATAAATCTTCTACATTAACATTTCAAATCAGCCATGGAGGTGGGAGGACTTTGTTTCCCCACCCTAGATCAGGGGGTGCTGGGAACTGGACTTGAGTGTCTGAGAGAAACTTCAACCAGGGGACGTGTCAGCTCGGGCCTGGGGCCTCACTGGGGGGTTTCCTGAGCACCCTCAGGCCAGGTCCTGGTGAGCCAGCAGGGTTGTGGCCTCACAGGGGCTGGGGGACAAGCAGCCGCCTCTGATGCTTCAGAGGGGAGAAGCTGTGAGCTCAGAACCTGGAACAGACTTGGGGGAGAAGGTGATCCAGCTGGGGTCCCCGCCCCCTCACCTCTCTCCTGCTGGTGGGTGTTCGCAGAGCAGGGGTGATTCCCTGTCACCCCAGAGGAGGTGCTGGGGCCCGCAAGGGCCGTGGGTGCCCTTGCTGCTGTCCCCAGCCTTCCTCCTGGCACTGCTCACTGGCACCCCGCCTGAAGCCATGGCGTTATGGTCCAGATCTGGAAGGTTCCTCAAAGTTCACATATTGAAGTCTCGGTCCCAACTTTATTCAGTTTGCATCACTGGGACCAAACTACCTGACGGGAACAACTGGAGAAGTTGATTTGGGGCTCCCAGGTTCAGGGGTCTTAGTTCACAGATGGCCAACTCCGTGTCCAGGGTGAGAGGGCACATCCCGGGGGGAGGGCACAGTGGGGGACGCTGCTCAGCTCAGGACGGGGTCAGGAGGCAGACAGACAGACGGAGAGACAGACAGAGTGACCAGACAGAGAGGTGGCCAGTGACCACCTCCTCCAGCCAGGCCCCACCTGCTGTGGTCACCGCCCAGTCAGTTCTTTCAGCCCATGGAGGACGGAGTGGCACACGGCTCTCACCCTCCAGTCGCCTCACTTGTGAATATTCCTGTGTTAACGGAGCTTTTGGGGGGACACCTCAGGTCCACACCATGAGTCCCCTGTACAGCGACGTCCTGAGGTGGGTTTTTGGAAATGGCTTGAATCAGGACGGTTCTAACCTCTTGGGGGGATTTATCCATTGGATGGATCAGTAATCTACAGGGATCCCAGGAGGAGGTGCAGCCATGGGCAGTGAGGCCTGGTGGGAGGAAGCGGGTCGCTCAGACGGCTTGCCCTTGGGGACTCTGCCTGTCCCTGGCTCCTCTCTCAAGCTCTCTGCCTCCAGCTGCCACGATCTGAGCCGATTTCCCCCTCCAGGCTCCTCTGCCAGGAGGTTCTGCCTCATCTCAGGTCCAGAGAGCAATGCATTCACCGACCATGAACTGAACCCTCTAAAACCATGAGCCAAAATAAACATTTCCGTCTTCAACTTGTTCTTGTCAGGTATTTTGATCACAGCAATGAAAAGCTGACTAAGGCCGTGGGCTTCCCTGGGGACCCACGAAGATCCAGGAGGGAATCAGTGGAACTCAGGTGCACAAAGGATGATCCAGAAGCTTCTAGAACAGTCATCCCCATTTCAACAGGCACTCTCTCACGCACACACACACTCACACACCCACACACACACTCTCGCACACACACATACACACACTCACACATACTCAAACACACACACATACACACACTCACACACACACACTCACACACACACTCAACACTCACACACACTCACACACTCACACACACTCACACACACACTCTCGCACACACACATACACACACATACTCAAACACACTCACACATATACACACTCAAACACACACTCACACACACACACATACCCACACACTCACACACTCACTCTCTCTCACACACACACACACACACACACACACACTCACACCCTGGGCACTGGATTTCTGCGACTTGGAGGGCCTCACTCTTAGGGCTCAGGTGGTCCTGGGCTGACTCACCCAGGAGATGCCTGATACTGTGACTGAAAGATCAGGGGAGGGGCTGCCCCACAGGCCCCTCACCCTCCCATCACGCCCCCCACTGCAGCACAGGGATCTTTCCAGAACACGAAGCAGAGCATGTCACTCCTGGCAAATCCACACCCTGGAATGGTTCCCACAGGTTTTAGATTCAGACCTAAGTCCTTCCCAAGTTCACCTCTATCCCAGCCCCACAGGATCTAAATCTGCTCCCACTCCATCTTATCTGTTCCCCTCTTGGGCCCCAGACACTCAGGCCTCCTGCAGTTCCTTGAGGATGCCAAGCTCACACCTACCCCAGGGCCTTTGCTTCTGCTGCCCAGAACATTTCCCCTGCCTGTCTACCTAGGCAAGCCTGAGAGGCAGGCAGAATCGTGGTTGCAAGTGTAGCCAGACCATAGACTGCTGGAGTTTGTATTTCAGCTGTTACCTGGAAAGGTGTGCCCTCGTTCTTCCATGCCTCCCTGTGCCTTATAATCAGTGGGGATAATGATACTGAATTCCTGGGGTGTGGGGATCGGTCAAGTTAATTTACATAAAGTGCACAGAGAGCAGCTTGGTGTATGGTTTGTGCAGTTGTTAAAGCTGGCTATGAGGTCTGATCTTCTTCCCATCCTGAGCTGAGGTTGGATCTGCCCCAGGGGCCTGCAGGAGGGCAGGGCTGCACTGACCTCCCTGAGTGGAGTGTTGGCTCATAGAAAGGAATGCAGCATTCCAGAATGGCAGAACTTCCTTGCAAAACAAATGGTGGTGATTTCCAAAGTACACTGTTGTTGTCAACTGTTTTGCTGCTGTGACCAAAAGACCTGACCAGGAACAGCTGGAGGAGAAAAGGTTTATTTGGGGGCTCACAGTTTCAGAGGTCTCAGTCCATAGACCGCTAACTCCATTGCTTGGGGCCTGAGATGAAGCAGGACATCAAGGCAGAAGTGTGTGGTAAGAAAAGCAGCTTAGACCATGATCAGGAAGGGAGGGAGGGAGGGAGGGAGAGAGAGAGAGAGAGAGAGAGAGAGAGAGAGAGAGAGAGAGAGCTAGTTCTGCTCAACAAGGACAAAATATAACCCAAAGGCACGCCCCCAGGGACCCACCTCCTCCAGTCACACGATGGTTTGGATGTGAGGTGTCCCCCAAAACTCACGTGTGAGACAGTGCAAGAAGGTCTGGAGGAGAAGCGATTGGGTTATAGCTTTAATTTAGTCAGTGAATTAATCCCTGGTGGGGTTCACTGAGTGGTAACTGGAGGCAGGCTGGGTGCTGGGGAGGAGGTGGTTCAAGGAGGTTGTGGCTATGGGCTATATATTTTGTATCTGGTGAGAGGAGTCTCTCTGCTTCCTGATCATCATGTGAGCTGCTTCTGGAGGGCACCCTCTTCCACCATGATGTTTAGCCTCACCTTGAGCCCTAAGGACTGAGACCTCTGAAACTGTGAGCCTGTAAATAAACTCCTCTACAGTGGTTCTGGTCAAATATTTCAGCCACAGCAGTGAAAAAGCTTACTAAAACATTACCTATAGATAGGTATGGTCTTGCCTACACACAAAAAAATCCCCCCAAAACCCCAAAACCAAAATACCAAAAATCACACCAAAACCAAAACAACAACGAAAGTGAAAGAAAGATAAAGACATTCCAGGGGGAAGAATAAAAAATAAACTTGAGAATTTGTTAGCCAGGCATGGGTATACACCTGTAGTTCTAGCTACCCGGAGGCTGAGGTAAGAGGCTTGTTAGAGTCCAGGAGTTCGAGGTCAGCCTGGGCAACATACTGAGACTTTGTATCTTAAAAGGAAAAACAAAAACAAAAACAAAGCAAGCCTGAGAATTTGTTCTTCAGTGACTTCACTCCATGTGAAATAGATCTAGAAAAGGCAATCAAATAAGGGCTGGGGATATAGCTCAGTTGGTAGAGTGCCTGCCTTGTAAGCACAAGACCCTGGGTTCAATCCCCAGCACCGTGCAAAAAAAAAAAAAAAAAAAAAAGGCAATTAGGTAATTCTGGAAGGTCATATAAATGCATATTTCATTTTTCTTAATTGATTTTTAAAACCAGTATAATTGCATTGTAGATGTGTTAGTCAGCTTTTCGTTGCTGTGACCAAAATACCTGACAAGAACAAATTAGAGGAAGAAAATTCTATTTCTGGGCTCACAGTTTCCGAGGTTCAATCCATGGTTGGCCAGCTCCATTGCTCTGGGTCAGAGGGAGGCAGAACCTCATGGTCAAAGGGCGTGGCAGAGGAAACCTTTTCATCTCCAGGAAGCTGAGAAGCTGAGACAAAGAGATGCCCCAAACTATAAGCCCCAAGGGCAAGTCCCCAGGGACCTCCTTCCTCCAGCCATACCCCACCTGCCTACGGTCACCACCCAGGACAGAAGTCCTTCCCACTCATGGATCCATCAAACGGGTCAATCCCCTGATGAGGTCACAGCTCTCACAGTTTAATCATCTCACTCTGAACGTTTCTACACATGAGTTTTGGGGTACACCTCATGTACAAGCCACAGCAGGGGAGCTGACACACAGAAATGGAATGGACAGCATAGCACAAGGAGAAGACGAGCTGCAGCAGGAAGTGAGATCAGATGGCACCGGAGCCCAGGGGGGTGAATGAGAAGAACCGGAAGTGATGAAAAAAAAGTCAATAAGAGGAAGTGTTATTAGGTACATGGTCTCCTTTCCTCTCTCAGCTTCTTTAAAAGATGCAAAAGTATATAAAGCAACATTTGTAGCAATGCATTGCCGGGCCTGTAACACACGAAGATATACTATGTAATAAGAATAGTATGAGCACTGGGGATCTAGCTCAGTTGGTAGAGTGCCTGCCTCACAAGCACAAAGCCCTGGGTTCAATCCCCAGCACCGCAAAAAAAAGAATAGTATGAAAAGGGGAAGAAGGAGTGGAGATAAACAGAAGCTACACCTCAGTGGGATTAGGTAAATTTAAATCTGAATTTGATTTTGATAAGATACAATGTTTATGGTAAGTCTGGAGAAGTTTTTTTTTGTTTTTTAATAAAATAAATAATATAATAACATAAAATATAATAAAGAATGTAAATGTTACACTGGAAAATATTCTTTTTTTTCTTCTTTTTTTTGGTACTGGGGACTGAACCTGGGGTTCTTAATAACTGAGCCACATCCCCAGCCATTTTTTAAAAAAATTTAAATTTCGAGATAGGGACTTGTTTAGTTGCTGAGGCTGGCCTTGAACTTGTGATCTGCCTGCCTCAGCTTCCTGAGTCACTGGGATTATAGGTATGTGCCACCAAACCAGGATGGAAAATATTTATTTAATGTAAAAACTGTAAAGTAAGAATACAGGAATCAAAAAGAGCTGTGCACAATGGCATATGTCTGTAATCCCAGTGACTTGGAGGCTGAAGCAGGAGGATCACAAGTTCGAAGCCAGCCTCAGGAACTTAGTGAGGCCCTAACCAACTTAGTGAGACCCTGTCTCTAAATAAAATACAAAAGAAGGGTTGGGGATGTGGCTCAGTTGTTAAATGCCCCTGAGTTCAATCCCTTCTACCAAAAAACAAAAATTTAAAAAAAGAAAAGAAAAGGAAAAAGAAAGATATGAAAGGTATCAGTCAATAATAATGGTGAGTGTGGTTGGTGGATCTAGTCTAAAGGCACAGATTTTCTGATTGGATAAAAAACCGAGTTCTAACTATACACTGTCTACAGAAAATACTGCAAATTCAAAGATACAAAAAGGTTAGGAGTTAAAGGATTGAGAAAGATATGCAAACAGCAAGAAACCTTGATTAATTTCAGAAAAATAGACTTCAAAAATCTTGCACACTTCAAATATGTGCATTTCATTGTACTTCAATTTTACCTCAATAAAGCTGTGGAAAAAAAGCAAAAAAAAAGAAAAGTTACAAGATGTAGAGAGGGATGCTTTATATTGGTGAAAGTGATAATCCATCAGGAAAACACAGCCATAGAGTCCTAAAATGTATAAGACAAAAATGGACAGAAATGAAGGGAGAAATAGACTTTTCCACAATAGTCTTCAGAGATGTCCATACCTTACTTTCAATAAGGTTGGAACAACAAAGCAGAGGATCAGCAAGGTAAGGGAAGATGAGCAGCACTGTAAACCCAGTGGACCTAGAAGACATCGAAAGGACATTCCACAAACAAAGGTGGAGTGCAGATCCTTCTCTAGAGCACAGGGAACCTTCTCCAAATAGACCATACAGTATGCCACAGAACAAATCTCAACAAATTTTAAAAGATTGGGATCATAAAAGTGTCTTCAACCATAGTAGAATGGAACTAGAAATCAACAGGAGATTACAGAGAAAATCCACAAACATGGAATTTAAAACACACTCATAAACTTTGACTCCTTAGTCAAAAGGAGAAATCACAAGGGAACTTAGAAACCATGCTGAGAGAATGAAAATGAAACCACAGGGTACCCAACTTGCAGGAGGCAACCAAAGCAGCGCTCAGAGGCAAATTCATAGCTCTAAACACCTGCATCAACAAAGAAGATAGATTCCAAATCAATAACCTAACTCCACACCCTTGGGACCAACCAAACAAAAACAAACCAAACAAAAGAACAAAGCTAGGAGAAAATAATAAAGATCAGAGATGAGTGAAACTGAGTATAGATGAACAGTAGAGAAAAGCAACAAAACAGAATTGATTGTTTAAGATCAAAATTGAGAAGCCTTTAGCTAGATTGACTAAGGGAAAAAATGATTCAAATTACGAAAATCAGTCATGACTACTGATCTTACAGAAACAAGAAGAGAATACTATGAACAAATTGAATACCAGAAAACTGGGGAGCCTGGGCAAAGGAGACAAATTCCTAGAAACACAATCCATGAATACCGAATTATAAAGAAAATCTGAACAGACCTTGAATCAGGAAGGAAATTGAATCAGTAATCAAAAGCTTCCTGATGACGAACAACCCAAGACAGATGAACCAAAAACACTGAAGCACCAATACTCATCCTCAAGCTCTTCCAGAAAATTCCAGAGGAGGGCCAGCTAAGCTGGACAGTCCCACCCGGCTCCCTGCAGGTGGATGTCCGCAGGTACACCGTGATCTCCATCTGTCACTCACTCGTCATGGGGTCACACAGGCTTTCCTATACGCGGGGTCCAAGGTCCCAGACGGAAGCTCTGAGGCTGCTGGGATCCTAAGCTCTGGAAGCCACATGGTGTCACCCCTGCCACACGCGATTACAGGGCACATCACTCAGTTCGGTTCACGTTAGTGGAAAAACAGAGTCTGCCACGCTCGGGAGGAACAGCAGAGTCACATGCACAGGGGCCACGGTGACGGCCCGGAGCAGAAGGGTGGCCATCAGTCACCAGAGAATGTTTGCACATCACCCAGTCCTTGTGCCCACCACCTCTAAGTGCCAGGGGATGTCCTCCAGAGGAGAAGTTGGAGGATCTCATGCTGCTGACTGTCTGAAAGTCAGAAGCTTCTAGAAAACTTTCAAGGCAACTGTCTAAGCAATACCACATGCCACCCTGTGAGGAGGATAAAATTCGCTGATTCATAGGGAGCACCAAGAAAAGTGCCTGGCGTGCTGTAAGCACCTGCTACAGTTTGGTTATTAGTATTCTCATAATAATTTTATGGACGAAGCTTAACTATCCCCTCACCCCAGCTTTTGAGGTGCTGCGGATGGAACCCAGGGCCTTGTACAGGCTAGGCAAGTGCTCTGCCATTGAGCTCCACCCCCAGCCCTTTTTATTCCATTTTGAGATAGGGTCTAAGTTTCTGAGGCTGGCCTTGAACTTGTGATCCTCCTGCCCCAGTCTCCCAAGTCACTAGGATTACAGGCAGGCATGTCTATTTTCTCTGTGAAGAAACAGAGACTCAGAAAGGCACAGTAAGTTGGTGAGGGTTATTCAGTAAATGAACAGGGGAGCCAGATTAAAACCCATGTTTGTGAGACTCCAGAGCCTCACACGGGTGCAGAGAGGCAATTATGACCATGTTCCTCACTGTATTGTATCAGTAACTTAAAATTATAATCAGAAACAGAGCAGATTTCCATCAACAGGGGCCATTCAGTAAATCCCAGGACACCTAGCCAGGGAGCCCTTTGTGCTGGTTACAAGAAATGAGGTCACCCTGTGCACAGGACATGGATCCATCACCAAGACTTGCTGTTCAATAAAAAGAACATTTGAAAAAACAAAAAAGTTCCCAAACCCACAGCAAACACAGCCAAACAGTTCAAAAATACCTAAGTCAAATGCATGTGTGTGACCTCTGGAGACTCGCCTGCCGCAAGTGAAGGTGAATTAAACAATAGGATCTATTTATAAAACTTTCCTTTCTTTAGACTTTATCTTTTGCTGAAGTCTGAAATAACACACACTTGAAGAAAAATTCAGAGTACAGCAAAGTGTGAAGAAGAAGAAGAAGAAGAAGGAGGAGGAGGAGGAGGAGGAGGAGGAGGAGGAGGAGGAGGAGGGAGATCACTTGAAATCCCTCCCTTGCTCCAGAATGAACGAAGCTAACATTTTGGTATATATCTTTCCTGTTCATGTTCTGGGTGACTGCGTGTGTGCGTAAGTATCAATCTGTGACGTCCTCCTCATGTTCTAAAATGACTGCTTCAGATCCAGCCATTACATCTGTAGTTTTGCCTGCAGGAAGAGGGAAATGGGAAGTGGAAGTAGAAATACCCAGAAGTTGCACGTGTTATTCTCCATCACATCCCATTTGCCTTAAATGTAGTCACATGGCCATTTCTAGCTACAAGGAATCCAGGGAAATGTGGTTATTCTGGGCCACATGTGACCTGTGGAAAGTCAGGGAGAGTTTGTACGGCTCTGACACTGGAGTGATCGGCGGTGCTGTTTGTTGCTTAACTTCTTTCTCTCATGCTCCTATCTTTTTCTGTCCAGAGGGAGAGTTCTGTCTTTCATTCTGGCCATTGACCCCAGGAGTGGACACTGGCCAGGGTCAAACTGCAGGTCCCAGGGGGCAGCCCGTCTTTCTGGGGGCATGTCAGAGCCAGAGGCTCCGCCAGCAACTCTCCAGCGCAGACAGAGCCTCGGCCACACCAGAGCAAGGCCGCATTCCCAGAGCTGAACCCTAAAAACATCACGAGAAGGATCCAAACCGGAACTGCAAGGCCCAGTTTTGACGTGATGGGACACTTCTCAGGCAGGATCCAGACCCTTTGCTGGTCCTTAGAGGGACGCCTTCAGTCTGTGTGGAAACCCCCCTCCCTGCCACCACGCACATCACTTAATTTCTCTCCCCTTCTTTCCTTTCCAAAGGGGTTGGTGTGTGTGTGGGGGTGGAGGGTCAGAGGAGAGGCTCAGGGCTGAACTTCAGCTTTTCAAGGTCAAGCTGGGAGATCACAAGCCAGGGGAGGAGCTTTAATCTTCTTGTGACTCAGTGTCCCCATCCGGGGCTTGTCTTCAATCAAGGTTTTCTTGACCATATCAGATGCTTTTTGAGACTCCTTGTCTCAAACTCTTACTTGGGTCTGAGTTTTTCTGCCACTTGCTGTGTGACCTTAGGCAAGGTACTTAACCTCTCCTGCCTTGGTTTCTTTGTTGTAAGGGAGCACAGAGAATGACAGGAAGCACGTTGTAGGGCTTCTGTAAGAATTAAACACGGAGAGCCTCGGTGGAGGCCGGACTGGGAAGGCCCTGGGCAGAGGGCTTCCGGAAGGGCCTGGTGCCTTGACTTAGGGCCAGCCAGGAAGGGTGGCAGCAGGAAGGCCCTTGAAAGCCAAGATTGTTGGGGTTTTGTTTGTTTTTTGTTTCTGATGGGGCCTCACTATTTTGCCCCGGCTGGTCTTGAAATCCTGAGCTCCAGGGATCCTCCTTCCCCAGCCTCCTGATGACCTGCACCTGGCTGAAAGCCAGGAAGCTGAAGGTTGCCAAGTGGACCTGAGTGGGGATGGAGCTGACCAAGCCCAAGAGCGCCTGACATCCATTCACTCTCCTTCAGATGACTTTGTGGGAGTGCCCTCAATGCGACTCTGGCTTGACTTTGCATTTCCGTCTTCCTGGGGGCTGCCTTTCCCCAGGACCAATCTGAAGCTGGTGCCTCAGCTTCACGCCCCCAGCTTGTTAGCCAGAACCGGGGTTCAGAGCCAACTGGAGCAGGCTTTGTGCCCCAACTTTGCAGCCTGTCTACTGGGGGACTCTGGCTGGATCTTCCCCCATCTGAACCTCTGATTCTGCATCTGCAGTGTGACATTGGGTTCTGGGACCATTTGTGGCTGTCATAGAGCATGTGGACACACTTTCCAAACCCTGGGAGCTGAGACAACTTGGGAGTATTCCGTTGCTCCTGCTGGGAAGACCCCCAAGCAGCAGCTTGAAACAGCGCAAATTGAGGCCAGGCCCAGGGGCCCAGTGCCGGCCCAGCCACGCAGGAGGCTGAGGAAGGAGGAAAACTGGAGGATAACACGGCGAGGCCTGGCTCTGTCCACAGCCCACTGGGCCAGGGCAGGGTAGGCTGAATGGAAACCAAAGAAGTGCCCAGAGACAGCCCGGCAGACAGGTGGGTTCTGGGAAAAGCTCACGTGAGATCAGAGATGGCTCCAGAGTCCAGGGCCACAGGCTGACAGGGAGCCCGCGGTCCCTCACTTCACCACGCCAGGTTGTGCCTGCTCTCCCTCCAGCATTGAGTCCAGTGGTGGCAGGCTGCACAGGTGACAGTGCCCTCAGTCCCTGACACTCCCTGCTGAGAGAGGGGTTTCCTGTGCTAGGCTGCAGGGCAGTGACGTTGTCCGCATTCACGTGCTTATTTGCTTTGGTGACCTGCATCCCGAGGAGCCATGTCCTGCCCACATGCAGGCAAGGAGCTTTCCAGACACCACGGTCTTGCCCCCGTCCCCAGGGTGCACGCCGGAAAGGTTTGTCCTTCAGGATGAAGAGTCTGGGTATCCTGGTCCCGGCCTGCTCTCGGTGTCCCCTTCCCTTGGCTGGGTTTTTGGGAACAGGAAGAAGACATTCAGGGACATAGTATCTGCCTATCCCCTTTCCTTTAGGGGAAATAAGTAAATAAACAAACAAACAAATAATAAACAAATGCAAATGCACCGTCTCATAGTTCTGCAGGTTAGAAGTCAGGTCCAGATCTCAAAGGTGGACTCAGGGTGCTTGCAGGGCTATGTCCCCTCCCTGGAGGCTCTGGGGACACATCTGCTTCCACACTTACTCAGGCCAATGCGGAGATCCAGGAGCCGCAGCGGCAGGACCAGATCTCATTTCCCCGCTGGCTATGGGCTGGGGTCGTCCCCAGACCCTGAGGTTCCCCGGGGCTCAGTCGTGTCCTCAGACTCCTTGATGGTGGCCATGCTAACGTCACCCCACCATCTCCCTGACTGCTGCTCCTCCCTCCGCCCCCTCCTGGCTGAGTCTCTTGTGAGTTCTCCTTGAGGGGCTCCCGTGATTAGGCAGGCCCACTCGGCTCATCAGAGATAATCTCCCTATTTTAACGTCTGTAACCTTCATTCCATTCGCAAAGTCCCTTTTGCCATGTAATGTCACATACCAGGGGTTCCAGGAACCAGGGCGAGGGTGTCCTGGTTGAACCTTCTCAGGGTGAGGCTCTGTGCTGAGCCCCAAGGAGGGGAACAGTGTGAACAGTTCAGACTAGGTCCCCGGCCAGGGCCACCACTGTGCCAGCACCCACGTGGAGGGCCTGGGACCCACAGGCAGTCGCCAGGCCTGTTGGCTAAAGCCTTAAATAGAATGCCAAGCCACACCCCCTGGGCGTGGCCTCAGGAGCACAGGGTCCATCCCCTCCCCACCCCACCCCCCACAGGGAAGGACAGGGCAGGGCGGGACCTGGCCCTGGGTCCAGGGTTCCGGGGCCGGGGCTGGGCTTGCCCAAATCTGTGACAGGACTGGCCGGGTCGGGCTTCCCAGGGCTCTGGATGAGCAGGCCCTTGTCTGGTCTGGTTCCAGGAAGTTCTGAAAGTCTCCACCCCAGCACAATAGCAGGAGGGACTCTCTCGCAGGGACCCCACCAGGGCGCTGTGGTGCCGGTTTTGAGTCAGAACAGCCACTCTTGCCAGGTCTCTGGGGCAGGGGCTGGCCCCACCCCGCCTCTCCATGCTCACCTTCTCGGATTCTGGGTGGGCCTGGGGTGGAGGGAGACCCTCTGTCCTTTTCCCAGAGTCCCTTGGCTGCACGGGTCCTTCCTAGGATGCCGCAGTGGCTTCTGAGCCTGCTTACATCTCTGGTGGCCCCTTTTGATTTCAACCCCCCAAAATCCATGTAGGCCCACACAAACCCCACTTCCTCAGGAGCCAGGCCTCCCAGCTCAGGCAGCAGCTGCCTCTGGGTTTCCCACCTGGCCTTCTTTTCAGGGCCTGACTGCACCTGCTGCCCTGTGCCCAGGCTCTTGCCCCGGTGCCTTCCACACTGGAGGGTCCCTCCTGCCTTACTGTACCCCCTTTCCTCCTTCCAGCTGCACATACCAGGTGGGGGGGCATCTTCAGGGAAGCTGCTCCCTGGCAGCCCCAGGCTGAGCCCCAAGTCCTGATCTCATTCTTGTTTGATTTATTTTTTGAGATAGGGTCTCACTTTGTTGGCCAGCCTGTCCTCAAACTCCTGGGCTCAAGGGATCCTCTTGCCTCAGCCTCCCAAGCAGCGGGTGCTACAGGCCCCAGGGGGCCTCATGGTAGGGGCACTGGCTGGGTGGGTTGGTGACTCGGGCTTGGGTCAGTTACCAAGCTGGACTTCAGTTGAGGGAGGAGGATGGGCAGGAGAGCAGCTCAGGGGAGACAAGGGTCGGGGGACAATATTCTCCCCAAGTGGCAGCGTTCTCGTGGCATGTATGAAGCACTTGCTGTTTGCGGTGTGGTGCCAAGCACTTTGTTCCTAGAGTCCAATGACTCACCACGGATCCCAGGAGGCAGGGGAGCTTATCAGCCCGCAGCCAGGTGGAGGCTGAGGAGCGTGAGGTGTCAGCTTCCGGCTCAGGGCTCCCAAGGACAGGAGGGGAAGGCAAGGCCAAGAGTGCTGTCACAGGGAGATGCTTTTCCAGATGCCAGCGCACCTCCTCCAGCCCTGATGGTGGACAAAGTGCGGATGGAGCGCACTTCTGGGCATCCTCACCTGCTGTGTGTGTGCATGAGTGTGTATGCGTGAGTGTGTGCATGAGCGTGAGTCACCCTGGAGCACCTTCCCGCATCCACACAGAGACCTTGTCCTCTCCAACATCACCCGCTCAACCTCCTTTCTGGAAGAGACAATTGGAAACCATCCAAATGCCCCTCAAAATCGAACTCTCCCAGGGCAAGAAAGGGAGACATTTCCTTTCCGTTCTCTTGGAGTATTTATGGTAGAAAACTTGTAAATTCTGTGTCCCTTTAAAATGTCTGTGGCCCCTTTTATGAGCTGGCTGAGGCTTTTGCTAGTTTTACAGCCTAGAAACACTTTTCTCCAGGGCCTGGAGCCATCTCGGAGCACAAACGTCAAAAAGGACAGTAGCTCCCGTGCCCCGGTGCCCAGCCCAGCCGCCGGTCTGCCATCTCCTGTGGATAAAGCACATGCACTGACAGGGGCCACTCCAACCACCGCGCGAGCTCAGAACCAGCCCTGTGACCAGTGCTGCCCTCCAGTCACCATGCTTGAGGACTCCTTCTTGTTGGAGAGCTTGTGTGTGACCGTTGCACCTGCCTGGCCATATCAATCGGGGACGTGTCGGGCTCTCTGTGACACACTGCATTCTGGTTTAATGCCTGTTCAAAAACAGAACTGCTTTCCTTCTCTTCTACTTTGATGGAGGTGTTCTGGATGAGGAGGAGGTCGACTCAACCTCAGTGTCTTTCTTCCCCATAACACCACACGGCCACTAGGACGGGCTAGCAGCTCTTCTCCATTGGCATTGAATGGAAAGTCCAAGGTTCACTTAGTTTGCTGCTCTTTCTGTAAGAGGTCCAAGAAGGAAGACTCTTTGCATCTGCTTACATTCGCACAATCTCGGGAAGGGGGAACAGGGAACTAATAAAAAGTGCTTGTGTGTGCAACTGCACGTGTGTGTGCGTGTAAAACAGGAAGTGAGCAGATGACAGGGACAGAGCCCTTCCTCCAATGGGGGGGTACCAGGGATTGAACCCAGGGGCACTCCACCACTGAGCCACATCCCCAGCCCTATTTTGTATTTTATTTAGAGACAGGGTCTCACTGAGTTGCTTAGGGCCTCGCTAAGTTGCTGAGGCTGGCTTTGAACTCCCGATCCTCCTGCTTCAGCCTCCCAAAAGTCTACTGGGATTTCAGGCATGCGCCACCATACCGTTTATTTTCTGATTTTTGAAACATGTAGCAACGTTAGTCACAATAAATTAGCAGGGAGTGTGTGCTGGTGTTGGCAAGCAGAAAGATCAAATCACTACAGAAAAGAACCCCCAGGACCCGACCCTTCTTCTGCACCTGCTTCTGTTCATTTCTGAACGCAGTCTTGACTGAAGACCGTTTATATTGATACCCCCTTTTTTAGGGGGAGGGTTCACACTGGACTTCTCTCCTTTGATGGTGGATCTGAGTGTAAAATCGAGGAATGTCTTCATTAAAAAAGAAAAAAAGTAACACGATATCATCACCAGCCCCCCATGGGGTTCCACAGCTTCTAAAGCTCCTCACGTCCAGTCTGCAGCCAGGTGGGGTTCACTTTCAGAGGCTGGGGGAGGAGTGTCCCCCCAAATCATCTCTCTGACTCCCAGGAGGGCACTTACCCTCCAAGGGGCAGGGTTCACCATCCAGGAAGGGGGACAGGAAGGTTGCGTGGGTCGTGCACTGGACAAGGCGAAGCCAGGCCGCTGCAGGTTCTGTCCCCACCCATCTGCCTTAAAGAAGCTGCTCTATGAAGACGATGGGGCAGGGGCCACTTCCAGGTGGTGTCGATTGCCACTCTTGCTATTACTGGGAGGTGTCAGATCTTGAAGTCTCTCAGGACAGATTGTTACATGCTGGGCACTTCTGCCTTTTGTCCCTGTGCCAAGCATGCCAGGTAAGAGCTCTTTATCACTCTCCTTTTATGGATGAGGAAACTGAGGCACAGAGAAGTTAAGTGACTTCCTCAAAATCACATAGCTTGCAAGGGCCGTTTCCCCTCTAACATCCTTAGGCCTGTCTCCAGCCAGATGCTACAAATTAGATCTCTCAAAACTCAAAGGAAAGAAGTTTGGAACTGGTGGTTCCCAGGCACTGAACTAGAGGTAGAGGCAGGGCTATGCCTTGCACCTCCAGGTCTCAGGAGAGGCTTGGCATTCCCTGGTGGGCCTCTGTGTTTGTGGTTCAAACGCTCTGGCTCTGCCACTGGGTTTCCCACCCCTGGCTTGGTGACCTTGGACACTCCCTTTGGCTCTGAGTCCCAGTTTGCAGATGTCGGAGATGGGTCACGGTTGGCGCCCTGGGATGGTCCCTGCCACCCCAGACGGCCTAGGCAGAGCAGTCCAGGCTGCAGAAGTCAGCGGATGAGAAGAGTCTCAACACGTTGACCAGCGGGAACATGAGCAGCGCCCCGAGCAGCGAGCCCAGCTGCACCGCCGCCCCGTACCACAAGAGGGCGCTGCGGCTGCGGTCGCGCAGGATCACACCCAGCATCACCTTGACGTAGCTCAGACTGGCGGTGTACAGCACCCAGGAGGCCACCTGCAGGGAGGGAGCCGAGGGGTGAGCCCGGGGTCCAGGAGTGCTCAGAGGGTGACCTCCCAGAGCTAAGGGAAACCCGTGGAATCCCTTCTGAGTTCAAGGATACCCTATGTGGTGACCCAGCAGGGGTCAGGGGGCCCCAAAAGGTGACCCTTTGAGAGCAAAGGAGAACCCAGTGGCTCCCCTCTCCACATCAGCGCCAAGGTCACACGTGGTCAGAAGCAGGTAGCTACCCCCACCCTGCTCAGCCCCACTTTCCAATGAGAAGGGCACCCTCCCACCTGGGGCTTCTGGAAAGGGCCAGGGCAAAGGCCGTGGCCAATCCTGTGGTCACTAGGGCTGTCCCAGGGGACTCCTGGGCCTGGCTAGCGGGTGAGGGCAGGGGGCGGCTGCACCACGAGAGATACTCACGATGAGGACTTCCCCACCCCAGTGGCCTTGCAGGAGCGGGCAGGGACTCAGCACAGCCATGGCCATGTTGTAGGCCCCGAAGCCAGTCCCCAGCACCGTGAGGACCCCCAGGAAGGGCAGAGACCTAGGGTGGAGCGGGGGAGGTGAGTGGAGGAGCACAGAGGCCTGACCTTTGCTCCTTCTGCTCCCGGCCCCGTGTGGAATGACCAGCACCTCTAGGGTTAAAGGTTAGGCCCAGGTAGGAAATTCCAGGCTACTCTGCTCAAGTGGGAGAGAGAAGCTCCCAAGGGCCTGAACACCCCAAGCATTAATGGCAGGGCCCAGTCTCCCGGCAAGAGAAGCATCATGGACACCACTGCCAGGTGGGCCTCATGGAAATCCCAGTTTCACCATGTAAGTGGTCCCCGAGCCTCAGTTTTCTCACCTGCAAAATGGGAGTCTTCAGGGCCACAGTGACCTACAGGAGCAGAGTGTGCAGGGCCTGGCTCCAGCCCTGGGCTTTGCCTGGAATTTTATTTATCTGCTGCCATTTCCTCCTGTGACAATCCTAACCTCAGCCAGGAAGCCAGGCTGATGAGAGGGTGGCTTTGATCTCGGCAGGGCCAGCAGGGTGTGCTGGGTGACCTTGCATGACCCTCCCTGGCTGGTCTCAGCTGCTCCTGGAGACAAGAGGTTTGCACAATCTCGGAGCTGGGCTGCCTTGATCTTCAGGTGGCCCTCCATCAGACTCTCGACCTGACAACCAAGGACATCGTCCTTCCTTCAAGGTCCTTGTCTCTGGGGTCCCACTATCCAGTCTCCAAACACCAAGGCTGGCCTACACCCTGCGTGAGAGCAGAGAAGTCTGCCCCGACACTAGCGACTCGTTGATCCAAGACTCTCAGACATTCTATATCTAATATTTGGGTCCAAGGCTAGGGTTCTGCTTCCCTTGAAAACATCTGTCCTTTCCCCATGGTTTTAAAGCCTCAATGGAGAAAAAACCAGCTTCCTGACATTTTCTAATTCTCCTGTTCTCAGTCTCCCTCTGGGCTGGTTGAGGCATTTGTGATAAGGTCTGAGAGGCCAACAGAGGCAGGCAGGGCAGAGGGGTGCTCAGGAGACCCTGGGGGGACCTAAGACATCAAGGTCCTGAGGCAGATGTTCTTCCCACAGGGATCCAAAGCCCCTTAGTCTAAACCACTTGGGTTATTAAAAATTGAAGCTGCTGGGCCTGGTGGTGCATGCTCCTCAGGAGGCTGAGGCAGGAGGATCACGAGTGCAATACCAGACTGGGCAACTTAGTGAGACCACGTCAGCTGTGGGTGGATATGAGGTGTTCCCCAAAAGCTCATCCGTGAGATAATGCAAGAAATTTCAACAGTGACCCAATTGGGTTATGAGAGCCTTAACAGAATCAGTACATTCAGTCACTTTAATGGACTGGATTAATTGGGCGGTAACTGTACGTAGGTATGGTGTGGCTGGAGGAGGTGGGTCTTTGGGGGTGTGCCTTTGGGATACATATTTTGTCTGTGGCGAGGAGAGCTCTTTCTCTCTGCTCCCTGGTGCTCTGTCCTGAGCTGCTTTCTTCCACCACACCCTTCCGCCATGATGTTCTGTCTCACTTGGGCCCAGAGCAATGGAGTTGACCGTCTATGGACTGAGCCCTCTGAAATCGTGAGCCCCCAAATGAGTATTTCCTCCTCTAATTATTCTTGCTAGGTCTTTTGGTCATAGAAGCAAAGAAACTGACTGAAACAATGTCTCCAAATAAGAAATTAAAAGGGCTGGGGACGCAGCTCAGGGGAGAGCACCCCCGGCTTCAATCCTCAGTACCACAGAAATAAAAAGAAGTCCAGGTCAAATCCAGGCTGGCTCAACCTGTTTGGCCTTTCTTCTGGAACTGCAGCTCCAAGGGGCCAGCTGTGGGCTGCAGGCAGGAGGCAGGGCCGCAAACAGACCCACGGAAGCCCTCTGTGAGCTGCAGGGCTTCCAGCTGTAAACCTCGGCAGCCAGCTGCCCTCCTGCTGGGCTGGTGGCAGGGCTGGTGGCCACTCACGCTGGCCCTGCTGTGTGCTTTGCCAAATCCCCCCATCTCATGCTCACAGCACTGGTAGGAGGTAGAACTACTGTTACCCGTTTTCCAGGGAAATGTCCCTGAGGCACAGAGAGGGGAAGCCCCTTGCTCCTCATTACTCAACTGATGCGTGGAAAGTTCCAGAAGCAGCAGTTTCCACCACTGCACCTACAGCATGGGAGGTGGGGCTGGGAGTTTGGGGTTCTGGACTGAAGTGCTTCCCCAGCCGGGGTTCCCCAGGGCCCCATGGCCGTACCTGTTGGGCAGGAATATGGAGAGGAAGCAGGCCAGAGGGCTGGCCACGGAGCTGAGGGTGGCCGACAGGTGGTAGGCCACAGGCCCGTAGGGCAGGCAGGAGTAGGTCTGCACGGAGGGCAGGACGCCGTTGGTGAGCGCGTTGATGAAGGCCACCAGGGTGTAGATGAAGGCGAGCTGGGCCGGGCGGTGGCCAGCTGGCTTCTCCTCCAGATGGGCCTGGCCCCTGCCGCTGTCCGTGGGGCGGGGGAGGCCATCGTCCTTCTCCTCTCGGGGCTGAATGGAGTGCAGGGTGACCTGGGAGTTGAGGAGGTCCTCGATGGAGCCCTGCCGGCGCCGGGTCTGCTGCTGCAGGAGGAGGAAGGCCAGGAGGCAGCAGGCCATCATGGAGGCCAGCAGCAGGAAAAAGACCAGCGGCGAGAAGCGGGCCGGGAGGGAGCGGCTCTCCAGCCGGCCCACGGGGGCCCCTGCGACGGTGCTGCCGGGTCCCTGAGGAAGGACAGAGCAGTCAGCCACGTCCCTGGGGATCAGGGCAGGGGACACTAGGAGTCCTAGACCCGAGGATGCGTGTCGTGATTACGGCTGATCCATCCACAGGGATCAGGCCAGGGTCGTGGTCTCGCTCCTGCTGGGGCTCAGGACACACCACCCCAGTCTGACTGTAAGAGATCAGAAGGTGCCACTTGTTAGGTTTGGATCTGGAATATGTCCCTGAGGCTCTGCGTGGAAGGCTGGGTCCCCAGTGCCAATGTCCAGAGGTGGGGCTCTTAGGAAATGACTGGATGGTGCTGGCTCTGACCTGTCCACTGCCGGCTTCCTGATCTGAATGGACTATTGGGAGGCGGTGGAAACTGCAGAAGGTGGGACCCAGTTAAAGGAAGTGTCCTTGGGGCTGTGCCCTTGGGGACAATAATTTGTCCCCAGCCCCTTCCTCTCTTTCTCTCTCTGCTTCCTGGCTGCCCTGAGCTGATAGCATCCCTCCAACACCTCCTTCCTTCATGACCTTCTGCCTCACCTCAGGCCCAAGCAGCAAATCCAGCCGACCATGGACTGAATCCTCTGAAACTGTGAGCCACAACCAATTTTTCCTCTTTTAAGTGTTCTTCTTGGGCATTTTGTCACAGTGACGGAAAACTGACTAATACAGGACCTGAAAATAGACCTCTGTGGCACTGATTGTTTTGAGCTGGTTATTTTGAGAAATTATAGACAAAGGAGAAGCTCCCACGAGATGTCATCTGTAGAGGAAATTCACATCTAAAAAGGCCATTTTCATTCGTAAAGGTATCTGTACCAGGAAGAGACAGATGACAACTGTCGTCACCTGAGATGAGAGGACAATGGGACGACCGTTCCCCCCTCACACTCCTCCCTGCACCACTCAACTCCTTCCTTTCTGCAGCTCAGGCTGCTTCCTAAGCATCAATCACCATGTTTTTGTGACACTCCCATGAATGTGTGTGCCTTGCAATGACCTTTCTGCTGTCAGTCAGACTCATGTCATGTTAATTTCTCTCAATGAGCCAGCCCACAAGGTAGCAGTTTTTCCCTCCTTACTCTCCTGGCTAAGCTCAGGGCTGCAATGCTCTGGGACCCGCTGGGTACCTGTGTGACGTGGGTCTCCCTGGAAGTCATAGGGCTCCAGGTCGTGTCTGATGTCTCCGTGACATTGACACAGGTGGTGATGCCGGAGCCCTGGGCGAGAGCCACCAGCGCAGGCAGGAGGCCGCTGAATCCTTCACCCACAAAGAAGGTGGTGAGGTAGTAGGTGGGCAGCCGGCTCATGAAGGGCAGGAAGGTGACGGAGGAGGTGCAGTCCACCAGGGCCAGGAGGAAGGTGAGGACGATGAAGGTGATGCTGTGGTGATCACCCAGCACCCAGGAGGTCACATTCCAGAGGAAGGCGAGGAGGACACAGGCCACAGTGCCCACGACCAGCACCACAAAGACCACGGGCACTTCGGAGAGGCAGCCAGGCCGGAAGTGGTGGAGCAGGGTGACCAGCAGAGGCCCGACGTTGGCCAGCTGGATGACCACCGTGAGGTAGGAGGGCAGGTACCAGCCCTCGGGCAGCTCCGTCACCAGCAGGGGCAGCTCCACCCAGAGCCCGTTGATGGCCACCCAGGAGCCCATGCCGAAGATGCAGACCAGCAGGTGCGTGAGGAGGGCCATGGCGGGTCTGTCCCCGGGGCCAGAGGCCACTGTCCGTCCAGGTCAGTCTGTGACAGGCAAACAGAGGAGGATATCAGGTGAGAGAGTTCAGACTCAAGTTCATCACAACCAAGAGACTGTGCTTTGGGGTTCAAGGTCCCCAGGGAATAAGTTAGCTTTTTATTAGCAGAAAACACAAACACATTTATAAGTGGCCTTCAAGTAAGGTTTTCCTAAGCAGAACTTGGAAATCCAGAGACCACAAAAGAAGAGTTTGAGACATTCACAGGAGTCAATGTTAAAGCACACAAAACAGACAGGTGAAGACACCTGCAGAAAGTCCCAATGGTGGCCGGGGGTGATGGCGAATGCCAGTAATCCCAGTGACCAAGGAGGCTGAGACAGGAGGATCTCAAGTTCAAGGCCAGCCTCATCAACTTAGCAAGATGCTCTCTCAAAAAATAAAATAAAATAAAATAAAATAAAATAAAATAAAAATACCAACAGCTTTCCCCACCAAAACAAGGAAGTTGGACAAATATTTGCAACATTATACACACAGGCTTATGTTTCTAATATGCAAAGAGATTTTATAATCAAGAACAAAAGACCCAAGAAAGAAGCGGGCCAAAGGATACGATCTAAAAGTTTCCAGGAAAAAGTTCCAAGATGTCTAGGACACCTGAAAAGATGATCACTTCCCTGCACCAGGGAGAATGAATCCAAGGGGCCATTTCTCACCGTCAGATTGTCCCATAGTCACAGGTGACCTGCTCTGGATAAAATGACCTACGGACAAGATTATTATTCACTGCAGCCTCGTGATGGCAAAATGTGGGCGGTGACCCCAGAGGCTGTCAGTGGAAGAGGGGCGAGGGAGCGCGAGGGCTGGGCTCCCTGCAGGAATGACGCAGCTGGGCAGGTGGAGGAATGAGGAACGGGAGATCTCACAGCTGATAGCAAAGGCCTCAAAGTGAACAACCTCAAGAGCGAAACTGCAGGTGGGGAGGAGGGAGAACACGGTCTCTGCCACTATTTGCACAGAGCAACCTGGACACCAGGGTCCCTCCATACAGATCTTTCTATGTCTTCTTTTGTTGTTGTTTGGTACCAGGGATTGAACCCAGGGGTGCTTAACCACCGAGCCACATCCCCAGCCCTATTTTATATTTTATTTAGAGACAGGGTCTCCCTGAGTTGCCTAGGGTCTCACTAAATTGTTGAGGCTGGCTTTGAACTCATGATCCTCCTGCCTCAGCCTCCAGAACCGCTGGGATTACAGGCGTGCACCACCACACCTGGCTATTTTTATGCAGTTTTAGCTTGTGAGCAAGGCTAACATATTACCTAATTTAAAAAAAAATGGTTGCCTGAAATAAAATTTTAATCTGGCTTTTTTTTCCTCTCCTGAAATTATACTCTCTAGCTGGACAGGGTTTTGTAGATCACCTCTGCCAGCCCCCAGCACCAACGTATTGCCATCTGAGTGCCACCTGCCCAATCACCAGCGCCACCCCATGGGAACTCTTACTCCCCAATCTGACCTTAGTCTAAGCCAAAATATTAGAGAGGGCAGGAATGAGGTTCTGCAGCCAGCTGCCTGGACCTGATGTCAGCTCTGTTACCTCCTGGCTGGGTGACCTTGGGTAGGTGACTCTGCCTCTCTGTGCCTCATCGCCCCCACCCGACCCCTTGCAGACCGCCATTGGTGCGCTGAGCCTGGCACGCTTTTGGCATGCACTAACTGTCACTGTTACTGTTGAGAAATTCCAGGTTTGGTGACAGGAGTTATTTTCTTTGAATTCACATGAAAATTAGTTGATGATTGTTAAAATTAAAATGGGATCAAGTTCCCCCAGGAGGAGCCAACTGCTCTCACCAGTGGTGTAGGCACCACCTGGAGCAGGCCTGCCGCTGGCCCGGCTCCCCCTGGAGACGGGAGGCAGAGGGACGAAGGGGCTCCGAGTCACAGGGGCCCTGGAGCAGGATCAGTCTTGATCTCTCCTTCTTTCCAGGACCAGCAGCAACGTTCAACAGAGCAGTCGCTCCTGCCCATCTCTGCCGCCTTCCCAGCCTGGGCTCCCTCTGCCATCCCAGCTTCCTCCAAGATCCCGCCCCAGAAGAGCATCTCTGGCTGTCCAGCCTCCCCAGGGTCCTCATCTGGGCCCTGCAGTGTCTCAGTTTAAGGTTCTGCACAGATGCCTTGAGTCGGGAGCTCTCAGGGGGCGAGGGGCTGTCGGTAACCCGGCACCTGAAGGCTGAGGGCCTTTCTCCACGACTGAGCTCAGCCAGCCAGCAGACACGTGATTTTGATTTTTTTTTTTTTTTGAACCAGGGATTGAACTCAGGGACACTTGGCCACTGAGCCACATCCCCAGCCCTATTTTGTATTTTATTTAGAGACAGGGTCTCACTGAGTTGCTAAGGGCCTCGCTAAATTGCTGAGGCTGGCTTTGAACTTGCGATCCTCCTGATTCAGCCTCCCAAGTCGCTTGGATTACAGGTGTGCGCCACCACACCCAGCTGTGATTTTGATTTGCTGTGTTTCAAACGATTCTCTACTGTCATCCACAAGTCAGGAGATGTCATTCAAAATTCAGAGTTTCTGGTTTCTCAGGAATATTCTGGAAGACCTGGCTACACAGGTCTTCATGCCCCTGTGGCAATGATAATCCCTCTTGCCCTCTTTACCTGAGGCTCCCCACTGACCTCTAGAGGACTGCAATCCCTGTTCAAACCTACACCCTTCTTCTTGTCTTCCATTGTGCTGTCTGGAACTCAGATGTGATGACCAGAACTCTAGCAGCCATTCTGTCCTATGAAGGATGGGGTGGGGCGAGACGGAGACTAGACTCCCTTGGGCTGTTTGCAGTAGAGAACATCTATCACAGCCTGTCCTACCTTCGCTGAACTATTCTGCTTGCTTGTTTAATGCAGTTTAAGCTCTTGACTTTCTATGTTGTCTGTCACTGATTTTACATACAGCAAAACACTGGCTAAGTGTACAGGGATGTGTGTTCAAGGACGCACGTCCACTGCATTAGTAACCAAGAGCTGATAAATACATTGACCCCTCTTGAGGCCCCTGTGTCCTGATTCAGAAGCTCGGGTCCTCTCCCAACCTGAATGGGACCAAACATCAAAACCTAACCAAAGTCATAGTTTAGACACACCTTTAAAAGACACTAAAAGGTACGAGTAAACTTGGAACTTGGGGACAGAGAAATGCGAAAACAGGAGGGGGAGGGAGAGGGAGGAGGAAGAAGGAGCTCTGGGGTGGAATTCTTGGCAGAAGTGTGAGCTGGGACCCAGGGTCATTCCCACAGGTGTGGAAAGGGACTCGTCTCTTCTGAAGAGAACTTCTCAAAG
The DNA here is from genome assembly GCA_020662805.1 of Glaucomys volans. NCBI lineage: Eukaryota > Metazoa > Chordata > Mammalia > Rodentia > Sciuridae > Glaucomys > Glaucomys volans. The sequence continues at coordinate 465,871 of JAJEJO010005544.1, read as the reverse complement.
TAGCCTGGGATGTGCCAGAAGGGGCAGATCCAGGGAGAGGAGGGTGGTGGGGTCGACGACAGCTGCAGGCGGCGACAGCAGAGGGGACCAGAGCCATCGTACAGAGGAGGCAGTATATGACCCCCCCCCATCAGGAGGTCAAAGGCAACTCAAGGTAGGGGGCAGGCTCACAGGGAGGGTTGCCTTCGCCATTCCAAAGGCCGTTCAGGTAATGGGCTCAGTGAGGCGCCAGTCACAGGGTCAGTCCTTAGAGCTGGTGGGGAGGAGTCTGGATGTCATCTCGATGCACAGGGTCCCCAAGACCTGTAGCCCCACACCCTCATCTGGCCACAGCGGTGGAATCTGAGGGGAGCCTCTAGCTCCTCTGGAGACTTCCTCCTGGGGACACCCTGGTCTGGTGGCAGAGGTGGTAGCAGCCCGCAGCCTCTCCTCTGCCCTGGCGCACTCCCAAACTACCTCCTGCTCCTCCAAGGTGCTCAGTGACCCTGGGCCTGGGGACACAGTGAGGAACAGCGGCCACTTTGAGCGAGGGGATGTCCCAGGCAGAGGGTCCGTGTGCCAAGTGGAGGCTGCTGCAGAGAACTCAGGCAGGCTTGGAAGGGGGGACACTTTGAAAGAGGAGCCCAGGGCGGGGGTGTGGCTGGGTGGTGGAGCCCATGCCCAGCGCACCCTCCATTCCATCCCCAGCACCAAAAAGAAAAAAAAATGAAATCGGTATTTTCTATTTTCAAGTGGCCTTGAGGCTCTTGTAGATTTACTTAACAGGTGATTTATTGTCGTGCACGGTGTGCTGGGCACACCCATGCTCTCGGGAATACCCAGAGCGGCTGAGTGCTGTGAGGTGCCAGTGAGGGTCTGGGGTGGACACAGCAAGTGCAAAGGCCCTGGGGCGGAGCCTCACCTGCCATGACCCAGAAATAGATGTGGGTATTTAAAGAGCTGCTGGGCAGCCAGAGTGGCCGCAGCCTCCTGGAGCCTGCGCGAGAGCTCCAGGGCTCTCTCTGGAGCCCAAAGCCATTCCTGGGCAGGGGAGGGACCGACTCCCATTTAATGTTTAACGTGCTGACTGTGGTCAGGATACCAACCAAGGACAGGGCAGTGCAGGAGGAAGCCTGTGGCCCTGCCAGAGAGCAGCTGAAACCATCCAGGAGAAAGAGTCAGGCAGCACAGGCCGCGGTGTTGGCGGCCCGCGGTGTCCGGCTGTGAGGCTCTTCACGTGCTTATCCACCAGGCCTCTGAACGTCCCGAGGTAGGCAGCAGGATGATCTGCAGCCACAGGGGAGGAAACTCAGGCTCAGCAAGGGAGAGCAATTCCCCTGAGGATGCACAGCTGGCAGCTGAGGTTTGAGCCCCCCAGGAGCAGCCTCCTGACCAGCCTGAGAGGGCTGGGGTGCCGGGTTAGGAGGAGACCCGGGGCCATGCTCAGCGAGTTCTTTCTACTCTCTGCAGCCTCCTCGGAGCTTGGGCGGAGGAGGGGACAAACAGGGACAGGCCCCGGAGAGTCTGAGAAAGCCCTAAAACATCACCGTGTCCCCAGGATCCAGAGCTGTGAGGACAGACGCCAACGACCTGTGGCTTTGAAAGAGACCATCAAGACACCCATGAGGGGTGGGCAACAGAAGCCCGGGGTCGGCTCCAGGCACACAGGGTTTGGCATTATTTTGTCCCCGGTGTTGGGGACCGAACCCAGGGCTGGGCACATGCTCAGCAAACACCCCACCACCGAGCCTCCTTCTCACCACCTCATCTGTGTCCTTGAACTTGAGAGTCCCAGGCTTGAGAAAGTGGAGGTAGCAGGGGTGGGGCTCTGCCCAGGCCCAGGCCCCCTTGCTGTGGGCTGCGCCACCTCCTTCCCCACCTCCCTGACCTTGGCCTTGGGAGCCCAAGCTGCTTCCCCTGGGCACTGTCCTCTGATAGGCACCTTCCTGGCATTACCAGACAGGAGCCTGGTGACAGGAGTTGGGGTCTCCCAAGGAAGCACAATCTCCATGTGAAGGGGGGTGCTCAGGGGGCGCTCAGTGCTCAGGTGGCCCCTGGCTTGACAGTGAGTGGGTCACCCAAGTCCCTGGTGCCACGGCTGGGTTCTCGTTCTGCACGGGGGAGCTGGCAGATGGTGGGCACCACGCCCGCAGGCCAGCCTGTTGAGCCTGCCTCAGCCTCAGATGCTTTGGCCGGGTGGCCTGGGCAGTGCTCACTGTCCTGGGTGCTGGACACTGCTGGGTGCCAGGCTTCTGGAGGATTTGGGCAGGCTGCAGGCCTCTGCTGGGGCCTGGCCTTGGCCACCTGAATAAGGCTAAGTGGGACGGGATTGGCTTTGAGTAGGCAAGACGTGGCCCCTGAGGGTCGAACTCAGAAAACCCAGAGGGAGGGCCGGGGCAGGCGGGGTGAGAGGTAGAGAGAGTTGAACAAAAAGCTAGAAGCTGAAATGGGCAGAAAGACAGGCAGAGGGGCAGAGGGGAGGGAAAAGGGGGGCAGAGGCAGAGAAAGAGGCCAGGAGGCGACAGAGGTGGAGAAGTAGCTGGACCTGCCAAGGGCCTGGGAGTGCCGCCCACATCCAAGCACATCAGGCCTTCACCTGTGCTGCCTCCAATTCATTCCAACTCAAGGTCCCCTTGCAAAGAGCACGGAAACCAAGGCCCCAAGAGCAGCCAGTGCTTGCCTGCACCCTGCCCACCCTGACCCTCGGTGGTGGCAGTCATCCAGGCCTGTTTTCACAGGCTGTGTGACCTCAGGCTCGCTGCTCACCCTCTCTGGGCTTCAGGGCCTCCTTCTGTGAAAGGATCTGGGAATGTCAGGGCTTGCCAGGCTCGGCTGCCAGCGAGGGAGGAGACGCGGAATCTCGGGCTCCCTGCAGGACTGGGAGTTCCCTCCGCCTTTCTCTCCCTCCAAGTCCGGGAAGGGCCTCCCCCAGGCTGACCTTGGTGGAGGAGCCTCCCCCAGGCGAGTCCCTTCCCCTGCTGCCATCCCAACCCCAGTCCCCTGCCAGGCTGGTGAGCTCCAGCCCCCACCTGGCAGGAGCGGCCGCAGGGTCTCCGGATGGCGCGGGGCGGTGGCTGGGCGGCCAGCGGGCCGGGTCTGCGGCGGGGACACCGGGGTCCGGGCTGCACCTGGCCGGCCCGCTGGCTCGGCGCGTGCCTGTCCCAACACAACCCGTCCCGCCGGTAGAGAAGGGAGCGCTGCTTCCCGCCCCTTGCTCCGGCTTCTCCCGACCCGCAGCCTGGAACCAGGGCAAAGGTCACGGCCACCCGCTGCGCCCAGACGGCGGCCCCCCGCCCGGTGCCCTGTGCTCCCGGCGGGGCCGCACCCGGGATCGGGCGCCCTCACCGCAGCGCGGCTCTGCCCACTCACCGCCGGTCCGGCTCCCGCGGCTCTGAGGGGCGGGCCGCGCGCCCGGGGATAAGCACCTGTCCCCGCCCCGCCGGGCGGGGAGGGCGCAGGGGCGGGGCCGCGGCGCCCAGGAGGAGCCCGGCCACCGCGGGACGGCAGGAAGGGGCGCGCTGGATCGAGCGCTCCCTGCCACCAGAGCTCATGGCGGTCCATCCCCAGCGGGCAGAGGACTCGCCCCCGCAGCTGCTCTGGCCCCACCCTGGACTGTCGCACTCCCTGCACGCAGGAACCAGGTCCCCCGAGCAGGACCGTGGACATGCTGGACCTTAAGAGCCGCCTGGACGGCCGGGGTGGAAGAGCGCCCCCTCAGGCGGAGGGCCTGCATAGCAGCCAGTGTGTGCGGAGCGGCCTCGGGCCCGCGTGCACTGCCGCGCTCCTTCCTCCTGAGGCCGCACTACCACTAGCCCCATTTTACAGATGAGGAAACCGAGGCCCACCGATCGATGGAGTCCTACAGCTTGTCTCTGATGCTCCCGGAGCTTCCCTGGCACACAGTCATAGGTAACATCAGACTAAGTCCACAATCCTAGGCAGATTCTCTGCTTTACAGATGGGGAAACCGAGGCTCAGAGAAATAAAGGAACACAAGTCTTGCTCCTTAGGGAAGCCAGGAATGCTTGTCCTCCACCAGGACTCCAGGAGTGAGGCTACTCCTGACTTCCTAGTTGATGCTCCCCTCCAAACTCTGAAAGGAAGTTCCCCTTAGATCTGACCCACATCCCTGCCGCTGTAGTCTCACCTCCAGCCATCTTCTCACAGGTGCCCCTCGTTATTTTTATTTTTAATTTAAAAATACATCGTTGCCATCACCTTCAAAGTCTCCCGGTTGCTCATCAAATTAGGAAGAATGCTTAAGCCTCACATTTAAGTCCTTTCTCATCCGGGACCAATAAACCTTGACAACTCTGTTACTCTTCCTTACACAGCACTTTTGCTGCTCATGCTCAGAGCCACTTACCATCGTCTGAGTATTCATGGTGCCTTGGAGGCACTAGAACCTTCACTTTTCCTTCCACTCAAATATCCTTTCTGCCTCATCTCCTTCCGGCAAGATCTGATCCAAATTTCAAAGCCAGTCTCAAATGCCACCTCCTCCAAAGAAATCTTTTCTGCCATCTCTAATACCCAGTATACATTGGGAGCTTAATAAGTTTTGCAAAATGAAAGGACCCCAACCTACATATTTTCCTTATTCCTGTATTCTCCAGAAATTTTATAACCTTTGTTGTTTATTTAATCGACTTTGGTGGGGAGGGGGAGAGTACCAGGGATGAAGTCGCTCCACCACTGAGCCACATCCCCAGCCCTATGTTGTATTTTATTGAGAGACAGGGTCTCACTGAGTTGCTTAGTGCCTCCCTGTTGCTGAGGCTGGCTTTGAACTCGAGATCCTCCTACCTCAGCTTCCCCAGCCGCTGAGATTACAGGTATGTGCCACGGCGCCCAGATACATTATTTTTGGAAAGGCTTTTTTTAATAAATAATTTTAAACACATTTATTTAATTATTATATTTGATGCTGTGGATTGAACCCAGAACTTAGTGCATGCGAGGCCACTGCTCTGCCAGTAGAGCTGCCTCCCCAGCCCACCCAGCTCTCCTGCCCCCTGAGTTGCTGGGGATTAGACCCAGCGCCTGGTGTCTGCTAGGGAAGTGCTCTACCACTGAGCTACCCCTCCACCCTTTGAGTTGGTTTATTTTGGTTTTGTGTGGTACTGGGGACTGAACCCAGAGGCGCTTTACCATTAGGCGTCATACCCAGGTCTTTTAAAATGTTATTGACTGGTCTCAAACTTGGGATCCTCCTGCTTCAGCCTCCCCAGTAGCTGCGCATGCTCGGTGCTACCCCTCTGAGTAATTTTTAAGTTAACAGAAACATCCCACACTCCTTATCTACATCGGGTTGGGGCAGCATTACCTACAGGTCGTTCCGAATCTTGCTTTCTCCACCTAGTGTCCCGGAGATCTCTCTATATCCCACACATTGAGACCTTCATTCATTGCCTTCATTCATTCATTGGAAGTCATTCAACAAACACGGATTAAATGTCAGCTCTAGGGAAGGAGATGAACACTAAACACGAACAAGTTAATTACTTAGTGGGAGGAGTCAGAACAGCCACTGTGAGGGAGAAAGTCCCTGGCAGCGGGCAGGAGAACCACGTGCAGGAGGCTGGCTCTGGTCCTCTCTCTGAGCGGCCCGCAGCAGGTCAGAAGGCCTGGGGGCAGGCGGGGCTCTTTCCTACAGCCCAGGGGTGTCTGGTGAGCCAGACGCACCGGGATGAATTAGCCACCCCCCTCGCTGGCGCAAATCCTTTGCCATCCAGAACAATACTGGGACAAACGTTCTGCCCGTCTGTCCTTTGCCCAGTACGTCTGTCCATGCGCAGTACGCGGTGGAACCAGTAGCCAGCGATGAGCTGGAGCGAGGTCCGGGCTGCGCTCCCCAGCGGCCGCTCCTGGTGCCGCACCACGTGTGCCATCCCACTCCGTGGGTGCCGCGCGGTCCTCCCGGTTGGTCCCGATGGCCTGCACGTTGCCCCGGGGTGGAAGCTAGAGCAGAGTTCCGCTCCTCCGCGTCTGCCTCGCCAGCTCGGGTCCTCCATCCGCAAGCGGCCTCTCGCTGGGATGCGGGAAAGCCAGTGGGACTGACGGCGCCGCTGGCGTTACTCGGGAAGCCGCCAGGGGGCGCTAGAGCGCCGACCGCAAGCTGGTCAAGCGCTCGGCCGCAGAGCCGCTCCGCCGCCCCGGGAGGAACCTAATAAGACCTCGGGGACTTAGAGCCTCTGCCTAAGGCGGGTGTGGGGGGCCTAAGCCAGGCTAAGGAATAGGCCGGAGGTAGAAAATAGGGCAATGGGGGGAAGGATGGTTAGAGAGAGGGGTGTAGGGACCTGCAGCGGCACTCAGCCCCCCACCAAAGCCCACCTGGTTTCATATCCAACCACTGAACATAGCTAATTTCGACAAGTCATTATTGAAAGGGGAAAAAATTTTAAACTTGAGCTCGAGAGCCCAGAACAGAGTGGGAGCAATTTGAGGATAAATATGTGCAATATATTTCCATTTATGCAAAAAACAGTCCCCAAGAATACAGCCTATACATTTTTTAGGTGTGTGTGTGTATGTGTGTGTGTGTGTGTGTGTGTGTGTGTGTGTGTGTGTCTTTCCCACATGTACATCCATAAGGGAAAAATCTGGAAGGATTGAGGACCTAGTCCATGCCTGGCATACAGAAGGGGCTCCATAGGTGTTTGTTGGCTGAATGAATGACATTGGTTACCTTTGGAATTGTGTGTGTGTGTGTGTGTGTGTGTGTGTGTGAAGCGGGACAGAGGACAGGAAGGGGGAGAGAGTGATCAAAAGGAACTTTAGCCTTAATAGAAATATTTTAATTATCTAGGAGTCGGTACATCCGTTAGGTGTGTAACCTAAAATTAAAAATTGGTTACAAAAGAAAAAATGGAGAAAAAGAAACAAAAGAAATATACAATGTTATTTTGTTTTGTATCAATAAAGGTCTCACATGCAGGTTAAGGGAGGGAACAGCCCCCTTTGCTCTGTTCTAACCAAACTTGGGCCTCCTTTCCTGTGTGAACAGGACAGCCTGTAGCATGCCAGGGCTTGGAGGTGTGGGAGGGTGGGCGAATTTGATACAGATCCCAGATCCGGGAGCATGTCCTTTAACCAAGCAGGAGGAAGTGGGTGAGGAGGGGAGCAGATTCTAGGTGTGTGTTTGGCAAATGGATGCTTGCAGACAGAGCATCCTCTGCTGTCTGCCCTAAGGTTGGACTCCAGGAGTGAAGGATGGTGCAAATTCCAGCCCGGGAAATGTCACCATCATCTGCGGGGGCAGAGTGGGGCTGGCACAAGGTCGTCTTCGGGGTTAGGAGTGTGGAGACCTGATATGGCACTAGGGAGTCCCAGGCAGGGGTGGAGGACGGCAGCGAGAAGTCTGGAGGAGCAGCGGCGGTGGTGTGGAGATGAGACCAGACCACGACCCCAGGCAGACCTTCCTATCCTCGTGGGCACAGCGAGTGAGGGTGGGTGCAGTTGTGATTTTCTGTGACCCGAGATCTCAGCTAAGGCACAGAACCTGAGGACTTGCAGTTCCAGAAAATCGCCACAAGATGGCGTTGTCTGATGGGTTTGGGGGGAAAAAGTTCTGGGAAGGTGCATCCTCCTCTTTAAAAACGTCCCCTTTCAATAATTATTTGTTGAAATTAACTAATTCCATGCACTGAGGATACAAAGGAGAACGTGGTCCCCCAAACGGAGCTTTGGGTCATCTCTCAGAACTCCACATCCGATCTTTTTGCAGGTCCTGTGGGGCCCAGAGTGCTGCCGTTCCACCCCAGTCGGCATCACCGGGCCCACCTCTTTCACGTCTTGCCTGGACTATTGCTGGCGCCTCTTCGTTTGCTATCTTATTTCTGTTCTTCTCCCGTTCACCCATTCTCAGGCAAAAAGACGCTGTCAATCTAGCCTTTCGGTGCTCAGATCCCTCCCCATGCTGCTCAGTAACCCCTGCCAGGGGTCACCCAGATGCTTCTCCCCCAACCCCCCACTCCTTGCTGAACAGCAACCTCCACGTGAAAACCGGCTCTCTGCCTGCCTCAGGGCCTTTGCACTTGCTACTTCCTCTTTCCCCAGGTAATCACATGGTTCCTTCCTCACTTTATTCAGGCTCTGCTCAGTCTCTCCCAGGAGTGACTCCTTCATTAAAATAACCTCAGGCCTCAATCCTTCCCAGCTCAGGCTTCTCTAGACCTCTGCCCTGTGCCCTTGGGGTTGTGCTTATTGTTATAAGTTCATTTATAAATCTTATTTGGGGTCTCTCTGCCCATTTGTGTTGGCTCCACAAGCATAGGGACTGTTTCTGTTTCATTCACAGCTGAGGCCTGATACCTAGTCCATGCCTGGCATACAGAAGGGGCTCAATAGGTGCTTGTTGGCTGAATGAGTGACATCAGGGAGGGGCAACTGACTGGGTATGGGGCAGGGTGGAAGGACCCGTTGGGAGTGAAAGAGGTTTGGGCTTGAGCAATAGGCCAGGATGCCTCCACCCTGCCCCCCAAGCGGGGGACCCTGGGTGGCCCTGATAGAGGGGATACAGAGCTATCTATAAAATATGAGGCCATAGTTCCGCTGCAGATAGTCACAGTTCTCTGATATCTGACAATTAGTTGGCCACTGACTTCCCCTTGCCCATAAAATGTGTCTTTTGGTTGACAATGGAGTCAGTGTAACAGGAAACTTGATACTCTAAAGGAAGCCGATTATCTCTGTCACAAATAGAAGGCAGCCTTGGAAATGGACACGGTGATCGTGCCGACTCAGCTCCCAGGTCCGAGCTGTGAGCAGGGCCAACCTGCTGATTGTCATGAAGGATGTCCATGGGGGCTGTAAGGCAGAGCAGCAGCGAGGACGCTCTCTCACTGATGTCTGGGGTTTGACAAGGATGCAACAAGGAGTCACTTTCTCCAGGTCGGGGTTGGTGGAAGGCTCCAGGGAGGACCTGGAGCTGCCCGAAGCCCCGTGGGGGCCCTGGGAAGAGCTCTGGCGGGTCTGGACCTGTGCCTGATCCTGCTCTGATTTTGTCTGTAAAAGGGGAAAACAGTAATGCCAGGAAAGACCCCCATCCCATGGGAGCCCTGAGGATCCTGTGACCCCCTCACCCCCGCCAGCCCCAAACCTCCTTTGTCCCCCTCTGAACTCTGGCTGGGTCCCTTCTGCTCACTCTCCCAGCCTCAGCCCAGATGTCACCTCTTCCTCCAGGAAGCCCACCCTGAAGCTGGAGTGGACCAAGGGCCCCCCTTCTGGGCCCCAGAGCCACCTGGGATCACTTGTCATCCCCCTGGGCTTCTCAGGCTCCAGCTCTCACCTCCTCACCCCATCCTCACCCTATCGGTGCCTGGCACATAGTAGGACCACAGCACATCTGTTGAACAAACACATGATTACTGCATGCCCACTCCGAGGTGCCTGCCTCCGCTGGGGTCCACAGTGGGCATTTGACCCTCCCTCCCTCCATTCCTTCCGTGTTTCTTGAGCACCTACTGTGTGCAGGCAGTATTCTAGGTATGGGATCCAGGCCAGGCTCCTGCCCTGCGGAGCTTATTCTGGGATGTGGAGGGTGACCAGAGAGCAGGACAAAGATGGAGTGATTCCGACCCTGGAGGGGAACCGAGTGTGCAGAGCCAAGCAGCGGTGTGGATACTGACAGGCCCTGGGAGGGCTGCCCTGACCCCGGCCAGGTGAAGGTTCCGAGTGAGGAGGACGGATGGATAGACACGGGGTCACTGCGCCGGACGCACGCGGGCCCCCTGCCCTGGGCGGGGGACTAGCGTGCACCGTGGAAGGACTGCGGTTCCGCGCCTAAGGCTCATTTGATCTGATTTGCATGCGATCCGAGGGTTCAAGTTGAAAACCGGAGAGGCCTCGCCAGAGCCTTGCGTTGTCACCCTTCCCAGGGACCCCGGCCGTGACCCCACTCAGGGGGCCCGCCCCACACCCCTCGGGCCGGCCCTGCCATCTGCGGCTAGGGAGCGGCGGTGCGCACAGGTCGCCCCCTTTCATCAGAGGGCCCCTCTGCACCCAGACCCCCTTCCTCCCGCAAGTTCCCATCTGTCAGGCCCAACCTTTGACCTTTGACTTCTCTCGCAGGACAGGCTGGAGAATGGGGGAGGGGAGAGCCCCGCCCACCCGGGCGAGGCCGGGCCTCTCCTTCCATTCTAGGCCATCTGCCACTGGGCTCCGGCACCTGCTCCAGGCCGGCCACCTCCCCTCACCTCCCCTGCTTTCTTTTCTCTCTCTCTCTCTCTCTCTCTCTCTCTCTCTCTCTCCTTCCTTCCCTGCTCCCTTCCTCCTGTGCTGGCCCTGGTCCAGGGCCTGGCGCGTGCCAGGCAAAGTGCTCTGCCCTGAGTCTCACCCGGGTCCCCCTGCCCTTTCTGAACCTCGGTTTCCCCACCTGTCAAACGTGGCTTTCCCAAGGTGCACGACTTCTGTCCACGTAGGTAATGGTTGCCATAGTCATGATCCCCCCCCCCCCCCCGTTCTATTGGGGGCTTAAGGTTCTTTAAGTGAATTTGCTCTCCTTTCCTCAAAAAATATAATTAAAAATGTTTTATACCAGCTCTGTAAATGGAAAGTATCATCTGCCACAATTAGAATACAGAATGGAATGGAAATGAAAACTTAGGAAATTCCAGTTTAGCATCAAATTGAAAGAGGTCAGACATAAAAGTGACCATCCTGTGTGAGTCCGTTTATGTGACAGTCTAGAAAAGGGAAACTCTAGAGAAAGACAACCGATCAGTGACTGCTAGTATGGAAAGGAGAGGGAATTGTTGTGGGGTGCAAGGAAAGTTTTGGGGACCACGGAAATTGGTTTTTGTCATGCTGGTGGTTAGAGAGTATACATTTGTCAGATGTATAATCTAGTGCAGCCTGCTATGGTGGGTGCCTGTAATCCCAGTGGATGGGGAGGCTGAGGCAGGAGGATGGCAAGTTCCAAGCCAGCCTCAGCAATTTAGCGAGGCCCTAAACAAATCAGTGAGACCCTGTCTCTGAATAAAATATAAAAATGGCTGGGGATGTGGATCAGTGGTTAAGTGCCCCTGGGTTTAATCCCCAGTACCAAAAAAAAAGAAAAAAAAAATCACCCTGGTGTACCTTTTTCCTTTTTCTTTTTTGTACCTGAGATTCAACCCAGGGGCACTTAAGCACTGAGCCACATCCCCAGTCCTTTCTCTTTTTGATTCGGAGACAGGGTCCTGCTAAATTGCTTAGGGCCTCACTAAATTGCTGAGGCTGGCTTCGAACTTGCCATCCTCCGGCCTCAGCCTCCGGAGTTGCTGGGATTACAGGTGTGTGCCGCTGTGCCCAGCTTGCCCTAGTGTAGCCTTAAAATTAGAGAATTTTACAATTCACTTTGAAGAGACAAAATTTTAAAAAGAAACAAAAATTCCACTTGAGCCCCAAATTGGAGGCTGCCTCTGTTAAAATTCACCACGATAGGAGAGCAACTCACAGAGGAGCCCCGGATGCATCCCTTCTCTCTCAAGAGAGAGAATTGAAGAAGAGACCCCCTAGACTCTGGAGTCCTAACATCCCACAGGCGGTAGCCTGTGTGGCTTGCTTACAGTTAAGTCCACAAAATGAAACAGGATGTAAATTCAGTTCTTCAATTGTACTAGCCACACTGCAGGGTCTCAAGAGCCGCACAAAGCTGTGGGCACCGTGTTGATAGATGCAAAGCATTTCATCCTCCCAGAAAGTTCTGGGAGAGGATTTACCTGATTCTTCCACTTGAAAAGTCATCCCTCCCTTCCCCTGCTTCTGGAAACGCTGAATTTGTTTTCCGCTCCGTCTCTTTCCACTCTGACTTCTTCTTGATCATCAGATGATGGAGGATGATAAGGGCCATGCTAGCCTCTGCTCTCTGTGATTCTGAGAGCGCAAGGTGGCAGGACCCCAGGGCTTCAGACTGCAGGATTCTAAGGATTCGAAGAGCTCTGGATCAAAAATTTGGGGAATTTCAGATTCAGACCTCATTCTTTGCTCCTGAGTGGTGGAAGTCCCAGGATTTGGAGAGCTGATGAGGCCACACAGGGGCCGATCCTCTCTGATGCTCAGGCCCGACTGCTCCTCCCTCAGCCGCAGGCCTGTCTCCAACCCCTCCTCCCAGGGAAGACTGCTTGCTGGGAGCCCCCCATTATTCTAGCCTCGGCAGGTGAGCATGTGGGATCTCTGGAGAAGATCTTGGCAGGAAGCCCACAGTTGCTTCGTATAGCACTGTGTTATAGACTCCCTGTGTGTCCCAAAAATTCATATAAGGAAGCTCTAAACCACCCCCCCAGGTGGTGGTGATTGAAGATGGAGCCTTTAGGAGATCAGGGTCAGGTGAGATCGTGAGATCCAGGCCTTCATGTTGGGAGTAGTAGCCTAACAAGAAGAGTGGGAGGTCACCCTCATGCACAGAGTCTGCATCTCCTGGCTGCACTGGCACCCAGAGATGAGTCTGCACCCACTTGCCAGCCACACCTGAACCTCCCTCGCCCAGCCTTCAGATGAAACCACACAGGAGACCCTGGGAGAGTCCCATGTGCCGCCACCATCACCATTGCCCATGGTTAGGTGGTCTGCTTGGGATTGTCCTCCCCACCTCCCCTCCCTTCTCCTCTTCCTCCTACCCCTCCCATTTCTTCTTCTTTCTCCTCCACCTCTTCTTCCTCTTCCTCCTTTCAATAGAAATGCCGTAGTAAATATTCGTTTTGTTAAGTCTTTCTGAATCTCCATTCGTTGCTTCGGGTCGATTTCTGGAAGCAGAGTTGCTGGATCAGAGTCCTGACCTCTTGATGCGGCATTTAAATTTGTTTGGTCTTGATTGGAATTACGACTACCATCTTCCAGAAGGGACAGCTCCATCTCGTTTCCACCCACAGTATTCAGAGGGACATGTCTGGGGTGAATTTTCTTTGACTCTGCTGCCTTATTTCTTTTCTCATAGATGATCTGAAAAGTGACTTTTAAAAATACATTATATGTTTTCAAGGCACAAAATCCCAAAGATATAAAACTTATGTTTTAGAAGGTTTTTTCCTTCCCTGTTGCTTAGTCAACCCATTGGGATTGGTTTCTGCTGGTTCCTTCTAGAAAAGTCCAGAAGCAAGACAACGTTTCCACCCTTTAAATTAAACAAATCAAAACAGAACAGAGCCACGAGATGCATGGGATGCACGGGAGATGGGGAGCGGACATCCGAGGCTGATTTCATCTTGGTTTCGAGCTGAGTGGATAAACAGCACTGGGTCAGCTCCTGGAGGAGGCAAAACCCACACCCTAAACCACAAACCTGTCAACAGGGCGAGGGTTGTTGCAGCTCACGTGCTGGGTCAGGACAAAGCCACCAGGACGGCCCAGCATCCTCTCATCCGAGCTCACTTAATGACAGTTTGCTCACCTTCTTCTTATCTGGACTCTTTCCCATGGGGATGCCTTGAATGACTCTGAATTGACAGCAGGTGTTTGTAACAATGCCTTGGAGAGGGGACAACTCTCACAGCCCAGCATAGGAAGATGTGTTCTAGAATCCGAGTGTGCCCAAATGATGTCACTTCCTGTGGCCTCTTCTGAAGTCCTGGCAGCATCCCTCTGCCCTCTGACTGCCTCGCTTTCTTAATCTGGAGGCGAACCCCATCGTTTGGGCAAGTGTCAGCAGGGCCTTTATCCAGACATCTCAACCATCTCCCCAACCCTGATTTAAATTACACTCCTCAGAGAAGAATCTCATCAACACCACTGTCGCTATTCCCGTTTAGCAACAGGGAGGCTGAGATCTGCTAGGCACCCAGCACTGTATTTACGAGGTCACATTTGCCAAAGTAGGATGCTCTGACCTCATTGTGAAAACACCACCTACGTCCTCTCCAAGGTCCTTCATGTCAGATGATGTCGGGGCAGGTGTGAGCATTTGGGACAGCTAGCTCAGAGGATTTTGGCAGTTGTGTGGCTTCTGACAGGGAACAGATGCATGTAGTGGTGAGAACATGAAGTTAAAGGGATAATTCTATAAACTGGGCCAACTCTGCTGCCCCCACTTGATTTCTTTTAAACAGCAATTTGCCTGCAGCCTTGCCTGGCTTAAGTCAATAGGATATGTCACATGCCTCAGCAAAACACCCGTTATCTGCTGGAGAAATGCAGGCCTAAAATGCCAATAAACATACAAGTTACCCTGAAGGGGGGACTTTTGTGACTCTTATACAGACCAGGTTCTAGAATTCCAGGAGATAAGGATGATTCCCCCTAGCCATAAAATCTATTAGATTCAGTTCCAAATAGAACCAGTCAGCATGGGCCAAAGTGACCTAGCGTTGTCCTGCACCTTTACCATGTATAGTGGGGACTTAAATCTGATGTCATCCTGTTGTCAATCAATGTCATCCTGTTGTCAATCAAAAGTCAAAAAGTGAACCTGGGTGGCACTCTCAGGAAACTTCCATGGGATCCCCAATAAAATTGGAGGGCAGGAAGGGCCCACTGTCCTTCTCACTGAGAGGACCCATTCCCCTTTTCCATCCTTTTTTATTTTTTGGTACCAGGGATTGAACCCAGGGGCACTTAACCCCTGAGTCACATCCCCAGACCTTTTTATATTTTGAGACAGGGTCTTGCTAAGTTGCTTAGAGCCTTGCTACATTGTTGAGGCTGCCTTGAACTGGCATTCCCATCCCTTCTAATTAACTTGTGCCTACTCTGCTCAGTGACACATCTGAAATCGTTCTAGCAAGATTGCAAAAATTGGTGAAAGAGGACCTCTGTGGCTGCCTCAGCTCTGGGGCAGGCCCTCACCCTCTAAGTTTCCAGTCATTTTTGTGACTATTCACATTATTACTAACTGGCCTGTTATAGGAGTGGCTTCAGGAAAACCTCCACTAAACACAGAGCAACAATTCAACTTGGTGTTGTGACACAAAGGTGCAAGGTCAGAGGTTGAATCTCAGTGCATGTGCATGCTCTTACAATGCCCCAGTCCCAGACTTGAATGCAAGCATGGAGCAGGAAGCTGGTTTGTGGAAAGTGTTACCTTTGTATGGTATGTCAAACGCAGAACTAATAAACATGTTATTTTTCTAGGTTTTTATGATGTTTTTGAAATTTGTCATTTGTTGGAGTTTCTCTTCTCTTTAACCAAATCTTCATGTTAACTTAAATTCATACTTATAATTTTGTATTTCTTTTCTTAAAGAAGCCCTCCTATCATGGATGATTATCCATATGTTCACAGGATATTGTCGTTATGTATTTAATAGATATTTGTGCAGAGTGTTGAAACAAATTTTAAAATGTTATATTTCCTTCCCATTTCTCCATCTTTGAATTTGCTTAACTACATAATTTTTAATTGATGCATAATATGCCTCATTGGAAAGTGGGAATAATTAAAGGTATTATCTCAGAGGGTTATATCATGAGGAGTGACAAGGGTTAAGTCATGTAAAGCTATCGGGCATGTAAAAAGCACAATACACTTAACTTTTCCACCGGTCATACTTATATATAATCAATCCCCTTTTGATGGATATTGAAGTCGTTTCCCTAATTTTGCTATGATGAACAACGCTGGGTAATATTAATTTTTGGTCATATCTTTGGTCTTTTCTTTGCAATTTCAGGACAGTTGGATACACACATTTTAAAACTTATCATTGTGCAGTGAAGAAAAGGAGAGGGTAAGGGGCTTGCTTGAGGTCACTTAGCAAGCTAGCTGCAAAGTTGGGACTGGGAACTAGTCACGGGCCCCTGACTAGTACCTGTTCCAGCTGGGGACCCAAAGGAAGTCCCAGCTGTAAGAGGGGCAATGGGAGAAAGGGAAAGAACCCGGCGCTGCGGCAGAAACCGCGGCGGGAAAAGGCTGGAGCCAGATGGGCGGAGCCAGGAGGCTGCCGGGTCGCTGCACCGACTAAACGCTGTCGAAGCTAAGTGGTTGCCTGGCAACCGGGGCGGCGCGGCGTTCGAACGGAAGCGAGGAACCAATCAGGAAGTCCGGGGCGAACCATTCCGGCGACGGGGGGGCGCGCTCACTTCCCCTTCCTCCGCTCGGGCGGGGCCGTGGGGCGGCCCGGCCACCTGCTCAGCGCGGTGCGGAGGGCTTCAGCGCGGAAGCCCCCAGGTCCCACGAGGGGCTGGGCCTCCGCCTCCCGCCGGGGTCCGAGCTGTCAGCCTGTCCAGTCCGCGCCGGGGGACCGGACACGCCCAGCGCGGGCTCCAGGTGAGCGCGCGGGAGCTGCGGGGTGCGATCCCGGTTCGGGTTCCCGCTCTCCGGGCTGCCGTGTGCGCCGCCCCCGCGTACTGTTTACAGACGGGACGCCGAGGCCAGGGTAGCCCCAGGCCACCGAGGGTCGACCGAGAGCCCACGTCTGTCGCTTCACCTCAGGGTCTCCGCCCTCTGGGGTCGCCTTGAGAGACCCCACGCCGCTGGCGGTCATTTCCCTTAGGGCGGGGGCACGGCGCCGGGAGCCCCGGCTGGATGGTCTATGCCTGGCCCCACCTGCACTGTCCTTGGGATTCCCCTTCTGAACACCCTTTTCCCTTCCCCAGGGGCGGGACTCGGGGTCCATTTGAGACCCTTATGCCTACAGGGTCCTAATTCCCAAAGTGCCCTTCTCAGGGGACCTCCCTTTGGGGATCAAACGGGGCTGACATTTCTGGGCTACATTCGGGGTGAGTGGGCAGCAGATTCAAAGGCTCTGGGAGTTGCTGCTGGCCTCTTGGGAGGCTGCCCCAGGTTGGTGGAAGGCCGATAGGGGCAGTCTCTAAACCAAAGCCACTGGTCACCAGACTTTGGAGTTGGAGATGGGGCTTGGATCCTCCCAGGGTGGCGCATCTAATTTAGGTTGGATCCTGCTCAGCGTTCCCCCAGGTTGCTACTGTGGGTCTCCTTTTGTAGGTGGAGGCTGTCACAGACTTGGCAATGCAGGGGTTGGCTCCCAGTCTGTCTGACTTTCATCTTAGAGGCCTTGACCCATAGACATAGGATTTGAGTGTCTTGAATCTCTTCGGAAAGGACTTCTTAGCTTCTCCTCCATACCCTCCTCCTGGCTTTGGGGAGAGGAACTCAGAAAGAAAACAAGCCATTCATTCATTCTTTCAGCAAATATTTATTGACTTCATCTGACCTGGCCTCCTTGCATGTTTTGCTTTTCTCAGTAACATCTGCTCCACCTTATGCCCTATTTACTTTTTCTATTAGCCGGTGTATTGTCTTTCCCCCACTGGAATGTGATGCAGGACTAGGGTTAGGATGAGGCAAGTTAGAGACTTCCTACCAGCACAAAACCTAGGGGCCCTGAACCTTGGTAATCAAGGTAACTCAATTAACTAGCATCTGCTGACCATTTGCTGTGTGTTCTGCTGGTGGGAGGTCAATACAGAGAGTGTCCATGGAGCGCAGTCCTCCCCCCATCTCTGTCACAAATATAAGTGCATTTCCTGATTCAGCTGCCCCACTGCTGGACAGAATGCTGTAGGTGCAGTGTGGTTTGCAATAGAGGAACAGGAGATGCTAAGCTGCCCTCAGGAGTGGCTGATGGGAAATAATTGGATGCTCTTTATGTACTGATGTGGCATCAGGAACAAGGTATATACTGAGTAAAGGAGCAAGGTGAAAACAATACCCACAGCGTGATGCTGAATGTCTAGGAGAGGAGAGAGAATATATGTCCCTGCTTGCTTGAGTGTACCTCAAGTGTCTCTGGAAGGGTGCACATCTGTCTGTCCTAGTGGTGCCTGTGAGGAGGACTGGGGATAGAGGTGGGAGGGAGGTTGTTTTTTTGTTTTTTGTTTTTTGTTTTTTACTTTTCAAAACTTTATTTCCTTTAAAGTTTGAATTTCGAGCCACGTGCATTGAAAAAAAATCATTAAATACTTATATTTAGTGATTAAATATAAACAAAATCATGAGATCACTGCCCTCTCTGTGATCTGTCTCTGACTTGCTATGTGACTTTGGCAAGTTTCTTCACATTTCTGGGCTGAGATAAACGCCATGATGGTGAGGTCAGGCCTAGGCAGAGGGCAATGGAGGACAGGAAGTAGGCTTGGCTCTGGGTCTCTCTCACCCCCACCTTCCCTCCTGTGTGCCAGGTCCCTCCCTGAGGTCTAGCATGTGGTTTCTCCCTCATTCAGACCCTGTTCAAGTCCCCTTTCCCCATTTTGCAGCCTCAGGTACAAACTGAGGCCCAGAACATTGAGTTGTGGAGGTCAGCACATGGGTGGCCCAGGCAGGAGTTCAATGCCCTAGGCTTCCACGCCCACACCCCTCCCACAGCCTGCTCATCTCTCCCTTCCCCAGGCTTGTGCAAGGCTGCCCTGGGCCAGGTCGACTACTGGGCAGGCCAGGACAGGAGTGGCAGGAAGACTCCAGAAATAGCTTGGGACCTGGCATGGCCCTGGAGGATGCCCAGCGGGTGTCTCCGACCTGGACAGCTGGGCTGAAATCGAGCTGGGCTGCCCTACTGGCTGGCCCCTGTCCACTGCCTGGAGCCTTCCTGATCCTCCTGTGGGGCAGGCAAAGGCCTCCCTGTCTCCACCACGTCTGGGCCAGAAGGAGAGAAGCAGGTGGAAGGAAGGGGGGAGGGGACGTCGGTGTAGAATGTCATAAAAATGACAAACACCAGAAGCCACACCTCCCAGCCCCTAAAGGAAAATCACTCATACCTCCTGAGCACTTACCACTGCTCAGGACTCTACAGGTATGAACTCATCCATTCCCTCAGCTCTTCATGGAGTTACTGCTGATGCCATTTCCGTCTTGCAGAGGGGTTTAATATGTGGACAAGGTCACCTAGAGGTGACATTCAAATCTAGGAAGTCTGAGGAATTCCAGATTCCACACTCTTGCTCTCCCCTTTGCACGTGTATGAGATTGACCGCCTTAACTGCTTCTGAGTGTGCAGTTCGGGGACTGTGAGTACATTCATGATGTGGTGAAATGATCAACCCCGTCCATCCCCAGAACTTTCCCAAACTTAAACCCCATGCCCAATAAACACTTCCATTTCCTCCACTTTTAGGGATGAACAACCTTATATATACACACATCCCCCACCACATTCTCCCTATGCATTCATTCATTGATGGGCACTTGAGTCTCTTCCACCTCTCAGTGATTGAATAATGCTGCTGTGTGCAAGTGTGTACAGATATTCCTTTAAGTCCCTGCTTTCGATTCTTTGGGTGTACGCTCAGGGGCGGAATTGCTGGATGATACTATAATAATTTTATCTTTAATTTTTTTTTTTCTTTTTTGGTACTGGGGATTAAACCCAGGGGCACTTAACCACTGAGCCACATCCGCAGCTCCTTTTCTGTTTTATTTTGAAATGGTCTCGCTGAGTTGCTTAGGGCCTCGTTAAGTTACTGAGGCTCTCTTTGAACTCCATCCTCCTGCCTCAGCCTCCTGAGCCACTGGGATTACAGGGCTGCACCACTGCGCATGGCTGTTTAATTTTTTTTTTTTTTTTTTTTTTGAGGAACTGGTTTTCCCATCCCAGTGCCCAAGGTTCTAATTTCTTCACATCCCTTGTTATTTTTGTAAGCTTGCAGGTGGCAGGTGGCCAAAGATGTAAGCTCGCTGGAGTGGGTTCGGGACCACCAGAGTCAGACAAAAGTAGTTGAATTCGGATTTATTAGAGTCTGTGCTCCCGGGCGAAATCTCCAGCCCCCTGGGGTGGGAGAGCCAGAGGAAATCACACACAGCTTTGGCTGCTCAGGGTCTTTATACGGGGGAAGGGGCGAGGGATCCTGCCCAGGAAAAGGTGGACTAAGGTGGAGGTCAGGGTCAGTAGGTCTGCCTCTGATTGGTCACTTCTGGCGCAGTGTGTTGCTAGGTGTCCTTGCTCCCTCCCCCTGCAGCCCCCAAATCCGACCTGACAATTTTCTGTTAGTACATTTTTGATAATGGCCATCCTAATGGCTGTAAGGTAGCGCCTTGTGGCCTTGATTTGCATTTCCCTAACAATGAGTGATTTGAGCATCTTGCCTTGTGCATACTGGCTGTTTGTATGTCCTTGGAGAAATGTCAGTCAAACCATCCTCTGCTCTTAGCTGTTATCTGTGCTACTCAGATCGCTGGCCTGGGACATTCTGGGCTGCTGGAGGCCTCACCCAGGAGCTGAGCACTGCGGGATGGGACAGTTAGCACAGCTCATGCTTTGATGGTGGTTGTTCCAGGCACGCAGGCCTCGTGTTGGGTGGGAGGCGCTGTTATGGATGCTGTCACAGTGGGGAAGCGGAGGCGTGGGGAAGTTGAGGAACTTCCCAGGTCTCAGCTAATTACTGATGGAGCTGGGACTTGAACCCGAACAGATTGGTCTGGAGTCCATGCTGCATCCCACAGGAGGCAGGGTGGGGTGGTAGACTGGGATAGAGTAGCTCTGCGGGCAGCAGAGCCAGCCTGAGCAGGGTTCTAGATGAGGTTGGTGCCTTTGGAGGAAGAATGGGGCTGACTAGCAGTGGCCAGAGTCCTGGAGCAGTGGAGGAGACTTGTGCCAAGAGGAGGGGCAGGTCTGGGAAGGCGGTGGCAGGTGGAGGTGGTGGGCTCAGTGCCCAGGGACCTGGTCTTTTTATTCCCTCCCATAGATCATTATTAATTATAAAGGGAAAATCATGACTGTGCAGAGGCAAAATTTGGCAGGCATTTCCTTACCCAATTAATCGGCCATCACCGAGGACAAACTGCTGTTAGATGCTCCCAACAGGGCCTGATAAGGACACAGCACTGTGTGCTGCTCCTGGCAGATATGTTTAGCCTTTTTCTTTATTCCTGTCTTTGTTTTCTAATTGAGGCATAATTGACATACAAAAAAGCTGTGTGCATTTAATGTACTCCTCTTGAATGGTGGACCAGCTCCCAGGTCAGCCCCCTGACCAATGATGTTTCCTCTTATGTTTGGTCTCCAGAGGGAAAAAATATGGAAGGGTATGGTGGAGCCCCGTGGGGGTGACACATAAATGAACATCTTAAGAGACAGGTGGGGTGAATGCTTGCAGGGGGAAAGAGGGGTTAGTGCACTGGTGGAAGCTTCTTAGGTGGTCATGGAGGCCTCTCTGAGGAGGTGGCATTTGAAGTAAGATCTGAAGGTGACGAAGTAAGAGATTGCAGGCAGAGAGCAACTGGTGCAAAGGCCCTGAGGCAGGAAAGAACTTGGCACATTCAGGACCAGCAGGAAGGGCATTGTGGCTGGTGTGGGAAAGAGGCTGGAGATAAGATGGTAGCATTGAGCAAGGTCTTGGGCCTGGAGGGCCAGAGGGCCCACTCCTTAACCACAGAAAGGTTTAAGCACAGCAGTGATGAGATCTGGTTTTTTGGGAAAACTTTGCCATTATTACCCCCACTTTACAGCTAAGGAAATTGAGGCCTAGAACTATAGCCTGGGTGTACTTCTGAAGGTGGCCATCCTTCTGGGACCCAAACAGACTGTAGTTTCTTTAGGAGTTCCCTGGGGGATACATCTAATGAGTAACCAAGGCTGCAAACTCTGTGTCTTCTACCTCCCCCTGATCCCCCAGTCCAAGCCTGGGCTCAAATCCTGGCCCTGCTGTTTGCCTGCTGTGTTACCTTGAACTGGTGACCTCACTTCTCTGTTCCTCAGTTTTCTCATCTGCAGAATGGGCACAATGGTAGTGCCTGCCTCATAGAGTCAGGGTGAGAATGAAATAATGAACACACATTAGGAGCCTAGGACAGTGCCTGGAGCCAAGCCAGTGTTGAGGAGAGATTAGTTCTTCCCTGTGTCATGGGAATTGCCCGTTGCTCTGTATTTCCTACTACTAGTGCCTGAAGAGATTCTCTCCTTGTCACCTCCTGATGCCTCAGTGGAGCACCAAGTGGGGAGCCCATGGGCCATTGTTGGGGGTGATGGTTTTGTACCCAGTTCCCTAACATTGGGGACTGGAGCAAAGCTGACCAGGGTTACTTCCTGCCTCCTCAGGCGCCCACCCAGTTCTGGCCCAGCCTCCACCAGGCACAGAAATGGAACCCTTTAGCTGAGCGTAGTGGCGCACTCCTGTAATCCCAGCACTTGGGAGGCTGAGGCAGGAGGATAGTGAGTTCAAAGCCAGCCTCAGCAACTTAGCAGGTCCTAAGCAACTCAGTGAGACCCTGTCTCTAAATAAAATACAAAATAGGACTGGGGAT
>JAJEJO010005544.1:416714-443684 GCA_020662805.1 Glaucomys volans | reverse complement strand
AAAAAATGGAATGCTTTGGCCTTCCCACATCTGAAGCCTGGTGGCCACCTCTTTCCCTGGGCCTCAGGTCCCAGTGGAAAACAGCCCCATCTAACCCACTGAGTGACAGAGGGCTCAGGCTGGCAGAGGAAAAGCCATTGCCCTGTGTGGGCAGTGCTCCAGCCTCTTCTGTGAAGTGGGGTTACAGCATACCTCCCTCCTGGAGTCCCAGGGGTTTGAGTGACTGCAGGGCCTGACACTGAATTCCAGCTGTGGTTGTTATTATGGTGGTCTATGCCGACGTTCACTGTCTGGACAGAGCTTCCAGAGACCAGTGTGGGTGTCCCTAGTCCTTGGAGCTCATACTGGTCTGTCCCTTAGTGTCGGAGTGTCCTCATTCTTAGAGTCAAGGGCCAGCAACCTGCTCAGAGGCATGCAGGTGAACAGGAGTTAATCTAGAGGAAAAGTGCCCTAGTTGGTCTGCCTCCGTGACTTTGGGTGAGTGACTGGACCAGTCCCAGCCTCAGTTTTCCATCTGTCAAATGGGATGACAATAGAGCTGAGCTCATCGCGTTCTTGGGAGAGTAAAGTGGGTTAATTAACACCAGGAAGGCACTTTCCCAGCCCTGGCACAGTGAAAGGTACCTGGCGGTGGTTGAGATTGAGGGAGTGGGTCGCCAAGATGGGTGGCTTCCCTGACAGTGTTGGGGGAGGGGAGAGCCGGGAGTGGGGCTCGGGGGCTTCCTATGCCGCCGCATGTGCAGTGGGCTGTCCCTAATCCGGAAGTTCCCTGGGCGAGCCTGGAGCCTGGAGCCTGGAGCCTGGAGCCCTGGGCGAGCCTGGAGCACCCAGCCAGCTGTCAGAGCTCTGGGGCTGGTTCCAGCCCCTGCCTGGCTTACCTCCCCCCTCTTTGGGTAATACCCGGGCTGGCGGGTTCACCTGCCCGCAGCCACCGGAAGTTGCGCAAAGGCGGGTAACCTGAGCCCCAGGTGGGCCGGGCGAAGGAGCTCAAGGCAGCAGCGCTGGCGCAGCCAGGTAGGAGCTGGGGGGCCGGGGTGGGAGGGAGTGGAGACGAGTGTCCAATGGCCCCGGGTGGGGGCAACTCGGTGCTCCTCCCTCCCCTGGATGGCGGGGACCAGGTGGGCAGGTGCTCCCTTTTCAGACTTAACCAGGTTGTGGGAATCGTGTCTTCAGCCCCCTCATTTGATACACAGGTCAACCCAGGCCCAGAGAGGGGCAACCGGCATTGGGTGTAACACAGCTTGCCGCTCGCTAGAGACCTTCAAGATTTCGCAGATGTGGAGGCGGGGTGGGGTGGGGGTGGAGGGGCGCAGACGCCAAACCTGGAATCCCAATTCCCCCACCCATTCCATGGCCTTCTGAGGATAACGTGGGACTGGGTTGGGGAGAGTCGGCCAGGTGGACTCAGTGCCCCAAGGATAAGAAGCGCTCTGGGGCCAGTGCATTTGGGGACACTTGTGGGCAGCATTTGAAAAATCCGTGGGTGGGGTCTTGGGCGGTGAGAGGAGGCCACAGAGAGGACTTAGAGTTCCACCTGGTGACTGAGACCCAGGCTTCCCCTCGCGGGGCCTTGTCCCCCTGTGACATGGGGCTGTGCAGGTCTGTCCACCAATTAGCCTCTGTTGTGTGCCTCCTCTATTCACAGTTGGGGCTTAGACACCCATGGAGCAGGCTTCTGAGGGGGCCAGTCGGTGTCCTATCCTCAGTCATAATACATAGGACAGCGAGCCTGGTTCGTGGAGCGCCACCCAGGTGGCACTCAGGTGCTGCAAACGTTCTGACCTGCCCGGTGTCCCCATGCTGACGGTGACCCGACTTCGCAGGAGGTCTATTTTTAACTGTATTTCACAGATAAGGAAACCTGGTCTGGTTAGAGGCACAGCCACTTGCGCAAGGCACTTGGCGGGAGGGTGGGTGGGCGAGCCCGGACTCTGGACCAGTGCTCTAAAGCTGGGCTTGGTGACTTGCTCAGCTGGAGGGGACCCTGGGGTCAGCAGGTTCGGTCAGAGGGAGTGGTGTCAGTGCCGGGCTCCAGAAGGGCTTCTGACCTGGCCCTGCTCATCCGACCTCCTTCCGTTTCCCCCCTGGTGCCTGGGAGTGATCCGCCTCTGCCCCTGACGGGTTTGACTGGTTTGGGTGGCGGTGGCGGCCTGGTTGGGGAGTGGGGGTGGGGGCAGGGCAGAGTCTGGCTACCTCTACAGGTAGGAAGGCCTCCTCTTGTCAGACTCTTCCTGCCCAGTATATCCTGGGGTTCTATCCCCTTCCCACCCACTGCTTCCCTCCGCCCTCTGGAGCAGGCAGGCTGTGGGGCCATCAGGCCTAAGGTTGTATTCCCAGCTGGGCACTGCTGCCGAGGTCTCAAGCTGGAGACCGGGGTGAGGGGGAGCCAGGTTTGCAGGCATGTTTTCTGTGTCCAGAATGTGCAGTATTTTAAAATTTATTATTACGGAATTTGCACACTTAAGAAAGTAGAATTTGCACACTTAAGAAAGTAGAATTTGCATACACTTCTGGATTGCCAGACTCCTGGAACACTAGTTACCACCTCGGACTTGCACGCCCACTGCGGGCTTATGGTGTCCCTCTTTAGTTCATCTCCATCTGCCTGCTCACACCTGGTTTCCATGTACATTTAAAAAGTTTTTTTATTTGTAAAGGGACATGATATCTTTTATTTATTTATTTATTGTTATGCAGGGCTGAGGATCGAACCCAGGGCCTCACATGTGCTAGGCAAGCGCTCCCCCACTGAGCCACAATCCCAGCACCTCCCATGTACATTTTGGTTCAATAAGTCCTTGCATGTGTTGTGAGCAGTATCAGGAAGGTGAGGTGCGGGGAACAAAACATAGAACCCCCTGCCCGAAGGGAGCTGATGTTTCAGGAGGTGGGGCAACAAAAAGTAAAACCACCATAAAATAATAAAGCGACTTATATGGTACTTAAGGAGGAGAAAATAAATTGTGTGTGGGGGAGGGTGTTGGGAGTGCTTTGGGGACAAACAGTGCAGTACTGAAGTTAGCAGTCAGGGCGGACTCCTGTGACTGTACCTTCTTCATTTACTGGAACCTAGGGCGATCGATTCTCTGTTTCAGCTTCTCCAACTGCAAAAAGGGGTGACAGTGAGCCACAGGCATGTTGGAAATCAGACAGGAGAGGATGGTATCAAAGGCCTGGCACACAGCAGGGCCTCTGCCCCAGTCCAGACCCCGTCCCTCCTGGACTGCAGCATAGCTTTTGGCCATAGGTGGAGATGTGCTGTTTTGTGCCACCTGGTGCAGGGACCATGTGCCGCTGTTGAGAACTTGAAATGATGCTAATGTGGTTCAGGAGCTGAATTTTAAGTTTTTACTTAATTTAAATTTCTAGTTAAGGCTGAATAGACCCATGGGACTAGAGGCTACTGAATTGGACAGCTGGTCTAGTGGCCTGAACTGCATGTCCTCTTGGGGACTTGGACTGACACCTCCCCTCTGTTTTACAGATGAGAAATTTTGGGACTTGGTATTTGGGTTTTCTTCTGCTCCATCTCTAAGGGTCCTTGCAGGGCAGAGGAGAATGGTGAACCTTGTGCCCTGGGTTTTCCTGGGAAACAGGGACAGGGTTGGCTTGATGCCTGGGCACAAGGCCCTGATGTGTGTACGGTGGCCATGTGGATGCTTGTGCACTCGGGTGTGGGTCCTCTAGCCTGAGAGTGCCCGCCCAATGCCTGCTGGCAAATCCAGGGTCTGCTGGGTACCTCCGTGCCCGGCTGCATGATCTTGGAGCAGCATAACTCAGGGTTGACAGGATCATGTCAGCCTCGGAGGCCCACACTGGAGGCTGACTGGTATCTGAACTCTGGGGTAGGAGTGGGGATTTTCTGCTCGGCCCCTACACACTCAGCTCCTGTGCCTGGGGCCTGGCATGTCTAGGCAGGTGGATGGCATAGAGCCGCTTCCTGCCCGGGAGGGTGAGGGGTGGTAGCAGTACCAGGCTCTTGTGGGCAGTCCAGATTTAGTGAGGGACTAGACCCTTTCTCTTGGTCACTTAATCCCAATACCTCCGTCACCAGCACCTCCCTGTTTGGAGGCAAGGACTGATTCTGGGTTAGCTTAAGCAAGTTGATTGCCTCCCTGAACTTCAGTTTCCCCGTCCGCAGAACGAGGCTGAACTGACTGGTGCCCGTCACAGAGCCTAGAGCTTTGCTCCCTTGACAGTGTGCCTTGCCCTGTCCTTCTCTGACACCTTTTTTTTTCTGCCTGGGCTGGGCCCGGCCCGGGTGGGAGGGAGGCGATATGGGCGGGGCAATAGGCCTTCAGCTGTTGCTTGCTGCCTGATGATTGGCTCCTGGTGAGGTGGGGTGTGGCCTTCAGCTTATAATAAGGCAAGCGTCTGGTCCTCTCCCAGTCTGGGGTGAGCCTTTGTCTGAGCGTGCTCTGCCCCTTTTCTCTCCTTCACTGCAGCCGTTGCGGCGTCCAGCTGCCAACTTTGTGCGAGATCTGTCTCCTCATTTCTCTGATCTCAGCCGCGCGCCCTCGGGGGATGTAGTGGCCATGCCAGTGGACACGCTGAGCCCCGGGGCCCCCGCCGCCCCAGCCTTACCTTTTCGCCTGAGGACCAAGGTTCCCGGCTACCTCCTGCGGAGGCCAGCGGACGGTGGAGCCCGGAAACCCAGTGCTGTGGAGCGCCTGGAGGCCGACAAGGCCAAGTACGTCAAGAGCCTGCATGTTGCTAACACCCGCCAGGAACCTGTGCAGCCTCTGCTGTCCAAACAGCCTCTCTTCAGCCCCGGGACTCGCCGCACAGTGCTCACGCCGAGCCGCCGAGCCCTGCCTGGCCCCGGCCGTCGGCCCCAGCTGGACCTGGACATCCTCAGCAGCCTCATCAATTTGTGTGACAGTCCCGTGTTGCCTGCCGAGGCCAGCCGTACCCCCGGACGGGCAGAAGGAGCCTACCAGCACCCCCCAGCCACACCTCCGCGCCCGTCACCCAGTACAGCTGCGGTCCGCCGAGTGGACGTTCGCCCCTTGCCTGTCTCACCTGCCCGGCCTTGCCCGTCACCCGGCACTACCACCACCTCCAGCCCAGGCCGGCCACCGGGTTTGCAACGCTCCAAGTCGGACTTGAGTGAGCGCTTCTCCAGGGCAGCCGCAGACCTTGAGCGCTTTTTTAACTTCTGTGGTCTGGATCCAGAGGAGGCACGGGGGTTGGGAGTGGCCCACCTGGCACGGGCCAGCTCGGACATCGTGTCCCTGGCGGGGCCCAGTGCTGGGCCCGGCAGCTCTGAGGGGGGCTGTTCCCACCGCAGCTCTGCTACTGTGGAGGAGCGGGCCCAGGAGCGGGTCCCCTACGGTGTGTCTGTGGTGGAGCGCAATGCCCGAGTGATCAAGTGGCTGTATGGATTGCGGCAGGCACGGGAGACCCCAGCAGCTGAGGGCTAGCCCTCTCCTGACTCGGAATTCACCACAGGACAGATCTTGGAGAGGCCCTTGACCTCTTCTGCATGCGCTGCCTGGGTCTCTGGGCAGACCAGAGGCAGCTCCCTTGTGTGAACTTGGTGTGGAGGCAGAAGCTTCCACCTAAACCAATATCCTCTGGCAAGGACTGATCCTGGAGAGGGGTTACTCTTGACCCTGGACCCTCCTCCCCTCAAACAAGGGTTCTGACATGGGCAAACCCCTGCTTGGTTCCTCTGCTGGGCTGGCATCTGGCCATGTAGCCCTCCCCACTGGGAGTGGGGGGCCAAAGAATCTGCCAAGCCTGCCTACCCAGTGACTCTGTTTCCTCCTTCCTTCCTTGGCTTCTGTCCCTGTTGACTTCCTCTTCCTTACCCAGTGGACCCTAGCTTCCTGGGAACTCTCCCTAGGGCATGGGGGTGGGGAGGAAGGGGCCTATCTGCTACTCTTCCTGCTCCTAGCAGCTGGCTTAGGTGGGGACGCTACACGGACTGATTGAGAGTCTGCACTGCTCTGACTTCGCTCCCTTTGGTTAATAAATGCTTGTTTCTCAAGGCTGGGCCTTCAGACTCTTCTGTGTTCCCAAGGGGAAGGGGGAGGAGGTCAGTGGCTGGCTCGAGACTTGCCCCAGAGAGGGTCCTCAGAATGCCTCCTTCACTGAGGAGGAGACAGATGCAGCCAGTAAGTGGGGACAGCAGGATAGGACCACGGGCTTCCCCTGCGTCAGGAAGCGGGCAGGCAGTAGAAGGTCTGGTAGTCATGCCTGCACCTCCCCAGCCTTGAATGCTCCCCCTTTCCCATCCCACCTAGTTTCCAAGGGGGCAGGAAATCAGAGAGGGCGAGCACTGAACTCAGGGTCACATGGGCCACAGAGTGTGAATGGGAGGTGGGAGTTCTTGGAGGAAGAGGTACTCAAGGTGGACAGCAGAATGGGTGGCTTGCCTCTCACTCTGAGTGATGCTGGATAAACCAGTCCTCCTCCTGGGCCTCAGAGAGACAACCAGGGGGGACAGACCTCCTGGAGTTGGGACTGCATTCTGGACCCTTCATGTTGTATCCTAATATTTGGGGATTGGGCAGGAGGGGGCTAGCACGGGGCAGTGAGGTCCCGGCTCCTCCTAGTGTCCTTTCAGGTTAACTACCTGCTGGGAAAGCACCCTTGACTGATGGAATGGCCAGGGCCAGGCACACAAAGCCATAGCCTGGGGTGGCCTGGCCAGTCCCCCAGGGTGGGAGTGGGGCGGGCCGGGCAGCGTTTCCTCTCCCACAAGCTGCCTCGGCAGCAGTGCTCAGAAACAGGAAGCGCTAATGGGGGCTCTGGTGACAGGTTTGATGTAGGTTTTATTTTAAGCATAAAGAGGAGATTTCCGTTGGGCTGTTGACAGACATCCAGATCAGCCCAGCTGTCTGTCTGCCTCTGGTCACAACCAGCCCCCATTACCTGCATCGTATATTTGGGGGAAGTGCTGTGTATTTGGGGGAAGGAAGGGGTCATCGGGAATAGAAGGTCATGGCGTTGGAGCTGAGAATGGGGACTGAGGCACAAGGAGGACTGTGTCCTGCCACAGGTGCACACAAAGTGGAACTGCAGGCACTAGGCCACCTGGGTCCCCAAGCAAAAAGAGATGGGACCAGGGAGACAATCCAGGCCAGCCCCAGGAAAGTGGTCCCCCTTGAGGTGTGAAAGATGAGCCCATCTGAACTCTCAGCCGTGGCCCCTTGCTACCCTAGAAGGTGGGTGGGCTTGCTCCGTTCTGCAGATGAGGACTGGAGGCTTGACTGCTAGGACTGGGTGGCCCCTTGCTCCTGAAGTGTTTAGGTGCTGGGCTCCTCCTCTGAATTCTCAGAGTGACCTTTGGGGAGTCAGGTGTGTGTTGTCTTAGAGCAAGAGGTTGAACTCAGGGATGGGTGGTGACTTGTGGGCTGTCACACAGCAGGCCTGCAGGACAGCTGGGGGTCATGCCATAGTCATGGTGGCATCCTGGATCCCTGACCCTCCAGCACACTGCTTACCTCTCTTCCCATCCTTGCAGTGTGTCCTTCTGCTCATGTTATTACTCGCCACCTGGATGCCCAGTAGCACATCCAACAGACGATGGTCCCTGCCCTGGTCTGAGGAAGAGGACAGACTGCTGAGTGACGAGCACATCCTGTGGGTCTTCTACCCTGAGACCAGAGCTGCCCACAGGAACTGGGCAGGGACAGCCGAGAAGGACATCTATCCGTTGGCGAGAGCAGGGAGGGAATGGGGAAGGGGCAAAGGCACCAGGCAGCCCTGATTTCTCCAACAGGTGCTGCCTATCTGGGGAGGGCTCCCCCTCCTCCAGGGTTCTGGGCCCCCCCAGCCTGCCATTCAGGGATCCGCAGAGGGAGCAGGCTAGGGGCTTCCCCCTCCCACCCTCTGCGGGCTTTGGGATCTGGGGAAACAGCCCCTCTATTGTTCTGGCTCCAGTTGGAGTGTGAGCCTCAGGGAGCGCCCGCCTCTCTGCTTTTCACCCTGCGAGGCCTGCAGCTGCTGCCCTGGCTTCTGGGGCTGCCCGGGCCTCCACAGCAGCTCCCCTGGGCCAGCCTGGCCCCAGCTGCCTAGCCCCTAATTAGGCAGAGATGAGATTTGTTCCTTGATCTATTTCCCACCAGCTAATTATATATATACACATGGGTTTGAGAGACCAGAAACCTGGCTGCTCTCTTGTGTCCTGGAGGGGTGATGGGCCCCTGGAAAAGCCCCCGCCCCGCTGGACCTCAGTGTACCCTTTGGGCAGAGTGTGGCCTTTGCTGCAGGAGCTGTTGCTGATGAATGGTTCTGCTTGTGCTACTGAGGCATTCGATGGGCAGGGAGAGATCACCCCCATCCTGCCTGACATCCTGCCTACAGGGGAGCAGGGAAGGGTGAGGTCCTTGAACTCCAGGATTTCAGGGCAGGGTAGTGACCTAGGAGAGAGCATGGTGACATCTAGGCACACACGTGGGAAGGCTAGAGTGTGCGGTCCATCCAGACCTGCTACAGCATGCCTCATCCAGGATTTAAAAAATGCAATATTATTTTCCAAATGATACTCTGGTATATTGACCCCCCCAGCATTTTATTAAGAAAAATTCAAACAGAAAGTTGAAAGAATTATACCCTGGACACTCATATACCCACCTGCTGACCCCCAGGTGTTAATATTTTGCTATACCTCTCTATCAGGGATCCAGCCATCCACCCATCCTTCTACCCAGCCATTAATACCACCATTTTGTTTTTTAACTTTTCAAGTTGCAAGTAGTATATTTCACTCCAAGCACTTCAGCATGGGTGCATTAGCTAGAGTTCAGTATTGGCTTATGTTCCTTTTTTTTTTTTTCCTTTTTGGAGTTAAAATTTATATATAGAGAAATGCCCAGCTCTTCAGTGTATCATTGGCTGAGTTCAGACAAGCGCATTCTTTACCCAAACCCCAAAGGATATGAAATATCATTACCATGGGAAGTTCCCTTGTGTCCCTCTCCTGTCAGTTCCTGCCTCTACCTCATGGACATATCTATAAATTGAATAGCACTAGCCTGTTGCCATGGTGCACACCTGTGATCCCAATGGATCAGGAGGCTGAGGCAGGAGGATCACAAGTTCAAGGCCAGCCTCAGCAAATTAGCAAGGCCCTGAGCAATTTAGTGAAAACTTGTCTCAAAACAGACAAACAAAAAAAGAGCTTGGGATGTGTCTCAGTGGTTAAGCACCCTTGAGTTCAATCCCTGGTACAAAAATAAATAAATAAATAAATAAATAAATAAATAAATAAATAAATAAATAAAAAAAATAGCACTAATAAAAAATTCTCTTGCTCCATCCTTTCCTCCCAGCCCCAGGCTCCCAAGGCAGCCACCTTCACCTCTTTCAACCATTCTTCCTGGTACTTTTCTCCATATTTCTAAGTTGCTTGCTTTTCTGGCTGTTGGTTAGTTTTGGGCAGATCCACGCTGACTGGTGTTCCAGTCTGATGTCTTCCGTGTGGTTTCTGCTGTCTGACTACGTGGCCTTGAATCTCTGCCCTTCCCCTTTCTGGCTGCCTGACCTTGGGCCTCCTCAGGCCTCAGTTTTTTCATTTGTAGAATGAGGATAATAACAATGTTCAGGTTGCTGGATTGTTAGGATGATTTGAAGTGCTGAGTGCTGAGCACCATGTAGTGTCTGGAAAGTGGTCAAGAGGGTTCCTTTTTCTTTTTCTTTTATTTTTGTTCATTGTACACAAATGGAGTACAACTATCATTTTTCTGGTTGTACACAGTTAAGAGGGTTTCTTTTTGTTACTATCAAGGAAGACTTAGCTTCTCCTCGCCCTCCCTTCTTTTCTACTTCATCACACTTTTCTGTTACATGAACGTTTAGTGTAATTTATATCATGACCGTATAAATACTGTTTCCTGCTAAGCCATGGCACACCTTTTGGTTTGATTTCCTCTCTTGTACAGGTCTGTGTTCTTCCTGGAGTTACTACCTGCTTCATTTTTTCATTTGCTTAGGTTCCTCCTTATTTCTCTGTAATTGTCTGACACCCTCCATTTCCCCATAGTTACATTCCACATAGCAGCTGATTTAGTGAAGCCAATTTCCTTCCTGAAACTCTTCAAGAGCTTCCCCTTTCCCCTTAGGTCAGAGTCAATTTTATAAATAGAATTTCCTGCACGATCTGTGAGATCAGCATCTGTGAGCACCCACTGCGTGCCTCCCTGGGTTCTGAGCACAGTGGAAGCCAGATAACCATGTGGGTCTCTAAGAGGATCAAAACTGAAGCTGTGTGGGGCTGGGGATATGGCTCAGTTGGTAGAGTCCTTGCCTCACAAGCACAAGGCCCTGGGTTCAATCCTCAGCACCGCCAAAAAAAAAAAAAAAACAAACAAAAAAACCCCCTGAAGCTGTGGCCCCTGCTCCCCTCACTCGCCCCTGTCTGTCCTTTTACCTGAGAATCCCTCTGCCTATCTGGGAATCCCAGGTCCTTAGGGAGCCCACATCCATTCACATAGAAGACGGGGATCATTTAGTTATTCTACAACCACTCCCTGCCCACGAAGTCTGGGGCTGTGTGCTGGTGTGTATGTATGGGTCTCCCATCCCTCTAGGGGCTCACAGAGGCTGTGGGAGAGTGAACAGGCTATGAATGGTCAGGGAGCAGGGGAGGTAGGGAGCGGGCTTCTCAGAGAGGTACCATGGGAGCAGGGACCTGATGGGGAAGGGTAATCAACAGCCAGTGCCATGTGTCAGGGGCAAGTTGAGAACTTCAATTTCCGTGCTTGAAGGAGGGCTTGCTGAGCTGGCCAGGCAGATTTGGAAAGCCTGAGATGGGAAAGAGAGCAGGAGTTAACCACAAGAAGAAGCCATGGAGTAAGAAAGGATTTCATATGGAGGCATGTACAAAGGCCCTGTGCTGAGAATAGGAGATTCTAGGAACAGCAAAGGTGGCCAGGCCAGACCTGGAGCACCAGGCCAGGTTGTGTGGAGCTCTGGGAGCCTTGGGACAATGTGAGGGTCTATCTTTTCTTTTTCTTTTCCTTGTAGGTGGACTCAATGCCTTTATTTATTTATGTGGTGCTGAGAATTGAACCCAGTGCCTCACACATGCTAGGCAAGTGCTCTCCCACTGAGCCATAACCCTAGTCCCTGAGGGTCTATCTTAACAGGCAGCCTGAACTAAAACCCAGCAGCCTAACTGCTGGACAAGGCCCTCATGATCCCAATGCTGTTACTCCTCCAATCCCCTTTTATCCCTGTGCTGCAGCTGCCTATCCCTTGTTGCTCCAGGAACACACTAGGAACAGTCCTACCACAGGGCCTTTGCACTTGCTGTTTCCTTTGCCAGTATTGATTCTTCTCCAATATCCACACAACTCACCCTCTCCTTCATTCTGGTCTCTGTTTCCCTGTCACCTCTTCAGAGAGGCCATCCTGGCCACTCACTGCCACCTCCACAGCTAAGCCCTCAGCATGACAGTCTCTCTACTTCCCTATATTGGTTTATTTTTCTTTTTAGCTTACATTACCTCCCAGCTTAGATTAAACTGCCGTCACTTGAATGCAGCCCCAGCAGGCAGGGACTTTGCTTTGCTCTAGGCTGTGTCCCCAGCCCTTGGCGTCACAAATAGGTGTTCTGTAAACATTTGCTGAGTGAGAGGAGCGAGTGAGTGGCTTGTGGGAAAGAGCTGCCTCCTGGCGCTGCGGGGTCTGGGCTACAGTGGTTCCCCTTCCTGTTCCTTGGCTTCTCTCGTTGGACTCTGGGGCATTTGTGGTCCCCAGGAAGGTTCTTGGGTGGGAAAGGCAGCCCCAGGCTGAAGGGGACAGGGCCTGAGGGGAGGAAGGGAGCCGGCTCCTGCCCCTGGCCTCCTGGCGATTGAAAATAGCCTAGCGCGGCTCCCACCCCGCCTGTGGCATCTGACTGCAGCCGGGGCCCTGTCTGGAGCCTGCCAGCCTGGCGCTGGGCTGGAGCAGGGCCACCTGACAGCTGGGCCAGGCAATCCTGGAGGCTCTGGGGACAAGCAGGCCTGCTGGACCCTCGTACTGCCCCCGCCCCCTCCCTGCATGATGGACGTGATGGACGGAGTAATCCCTTAATCCCCGCACACTGCGCGTCAGCAGCCTTGGTCTTGGCCTTGGCCTGGGTGGAATTTCACCCCCACTGGGCAGCCACTTTACTGGTGGGGGACACTGAGGCTCAGAAGGACAGCTGGCTCCTGAGGTGACACTGCTGGGATGGAGTGCAGTTTCCTTGGAGTCCAGGTGGGACCAGGCCCTGCCCCTGTGTCTCACTGCCCGTGTCCTCCTTGCTGGGCAGTGCCAGGCCCTGCTGAGTTCTGCTGGTCCAGAGGATCTAAAGTGAGGCCGCTTCCAACCTGGATGCACCCCGCTCCCCGCATCTCCCCCAAGGACAAACCCCTCAATCCCAGACACCAGCAGGACCAACATGCATCGCACAGGTTTTTAAAAAATTCCACCTGTTCCAAATATTTGAACGTTCAAACCTTTGAAGAATAATGTTCTCAAACCAGCTAAGGAGCAGCTCTCTAGCTGCAAGCTCCTACTGGGTGCAGGTACAGAGCCTGGTGCTCGGGGAGCTGGCTCGTGGCCCGGGTGCTGTCCTGCAGTGGGTATTGTTCGCCTCTCTTCAGCTGCTCTGAAAGGGGAAGCTCAAGGTCACAGCCAGGCGGGGCAGAACTCCAGCACGCAGCCTCCTTGTGGCATCTGTGTGTCCCCAGGCAGGTGTGCCACTGTGTCTGGGTCTCACGTTCCTCTTGAGAAACTGGGGGTGAGATGTGGTGAACAGAGAGGCCCTAACGCAGCTCACTGTCACCACCTAGGAGTGTGGGCTCCTCTGGGCCAGAGCTGCCAAGTTCTGAGAAGCAAGGCCGCAAAACCGGCAGGGAGGTGCTCGCTCTTCTCACTGTTTTGAGCGCACCATGCTATGTATTATGCCATTGTTTGTAATAGCAGACAGTCGGAAATGTTTGTCCATGGGAAATGGTTAGGTAAACTGGGGCCCAGCCACACCATGGAATTCTATGCAGCCATAAAAAATGCACCCTGCACAGCCAGAATGTGAGATCACAGGGTACCCAGGTCAGTGAGCAAAGCGTGGAGCCACACGTGGTGTCTACTGTTTGTGGAATCAGGACCACATGTCCATGTGCCCCAGGAGGGCACAAACTCTCCCTGGAGAGTCAGTTACACAGGGAACCCCACACTTCACTGGCCCCTGGGGAGGGGGACTGACTGGCTGGGGTCGGGACACTACTTACTTTTTAGCTTTTGTACTTTTTGAATTTTGAATCATGTGCATGACTCTATGTAGAAAAAATAAAAATACATTTAAAACAAAGTGAAAGAAAGTAGCCAAGAAAACTGACCCAGGCAGACCAGCACCAGGCCTGGACACCAGCCGGCCACTGCCCCAAGGACCTCGGGCACCTTGGGGCTCTGCCCAGATGGGGTCGTGGCTCCACCCTCTGCAGGGATGTTTTGGTTTCCAGACGCACAGCACCAGTGGGAAACCCCGTGATGCGTCAGGTTCTGGGCTGGGTCGCCCGCCAGGGCTGGCGGTGGGCACGACGCAGCCCCGGGAGTGGTGTTCCAAATACCTGAGCAGTGATGCACCCGGGCAGCAGGGCCACACCCGGTCTGCCGGGCCTCCTTTGCCCTGCTTGTCCGCAGCCTCCTGGGGCACTGGGGCCCTGCAAAGCCGCCAGCCACCGTCTCGGAGCCGCAGGACTGAATGGTTCTCCTTCACCAGGCACCCTTCGAGCGCCCCCAGTGCTCTTCTAGGTCCTGAAGATACAGCAGGGGTCAAACAAGTGAACTTCCTGCCTGTGGAGCTGGCATTCTGGGGGACCTGGTAACACCCATCAGAGTGGAAGTCCGGGGAGAAAAGGAAGCGGGAAGGGCGGAGGGAACCCCGGGCTTTTCCTTTCCAGGGACGCACATGGATGGCAGGAAGCCGGGCTCCTTTAGTACCCTGTGCTCTGACAGCCGCGAGCCGCTGTGGGTCCCTGAGCTGGATCCCCGCACTGGATCTCCGTCCTGAACGAGCGGAGCGATCCGTTCCCTGAAGTGCCTTCACACCCCCATCTGGTGAACCCCGACCCCCACCCACTCCCCACCCCGGAATCATCCGGTGTCCCTCTGCCGGGGGTCGGTCTTGGCCGGAGTCCACGCAAATGCCCCTGGCCTCCTTGGGCGGCATCCTTGGCCTGTTCCTCGGAGATGCTGAGTTGCCTGTGGTGTGATGTCCGGTTCCGTTCGTTCTTCCAGCCCGTTGGGAAACTTCAAACTTCTGGGTGGTTTCCTCTGGTGGGCTGTTAGGGAGAATGCCGCTGCGCACATGGTGTGCCTCCTGGTGTGGACGTGGGTTTCCGTTTCTCTTGAGTGAACACTGAGGAGAGGAACGCGGGGCCTGGCCTACGTTTAACTTTACTAGAACGGTGGTCAGGGCGGGCTTCGCCAAGGAGCCGACCTGTCAGTAGGAGGGGGGATGTCTATGGGGAAGAATGTTCTAGGCAAGGGAAGTGAGAGGAGCATTTGAGGAACAGCACGGGGGCTGGTGTGGAAGGGGAGGGGAGGGAGGCCTGATGGTGCTGGGCCTCCTGAGTAGGTGGGCTTGTGCTGTGAGACCAGTGTGGAGGTTCTGAGCAGGGGCCGGCAGGGTGCGGTTTGTCCTTTAGTCCCCTGGTTGCCAAGTGAGAAGGGCCACAGGGTACCCGGGGAGGTCTCAGGGTACTGCACCAGTCCTTGCAGGAGATAAAGGAGCTGGGCTGGGAGGAGAGGAAAGGGTGTTGGATTCTAGATCTACCCAGGGAGGAGGGCCAACAGGTGCTGTACTGAAGGTGGAACGTGAGAGAAATGGGGGGAGGATGGCTAGGGACTGTGTGGCCTCTAGGACTGAGTGGCTCCCAACCAACCCATAGCCCGCAAGCAGACCCGCACCTCAGCTGGGGAGACCCCACAGGACTGGACTCCACAACCACCTGAACGAGCTTTGCAGTGGTCCCTGCACCTCCCGGGAGGACCACAGCCCCACCTACGCCTGGCAAGACCCGGAGGAGGCTGGCAGCAACCTCTGGGCTGCAGAGATGTGACAGGCTACCTGGGTGTTAAGTCACTGGGTTTGTGCTCAGTTGTTTGCAGCAACAGATGAACATTACACATGTCCCGGAGCCCCCGGGGCCAGAGCTGAAAGGGACCTTAGCAACACTCTGAACGGAGGGGAAACTGAGGCCCAGAG
The DNA here is from genome assembly GCA_020662805.1 of Glaucomys volans. NCBI lineage: Eukaryota > Metazoa > Chordata > Mammalia > Rodentia > Sciuridae > Glaucomys > Glaucomys volans. The sequence continues at coordinate 428,500 of JAJEJO010005544.1, read as the reverse complement.
GCTTGTGGCTGCAGGAGGGTCCCGAGAAGCCCTGGAGCACCTGGCTGTAGCACCTGTCCCTCTGCCCCCCTCCTCGGCAGGGCACCGACCACCACTGAGCACTCCCAGCGGGGAGGCCGGAGGGGGGCGGAGCTGTGGCTGCACAGCAGAGGGGTGCAGGAGTCCTGCTGAGGTCTGGGCCCCGGGAGGAGGGGAGAAGTCGCAGGTTCGGGTCAGCGGCCCCTGGCTAGAATCCAGCTCTGCCCCTGCCCAGCCAGGGGACCAGCTGCAGGGGCCACAATGTGCAGCCGGGGACCGGGCTGTTTCTCTCCAGCGGGTCTAGGAGCTCATGTGCGTGAGACTCGTGGTGGGGGCTCCTCAAAGGCATGTCCCCACCGCTTCCTCTTCAGTGGCTTCAGTGTCCCCCTCTGCTAAACCACCTTGCATCCGAGACGTGTTCCGGGGCCCACGCAGCTCTAACGGTTGGTCATTTGAGGATCCAGATTCTGGCTCTGCTGTGCCGCTGGCTGGGTATCCCTGGAAAAGGCACATAAGCCCTCTGAGCCCCAGTCTCCTGGGAAATGGGGCTCTTGACAATACCCACCCTCTGAGGGCCACGGGTGGGATTTCTAGCAGGGGGCTTCAAAGATGTCGGCCAAAGCCAGGCGCGGTGGCACAGGCCCGCCATCCCAGCAACCAGGAGGCTGAGGCAGGAGGATGGCAAGTTTGAGATCAGCCTCTGCCACTTAGTGAGGCCCTAAGGACTTAGCAGGACCCTGTCTCAAAATAAAACATTAAAAAGAAGTCAGGAGATGCAGCTCAGTGGTTCAGCGCCCTGGGTTCAATCCCTAGTACCAAACAAAAGGAGTCAGCTGGTTGTGTGATCATCACTGTGCTTGCTGGAGGGGACAATAGGGCAGAATTTTCCAGGGAGGGGAAGTGTGGTTTCCTGGGAGACCAACGTGGGCTGGGCCGCCCACATGTCCCCCAAGGCTCCTGGACCCACCCCACCTAGAACCAGGGTCACCGTGCTGTTTGGGGAAAGGAAACTGCATTCCTCTCTGTTTCCAGATGTGGGAAGTGCCTTCCCCTTCCTTCCAGGACGGTGGCCATCCCTGCGGTGCAGGTGTGGGCGTGGGAATGTGACTCATGGACAGGGGGGCCTTGGACATCAGCACGGTGTCCCCACGGCCGTGTTGGTATCCTGCACTCCCCCAGCTGATGGGCTCATGTTTCCAGACCCCATGCTTCCCGTGTCCAGGAGGGAACCTGAGGCAGAGGGTGGCCTCCCCTGGCCAGTGTCCCCGGGAGGAGGGTCACAGCTCCGCCTCAGGTTCCCAGGGGCCTTTCCCTGCCCTTCTGGAGGGGCATCTGCCTTCCCTCAAGCCATCCTGGGCCTGTGGGCAGGTCCCTTTCTGGAGTTGCCAATTCCCCTTGGCCAATATGCTGATCAGGGAGATGGCACTGTGGGCCTGGGGCAGCCTGGGAGTGAGGGTGGCCCTCTGTCCCATGCTGTAGCTTTCGGGGTCTCTGGGCAGAAAAGCACTGGACTTGGGGTCTGGTTCTTCATGATCAGTGCTGCCGTGTGGCTGTGGGCAGGCCTCCTGGGCTCTCCTCGAGGAATGGAGAGGAGGTGAGGGGAAGGGGGCACCTCAGTGAGCAGACGTGGAAACTGAGACCAGAGAGGGGAGGGGCTTTACCTAGAGCCACCCAGGACAGATCAGGAGAGCCGAGTCCTGGAAGTCCCTGCCCTGGAAGGGCGGTTCCTGGGTCGGGAGGCTTCTTGCTAACTATCCGCAGCGTCTGTGCCCCAGGCGAGCCCGGTCCCCAGGCGAGCCCAGTCCTCAGGCGCTCCACAGCTCGCTCGCGTTCCCTCGAGGTTGCCATATCTGGCCCAGCAGCAGTGTCAACATCCCCCTGGAGGAGTTGTGCAAACCAAGTCCAGGAGGGGCAGCGACTGTCCAAGTTCAGGTTCATGACTGAATTAGAGTCTGAGCCAGATCTGAAAAGCTGGTGCTTTCTGCTCTAACTTAAGCTGGGATCAGGGAGTGACACGGGGTGGTGGTTAATGAGATCCCCACAGGAACTGTTTGATTGTTTTCTTCTTTTTCTGCGAATGGAATCCTGGAACAATAACTCAAAGGTACCATAGGTCATCTGCATGACCACGAATGAGTTCTCCCTGACCTTCTATTTGGCTCAGGAGCACACTGGCACCGAACATTAATGTTTGCTGAGGACTAACTGTGGGCCAGGCGCTGCTCTTTAGATCATCATCTGTTTTCCATTTAAGCCTCACCACGACCCTATCAGAGAGGTAGTATCAGCTTCCTCATTTGACAGATTCAGGTTCTGCACAGAGAGGTTGAGTAACTTGCAACAAGGTCAACAGCCAAGATTTGAAGTGAGACTGATTCCAGAACCTATGATCATAACTGGGTTGGGTTATGAGAAAAGGGCAGACGTGGCTTTGACATGTAAAGATGACTGCCTGCTAAGGAAGGCCAAGTCACGCGGGGATAGAGGGTGGGAAGGAATTTCTATGTGGGTGAAATACAGCCAAGTGGTGGGGAACAGTCATCAGCCCAGAGCCAGGAGAAGTGCAGGGGGGACCCGAGGGAATGGCCTGGTCATCAAGGGCCCCCCATGGGCACTGCCAGTGGCAATTCAGGCTCTGCAGAGCAACCTCACCCCTATCACGTAATCAACCTTGCTATTTTGATGAGAAGGTGGCATAGCTTAGTGGTTAGGGCCACGAGCTTGAGAACTGTGATTTCTGACTTCAAGTTCATCTTCCAGAAACTCTTGCCCGGACCTCAGGCTACGGGCAAGTCACTGAGCCTCAGCATGCTTATCTATGAAATGGAATTTATATTAGCCCCGAGAGGGGCTAGTTGCCTACGCAATCCCTTCTCTCCTTTTTCTTTGTTGACCAAAACCTGATTTTATCTCTGGTGGCAAATTCTCCCTCAAAGACTATATTCCAACCTCTCCTGAAGCTACTTGTTAGGGGATCCCTCTGGGTAATATCCTTTGATGATTTTGATATGACTTGGAGGAAAGCCCAGTTCCCTTGTTTCTCTTTCTTCCTATATGGGACTCAGACATTATGGCTGGAGCCCCAGCAGCTGTCTTGGATCAAGAAGTGACCTTGAGGATGAAACAACAAGAAGGTAGATGGAAACTGGGACATGAATGACACCATGGAAACAGTACCAGCCCTGGACTGGTACAAAGATTGATTTTTTAAAAGACTTCTTTTTTGATTTTAGAAAACTTTTAGATTTAAGAACTATTGTGAAGGTAACACAGAGTTCCTTTGTTCGGCATGCCCAGTGTCCCTATCTTTGGCATCTTAGATTAGTATAGCACATATGTCACCATTAGTGGACCCACATCATGGCATCATTAACTGTAGAAAGTCCACACTTCTCAGATCTCCTGGGCTTTTCTCTGATGTCTCTGCTGCCCTGGGAGTCTATGCAGGACACCACACTAAGTGTAGGAGAGACGTCTCCTTAGGATCTGATTGGCAGTTTCTTACCCTTTCCTTGCTTGTGATGAATTTGACAGTTCTGAGGGTCACTGGCCAAGTGTTTGATAACGTATCCTTCCACTGGGATTTTTCTGATCATTCCTTCTATGTTGACTGGGGTGACATGTTTTGGGAGAGGGACAGAGGCAAGGGCCCTCCTCTGGGCTTCAGGGCACGTTCCTGCCATGCCAACCTGAGTGCCGACCAATTTCTCCTCTGTACGGTGACTCTTTTCTTCCTTCCTGACTATACTTTTGGGAAGAAAATCCCATGCAGCCCACGCGGGAGGAGTGGGGAGCTGCCTCCACCTCCTTAGGAACGGAGTGTCTTCATGGAGTATTTGGAACTCCTCCGCATGGGACGTTTATCTCTTCTCACAATTTATTCATTTAATCATCACTGATACTGGCACGGATGCATGGGTGTTCTTTATTGGGCGGCTACAACCCAGTACCACTTTATTTTCCTGCACAAACCATCCCACCATTGGTCCTCAGGAGCGCTTTGAGTTGGCTCCCAGGCTTCTTGACATGAGAGAAAACCAAACCAAGTGGCTCTTCTGCAGGGACCAGATCTGACTCCTCCATTCTTGAGGCTTCTCCTGGCACAGCAGGACTTCATGAATTTTCTCACTGAAACTCGCTCTTCCTCCATCCCTCAGACCTGACTCTATGACCCGCTTTGGCCAACAGGAAAAGGCCACAGCTTGAAGAGGGCTGCTACCTGGAGCTGGGCTCTCCTGGCCCTGCTGGGAGGCTGCGTCCACCTGGTGAGCCAGCCAGGGCTAGCCTGCTGGAGCATGGGAGGCCACGTAGCCTGGCCTCCTCCGTTACTCTTGCCTAGAGCCAGACAGAGCTGTAGCTGGTGCAGATGCGTGAGGGGCCACACAGGCCAGCTGTCCCCGTGAGCCCAGTGGGAACTGTCAACGCACAGAACCACGTGCATCCGTGGCTTTATCTATTTATTTTTGTGGTCCTGGGATTCAACCCCAGGGTCTCGTACATGCTAAAAACAGGCTCTGCCACTGAGCTGTGCCCCTCAGCCCCTCACTGGCTGCTTTAAGCCACCAAGTTTTGGGGGCAGTTTTTGATGTAGCAAAAAGTGCCTTCAAACAAACCCCTTTTTCACGTAAGTCTGGCACTGAATTGTCCGTCACACGCAGTCAGCCCTCGATGGTGACAGTGTGGATTTTTCAGGGAGGTTGCTGGGAACCGATCAGTCGGGTGCGGGAGGTGCCGACAGCAGCGTCCTGGTGAGTCAGTGAGAACAGCAGCGATTATTATTAATACCCTAATAATTCCAAGTGAATCAGAATAGCAATGATTGTCGCTAGTTTTGCAGTGTATGTTGGCAATTAATTATTTGTATTTTTGTTTCGGATTTTAAGTCCCCCAAGCACTGTGAGTGGACCTCATCTGTGAGCAGGGGATCTGCAGCCCAGGGCCACCTGTGGCTGAACGAGAGGGTTCATTACTCGGAAGCGAGAGCATGCCTGCCTGGCCTGGAGGCCCTCAGACGGGGTTGGGAGCGCTCGTTACAGGGCCTGCCTGTGCTGGGCGGCTCTGCAGAACGTGTCCTCCGCTCTGGGCCGGGGCTGAGGCTGGGCTCAGCCTCGTGGTGGCTCGTGGTGGATCTCGTCTGTGGAGAAGGCAGACGGGAGTGAGTCTGGCCCCACCCCGTCCTGAGCTCCAGTGAGTCTTTGGGGCCCGGGTCTCTCACATCTTGTCTACAGTCACACAATGGCAGATTGGGCTTGTGTTCCTCTTGCTCCGTCACTCAGAGGGCCTTGTCTGATGTTGGTGTCCTGTGATGTCCACAGGACGGAGCCTCCTGTGAGCCTCAGGCTGCAGCATCACCCCGGCCTGGCGGGTGCCTGTCCTGCTGACCAGCTCCAGGAACTCAGGGCTGCTTTGCCGTCTCAGCTGAAGTCGAGCCGGGGGTCAGAGGGGACTCCTTCCCCTGTTCCAGACTCCACGCTCCTGCTCAGGTGGGAGCCATGTGCTCAGGCCTGCTCCGCTGGCAGGATTTGTGATGTTCTTCATCTCCTGGAAACTTTCTTTCTTGTTTATTTGATCTTGAGCTGTTCTCTAGAAGGGGCAGTGGAGCTGAGGGTTGTGTCCTGTGGTGGGGTCCTGGGACAGGTTTCAGGATTCCTGAAGGCCACAGCTAAGGGGCACCTCAGGGTGCCCACCCCAAGCCTTGGTTATCCAGAAGGAGAAGCTGAGGCCCAGGAGGGAAGGAAGGGCCTTGGTTTGGGTCCCAGGAAGTTGCTCCAGTTATCAGCCCCTCCCCGCCTGACTGGCAGAATCCATTGCCACCAGTTTTCCAGAAAATACTATTTTGATTTTTTTGTGTGTGGAATAGAGTGTAGAAAGTCAGGGAGAAACAAGAAACATAACATTTTACACTGAGCATCCCATGTGGTTCATGTGGTGGAAGAAACAGAAAAGTGAGAAAGGAGCTGGGCATGGAGTCGCAGGCCTGTAATCCCAGCAGCTCGGGAGGCTGAGGCAGGAGGATCTGAGTTCAAAGCCAATCTCAGCAAAAGCGAGGAGCTGAGCAACTCAGTGAGACCCTGTCTCCACAATAAAATAGGGCTGGGGGTGTGGCTCAGTGGTCGAGTGCCCTGGGTTCAATCCCCAGTACCAAAACAACAACAGCCACAACAGCAACAGCGAGGAAGGGGATGCCAAACTCCCGAGGGCACCTGCCCTTCCAGGTCCCCGCGGGCCGCCGGCACTGCTGTTGGGCCAGCTCGATCAAGAGTTGAAGGGATGCACACACGTGCATTGCGGCCCCTGCGTGCAGACGGGGACACAGGAGGAGCAGGGTGAAGGGGAGAAAAGTCAAACTCCAAACAAACTGCGCTTGTTTGTGATTTTCAGCTGATGGAAGGAAGAAGGGTTTCAGTGGATGTCTTGGGGAAACAAAAGATCTGGGAGCAGACTGACCCTCGGAGGCTCGGCTCGCTGGGCTGTGAGGTGGGCCTGCCCTCAGCTGGGTGGAATCCAAGGAGGCTCTAGAAGGGCGAGCAGAGCTCCAGTCGGAGCCCCTGCCAGCAGGGATACCTGCCCCAACGGGCTGACAGAAGGAGGCTTCCTGGCCAGAACAAGGCAGCTGGGGAAGGAGCCACCAGCACCCCAGGCCCTTCCTGACCCTCCACTTGGTGACCACTCTGCAACCTGCCTTGTCGAATTGTCCCAGATGAGGTCTCCTTGTGGCCTCAGCATTGTCCTTCAGCAGGAGAGAGAGCACTCCTGCTCCCTGATCTTAGATCTTCCTCTTCAGTGGGATGAACTAACTCATCTCGCAGGACCAGCCTGGCAGTGGGGACCATGACCAGTGGCACAGCCAGTGCTAGCTGGGGAATGGGCGTGCTGGACCCTCAGACTGCAGGTTCTGCCCTGAGTGGGGAGCAGCAATAGGAAAGGGCAGGACAGGCATGCAGTGTGTCCCTCGCTGCCCAGGGTCTCGCTGTGCACCAGGTGTTCCAATGTGTGGGCTCACAGGGTGTTGATCTCCCTAGGAAGGACCCAGTTAGTGACGCTCCTTACAGGACCCGGCTTGAACTGATTGATGTCCCACAGCCTTCTGGGGTTCAGACCCAAGGCGCCTGCGGGCTGAGCTGAGTGGCGGCAGCTCCTGTCTGTGGACCCACTCCCTGCTCCAAGCACTGTGTGCTTTTCACTTCCCTGTGTACAGACCTGAACCACCGCATGCAGCAGGGTGGTTTGACTTAGAATTTCCAACTTAACAATGATGTGAAAGGGATACAGAGTCAGCAGAAACCATACTTCAAATGGTGAATTTTGACTGGAACTGGCGGCACACCTATAATTCAGCAACCTAGGGTGCTGAGGCAGGAGGTTCACAAGTTTGAGGCCAGCCTCCGCAGTTTAGCAAGACCCTATTTCAAAATTAAAAAATAAAAAGGGCAGAGATGTAGCTCAGTGGTAGAGGGTCCCTGGGTTCCAGGGGAAAAAAGAAAAAGAAAAACCAAGAACAAAAGAATAAAACCCACAATCATCAGGAGGCTTAGGAAAAGCTACGCACACACCTGCAATCCCACAACCCGGGAGGCTGAGGCAGGAGGATTGCAAGTTCATGTCTAGCCTGGGCAACTTAGGAAGACTCGGTTTGAAAATAAAAAATAAAAAGGGCTGGGGATGTAGCTCAGTGGTAGAGGACCCCTGGGTTTAATCCCCAGTACTGAAAAATATTATAAATTTGGATCTTTTCCCAAATATGTGGTAGGATACTCTCTGATCCTGGCACTGAGCCCTGGCAGTGAGCCCTGGCAGTGAGCCGAGGGCCCCAGTGAGCCCCTTGATCCCGAGGGAAGCAGCCACTGCACGATGGGCTCCGTTACTAAGCTAGGGTCCCGTTTAGTCGGTCAGTTATGCTGGGTCTGCTGGGACGTAGCCCTCAAGTAATATCCACATGGGACACAAGGTCCATTGACCATGGCCTGTGTCCAGTGCCTACCCAATGCCGGGTGGCGCTCTGAGCACGTAGTATTGATTAGTTCCAAGGTTCTTAAGCAGGATCTTCCTGGGGCCCATGCATGGAGTTTACCCTCATTCCCTTTTAATTAAGCGCAGCATCACTTCCTTCAATTGTGACCTGAGGACGCAAGCCCCAGCAGTACCAGCCACGCCTGGAACTCGGCCACCATGGGGAACCGTGCCATATTCACATCTCGTCACAGCTGGGACACCTCCAGGCATGCTGACCTTCATCAGCTCCTGAAATCACAGGCAATCCCCGCTGGGGCTCGTCATTTTTATTGCTGTTTGCTGCAGGGCTGGGGATGGGACCCAGGGCCGCCCGTGTGCCAGGCAGGCTGCTGCTGGAGCCCCACCCAGCCCACAGTTCTCACTGCTCAGGATGTCAACCGAGGGGCATGTGGTGGCAGCTGGGTTCGTCAAAGGTATTCCAAGGGCTGCATTTCAGATGTGATTTGTTACTCCAATAATCCAATAATAAGCCATCACTCTGGAGAGGAGTCGTTTACTCCCCAGAGGCCCAAGAGGTCCATGCTGCAACGAAGAAAAGGTCATGGTTCAGTCCTCCAGTGCCACACGAGGCAGGTGGCCTCGGGGTCCCTCCTCATCTGAGGGGTCAAGTTCCAAGACCCCCAGGATGCCTGGCATCTTGGACAGCCATGTGCCTAGATTTTTTCCCTGTGCAGACATGCCTATGATCAAGTTTAATTTTCAGACTAGACACAGGAGGAGATGAACAACGACAACTAAGAGCAGAACACGAGAATCGTAACACTATGCTGTGATAAAAGTCATGTGAATGTGGTCTCCCTTCTGAAGGAGTCAAGGCAAAGCTCATTTTTTTTCAAGTGTGGTTGACCTTAGGGAACTGAAGCTGTGGAATTCAAAGCCACGGATAGGAGGGTATTGCTGCATTACTGACCGGAGGCACAGAGAGGTTGTGCAGTTTGCTTCAGGTCACAGAGATCCTGGTGGATTGCATTATTCAATCTGTACCTGTTGTTTATAGCCCGGGGCTGCTGTGGCTGGCCCTCTGCGCCACATCACAGAGCAAATCGGGTCAATTGCTTTCTTCACTAAATTTAAGTGATATCGATAAAAATAAGCATCTGTATCGAATGGATTATTTGCAGAACCTCACACCTGTACTGGGTTGGCCCCATCACCCCAGCTTTGCGAGGTCCTTCCCTGAGGAGGGGTGGCCATGCGCGCGTGGTGGCAAGTCACTAAACCTCATTTACGCATTTAAGAAACACGGACACTTTCTTGCCCTTTGCAAAGATTAAAGGAAACCCCGCGTTTCCCGATTCCAAGGGGCCTGCGCGTCTGGGAGAGGCGGGGCGAGGACTCTGGACGTCCAAGGGAAACGGTACCTTGTGTTTTGTCGAATGTCTTTTTTATTACCTGTGTGTTTTCTAAAGCAGCTTTGAAGTAAAATTGAGATTTGAGAAATGCACATGCTTAAGTGAATAATTTGAACATTTGTAGTCACCCGCGAAATCATCCCACCGCCTAGATAACAACCGGATCTAACCACGCACAGGACTCCGGCTGCAATTTAGAGGAAGGTGCCTCCGAGCTGGGGCTCTGGGAGCTTTGATAACAGTGTTTCAAAGTACAGTACCGTATAGTGGCAGGCCTGCTAAGCCTTGGGAGGGCCCACGCCCTCAGACACCAGGCATGCTCTGCCTAGCCTTGCTCTTATCTATTTGGGCCTCTTTAAGCTGCAGGTGACAGAAACCCAACTCCAAATTGTTTGGGCAAAACAGACGCATTGGTCCAAGGAGCAGAAAAGTGAGGTGAAGCTGGCTTCAGGTGCAGCTTGATTCAGGATCTAAAATAGCTTCAGGCTTCCTGTTGGGACCCTGCTTTTCTTCTCTGCGCTGTTTTCACATGCAGCAGGCTCTCAGCAGGATGCCCAATGGCAATGGCAGCCCTGAGCCACTCATGGGATGAGGCTGGAGAGAGGGCGCGGCCAGCCTCGGGGCTTTCTTTAATCTGGACCTGATTAAATTTGCGTTCAGAGATCATCTCCACAGTGCGAAGCCAGAATATTTTTTATTTTTTTTAAATTAAAAACTCCTTTCTTTAAAAAAATCACAGCTGAGTGAGCCCCAGGCAGTGCTCTTGTCCCCTGTTTAAAATCTCATGTCTCTGGGGGAAAAAGTATGTAGCAGTTAAGATGCTAAGTCCCAAACCATAGTGGCTTAAACACAATAAAAATTGGTTTCTCTCTTGTGTAAAGTGGGCCAGGGCTGGCAGGGCAGCTCCACCCTCAAAAGAAGAAAAGCTTCTCTGCCATTCTGCCCCATCAGCCCAGTGTGGCTTCAGTCTTTAATCTTGCCTCATGGTCCAAGCTGCTGGTACGCCAACCATCAGGCTCACATCTTACACAGAAGGAAAAGGCGAGGGCTCACGACCCAGCTCCTGGTTGTCTGTGTTTCATGTGAGTAACTTTCCCATTTCCTACTCATGTTCTTTCTTTCTCCATGTCATCTCCAGAATCTAGTCACGCGCTGTACGTTCATATCATGGCACTCATGGGAACATGACCCTTATAGGGTCACATCGTCACACACAATACTGAGTATGGGGGTGTTTAAAGAGCTGTATATTCTTAGACATGCTTCTGAAGAGGTGGAATCTGCCAACTATCCCACTCCTCGGTTTATATCCAAAAGATTTACAATCAGCACACTACAGTGAATGGCCACATTAATGTTTATAGCAACTCAAGTCACAATAGCTAAACTATGGAGCCAACCTAGATGCCCATCAACAGATGAATGGATAAAGAAAATGTGTGTGTGTGTGTGTGTGTATATATATATATATATATATATATATATATATATATATATATGATGGAATATTACTCAGCCTTAAAGAATGACTTTATGACATTTGCCCATAAATGGATGGACCTGGAGCCTATCATGCTAAGTGAAATAAGCCAATCCCCCAAAACCAAAGGTCAAATGTTTTCAGTGATACGTGGAATCGAACCCACAATAAGTGGGGAGCGGGGACAAATGGATATTCAGTAGATTAGACAAAGGGGAATGAAGGGAAGGGGGCGGATAGGAAAGGGAAAGACACTGGAATGAACCCGAAATGATCTTCCTATGTTTGTAAATGAATACGCCACGGTGAATCCCCCGCCGTTCACCTCCATGAGATTGGGGTCCTAACTACAGTAGGATGCACTCCAGGCTGGAGCAGGTAGATCAGAGTGAATTCTGTCATGTACGACTAGAAAGAACCAATAAAAACGGGGTGGGGTCCGTGATCACACCTCCATCTCCTCCCCTTGCTGGAATCTGGCCGGGGCTGTGACTGCTCTGACCAGTGGACTGCGTCAGTGACGCTGTGTGGGCGACTTACCCAGTCAGGTCGTCAAGGGCCAGGCAGCTCCTGACCTGGAGCGGAAACCACCTTCACGGGCGTGTGACCGGTTCCCAGGCTCGTCGCCTGTGCTCACGCGCTCGTGCACTCGAAATGCTTCGCCCTCGTCCTTAAAGGCTTCTGATCTCATCTCTGAACTTGGGTTTTGCAAGTGCAGTCTAATGGGACAGTGGCCTCTGCAGGGGACACGCTCACTCGCTCCGCCACCCTGTTGGTGCTGCTGGTGATGCGGCTGCGCGGCCGGAACGTCCCCGTGCGCGGCCAGGTGGGCTGCTCTCTTGTTCCACAGCTCTGCCGCCACCTTCTTGGAAATCTTTCTGTCCAGTTTTTTATTGGTGCAGTGATGTTCTTGACTTTTGTCT
>JAJEJO010005544.1:374712-407627 GCA_020662805.1 Glaucomys volans | reverse complement strand
GTCCTTCACTCATTCAGGAGGCTGTGACCCTCGAGCTGGCCAGGACTCCCTGCGGGAGGCAGGGGAGGGAGAGGAGTGGGCACGGCAGCCAGGGACCCCGCACCCACTGTGTCACAGGCTGAGGGAGTCAGGAGTGGCTCTTCGGGTGTCTGGGGCCAGAGGGCTGGCTCCGGTGCCCCGGGAGTGGAGAACAAGCCCAGCACCGTGTCCCAGGCTGGTCCAGGGGCTCCATCCGGGCTCCTCCTGTGTGGTCCGGCCTCCGCGGAGGCTGCTCGTTAGACGCCCACGGGCCGGATCATCATGCGGGTGGCCCGCAGCGAGTAGCTGGGGCCCCGGAAGTAGTGCCAGCGGATGCCGTTCATCTTGCGTATGTGCTGGCCGTCTTCGTAGTAGACGCCGTTGAGGTTGGAGAGGCCGCAGGCGTCAAACCACCACCCTGGCGGAAGAGGGAGGGCAAGGCTTTGGGGGAGGGGATCCTGCCAGTGGGGTGAGGGCAGCCTGTGTCCCCTAAAGAACCAAGATGAACCAGGGCTGCTCCTCTGGCTGGAGACGGGCAGGCTGCGTGTGGGCAGGGGCCTGGGGACGCAGCCGCCAGGGCTTCTGGAGGGCGAGGAGGGCCGGGCTACCCCTCTGGGCCCTCTGCCCTCCCGCTCCCTGAGTCTAGCCCTCTCTCCCACCACCCATCTGCTGGACTCCTGAGGACCCCTCTCTCTTGCCCACTCGTTTCCAGAGGTCCCCATCTCTCTCAGCCTTTCACACGCAGGGTCTGCCTCCCTCTCTGCCTCCCTCTCCAGCCTCTCTCTCCGGCTGCTCTGACAGGCTCTGGCTCTGGCCCCTGTCGCTGCCCTGTCTTTCCCTGACTCCTGGGCTGCTCCCTCCATTTCTCCCCTGCCTTCTCTGTCCCAGCGTAACCATCCCCACCGCCCTTGTTTCTGTCCATCTTGGTGTCTCTCTCTGCTTCCCTCTGTCCCTGTCTCTGGGACTCAGGCCTCTAAATCCTTCCCATTCCATCTCTCTCTCTTTTCTTTTTCTTTTTTTGGTATCAAGGATTGAACCTAAGCCTGCTTAACCACTGAATCGCACCCCCAGCCCATTTTATTTTTATTTTGGGACAGGTTCTCAACACATTACTTAGGGTCTCACTAAGGTGCTGAGGCTGACTTTCAAGTTACGATCCTCCTGCCTCAGCCTCCTCCGTTGCTGGGATTACAGGCATGTGCCACTGTGCCCGACTCCCTCTCTGTCTCTTGCTCATCCTGTTTCCTGCTCTCTAACTTCTGCCCTGCCAAGGAGCCCTGCCTGAGTGAGAGTTGATGGGGAGCTGCCCCTGGTCTCCCTGATCCTCTCCTGTCTGGCCTGGGGTTGGGGCTGGCCCTGCACTGTGCCCGCCCCCCGTGTTCCTCCAGCCTGGCCTCTGAGGAAAGCCGGTAGTGCCAGCCTTAGGAGAGGTGCCAGGCTAGAGGGGCCTCGGGGAGCGGGTGCAGCAGGGGGCATGGCGACTCACCTCCTGACATCAGCTGGGCGCACTTGCAGAGACAGTTGTCGTTGTCTGCGTCCCGGGTGCTGAAGTTGGTGCCCTGCAGGAGTAGGCCCGTCTGGCGCCCGGCTGAGCCGTTGTACCCAGTCAGGGAGAGCCTGGAGCCACCGAGGCGGTGTTGGGAGAAGGGCCCAGAGTCAGGTTGGGGCTGTTGGGGGGCCTCCCGTGGGGGCTTTGTCCAAGGCCAGGTCTCTCCTCGGGTGGCTGGTGGAAGGGAGCCCCGCCTGCTGGCCACCCTCCCTCCTGACTGCCCTCTCCGCCTGCTGCCTCTGGGGACAAAGTGCCCTCTGCATGCAGGGATTCCTCGTCCCACTGAACCTGGGTCTTGTGAGGAGTGAAAGGATCATAATAAGGATCATGGCTAACGGTTTTTTGAGCACCTACTATGTGCCAGGCCTTGACCAAACTTTGCGTGGGTTAACTGATTCTCATTTAAGCCTCATGATATACCCTTTCACACACAAGGACGTGGGATCCCAGGAGCCCGAGTGACCTGCCCAAGGCCTCAGAATCAACTGAGGCCAGAGTCCAGCGGGCGTGGCCTGAGTGGGCGCCTGCACACACTGTGCTTGCCAGTGACTGTCCTGCACCCCGGCCCTCATGCTCCTCGAGTCCACCCTCTCTTCCAGGAAGCCTTCCCTGTACCCTGGGTGCCCCGAGCCCCGTGACTTCCACATCTGCAGCTGGGGAGGTGGGAGGGTTTGTATGTCTTTGCCAGACTATGGAGGGCTACGGACTCTTTGATGGGCACATCCAAGCCTGCACGGTGACAATGGCCATGAGCTCTGGGGGACAGAATGCCTGGGTTCAAGGCCCAACCATGCCGCTCGGAAGCTGCGTGACCTTGGGGAGACTGTGTCCCCTCCCCGAGCCTCAGTCCTTCCTCGGTTCAAAGGGTATCGCAGTGCTGTTGGTTTGTGGTCTGGTGACATCTGCGGGCTGGCGTGTGGACTGGAGTGGGTGGCGTGCAGGGCAGCCCCAGCACGTGGTGCTTGTCATCGCTGGTCCCTTGGCCCAGCCTGAGCCCAGCTGGAGAATGTCAGGAAGGGCCACCTGGGCGGCTGAGGTGAGGAGCTGGATGGGAGCAACCGAGGAGATCCTATGGGTGGCAGTGGTGGGGGCACTTAGGGAAGCTCTGGCTGCCCAGGACAGGGCATGGGAGAGGCCCTCAGTGGGACCCAAGGGAATGAGGGGCCTGGGTGGTTCAGTCCTTAGTGTCCAGATGGCTTCGAGCACCCTGAAGCCCTAATCGTGCCCTTGAACACGCGCCCTGGGCTCTTGGGGCTGGTGTTGCTGAGAGGCCAGCCTGGCTGGTCTCCCGGGAGGGACTCACAGGCTGCCCACCCACTCCTGTGGTTTTGGCTTCCCCTTGTGGTCGCCAGGGGCTCCCCGGAGGGGCTCAGTGAGGTCAGCCCCCTCCCCTCTGGAAGCCTTTGGAAGGAGGATCTGTGACCTCTGGGGGTTCCAGCTCGTGGCTCAGGCCCAAGGACACCCAAACCCAGAGTCTCTTAGGGATCCCAAGTGAGACCCATGAGGCATTTCCTGTGTCCACTGGTCTGTGCAGGATGCTGCCCGTCTCTTGTGAGATCTGGATTTGATTCTTCATGCCTGTGTGCTCGCAGGCGTGTTGCTGGTGTTGCGTTGGAACCTGTCGCAGGCCCTCTGGAATCTGCTCTGCACCCAGCTGGGACTGCGTGTGCTTCCCTGCAGGGGCTTTTGGGGGCCGGTGGCACACACATCCCAGTGTGCCTGTGCTCGGGGTGAGCTCACGTGTACACTATGTGCTCTGTGTGTGTGTGTGTGTGTGTGTGCTCTGTGGCCCCCGTGGGTCCTGCCACTGTGGGGGTGGCTGGATGTTTCCTGTGCTCTTATCCAGGCCTGTGTCCCTGTGCCTCTGCGCTCTGTGCCCTCCCGCTGTGCCTCAGGCCAAGCCGAGCCCTGTTTGTGCCCCCGCTCCTGGGGCCACTTCCTCTGCAGGCTATGCGCGCCCCCTCCATGCTCAGCGCCCAGCTAGGCTTCATGAGGACCCAGGACTGCATCTGGCAGATAAGAGTGCCCCTCCCACCTGGCGCCCACTCCCCTGTGCTGACCGCCCGAGCTTCCTTGTGGGGACCCTTGCCACCCCAGCATCCTATTGATCCTGGAGGGTGGGGCCAGGGACCAGCATCTGTTGTCCTTCCCCTCCCCGCTTCTGGCAGTTTCCAGGTCACCCTCTGGTTTCCTGTATCCCCAAGCCCAGTCCCCTGGCTCCTCCTAACACTCCTGAGGATCCCAGCAGCCCTTGTAAGAGTCTCCCTCATGAGTGGGGCATGCTCGACTCAGCTGGATGCCAACTCTGTCTTTTCTCAGAACATTCCCGCTGCTTGGGGTGCTCTTGGAACCCCCTCTGTCTGAAGAGCATTCACCATTGCAGGTGTCACCTCCTCCTGGGGGTCCTCCCTGACTGTGCAAGGTCTCCACACCCCACTCTGCAGCTGCTGTCTCCCCAGGGGTGTGGGTGGCCTGCAAATGTGCCCACAAGGTCCCCACAGGACTGAGGGGGCAGGACCTGGTCTGATTCCTTCCCAAATGACCAGTGCCAGCGTTCACATGGCATAGGGTCAGTCTTCAATTTACTGTCATTTAGGGTTCTGCAGAGGGGCCTGGGTCCTTGGTAGCCTGGGACCCTGAAGCTGTGGGCAGGGAGCTCCGTGGCTCAGAAGCAAAGCCAGAGGGAGCTCGTCCAATTCAAATAGGAGAGCATGGCAGGGGTCCAAATCCAACGCCCACGCTGGAGTGGTGGCCGAAGGCAGCATAGGCGGGGACGGATCTGGAAACGCCATGCTCCTCTCCTTGAATATGCTGTTTGTATATTTCCACCTTTTGTATCTTCCACTTCTCATACGCTAGGGCCTTACTGCAGATTACGTCATTTATGACGGAGCTGCCACGTTTTAAAAATGGGGAAACTGCTGAGCGTGGCAGCGCACGCCTGTGATCCCAGTGGCTTCAGAGGCTGAGGCAGGAGGACCATGAGTTCAAAGCCAGCCTCAGCAAAAAGTGAGGCACTAAGCAACTCAGTGAGACCCTGTCTCTAAATAAAATACAAAATAGGGCTGGGGATGTGGCTCAGTGGTTGAATGCCCCTGAGTCAATCTCTGGTTACCCCTCTAAAAAGGGGAAACTAGGGCACAGAAGTTCTTTTTCTTTTCTTTTAATAACCTTTTCTGGTTCCGGGATTGAACCCATGCTTGCCCGTGCAGGCAAGCCCTCTCCCACTGAGCTACATCTCCAACCCTAAAGTCACCGTGTTAAGGTCATGAAGCCAATAAGTGTAGGAAGTCAGGATTCAGAGCCAGGCAGTCTGGCGCCAAGGCCTGGGATCTTTAGGGCAAGGACATGCTTCTGCTATTTCTTCCCCAAGGCAAATGGTCACAGAAGTCGCTGAGCAGCACCTGGGTCAGGAAGATGGGACTTAACTTCTATGTGTGCAGGGGAGATCTGGAAGGTTCCCTCTGCTCCCTTGCATGCTCTTACCACGTACCCGACCTGGGATGGGAAGGTCAGTGAACAATGCAGGCCTGGCCCACAGGGAGCCGGCCAGCCAAGGGTGCCGCGGGCTCTATCAGGGGCAGCAATGCTGATGCTCTTTGCTGAGCATTTTTTGCACGCCAGACTCTGGGTCAATAACCTATGAGCCGCATCTTACTCAAGCCACAACATTCTGAATGAGTCAGGCATGCCTAGGGCACCTACTTTACAGATGAGAAGGTGAAGGGGACTTTTTCAGGGTTGCTCACAGAGAAAGAGATGGAATTAAGATTTAAGCCTTTTGCTTCAGGGGTCAGTGGCTTAAACAGGAGCCAGCAGGATGCGGTGATTATGCACTGATCCACTGTGTGCAGGTGGGGTATCCAGCTCAACCCCATCCAGCCCAGACCCAGGGAGTGTTTCTCCCAGCTCTGCACCAGGCAGGAATGCTATCATATCAGGGTGGGTCCCCTAGGGAGGGAAGCAGAGGCATTTAATTGGAAGAAGGGGGCATGGGAACACACCCTGGGAAGTTCCTAGAAGTAGCGGGTGGACAGAGAATCATTCAGAGATTCCTTGGGAAGAAGTGACTTCCCCATCCCTGTGGATATTCCAGCATGCTGGAAGATGACTGTCACTGCAGAGAGAATTCTAGAATCATCTGAAGAACCACGCAGGGCCTTTGCAGCCCTGTATGTGTGAGTCTGAATTGTTCTGTCTTGGTTCCAAGACAACCAAGACCCAGGCTTATGGTCAAGATCAGTGCATTTCTCAGAGGGCCACACTGGTGTGGGTTGGCAGCAGCAAGGCCTGAGCCCAAATCCAGGCTCTATCTAGCTTCTCATTTGGGGCAGGGGCTCTCAGCTGGGTGCCTCAGTTTCCATACCACTAATGTAGATGCTCTATCTCAAAGAGTTCTGAGGACATAGAGTGCACAGAGCATAGTAGGTGCTCAATAAATGTTCCTTCCTTTTCTTAAACACACCAAGAACCAGCTTGAGGAGGGGTGGGAAACCTGAAGACCTCACAGCACCCTCACATCCCAGCCACTGACGAAGCAGAGGCTCCGAGAAACCTGGTCTCAACCTGCCCAAGTTCACAAAGAGGGGCAGCAGTCCTGCAAAGGGCCTGTTGTCATCGCCTTCCCTGCATGGGGACATTTCTACCTCACCCGGGACGTAGGGCAGACTGGTCAGTTCCCCTTCTGAGTCTCTGTGAAATGAGTGACTTGGGGCGAGTGACCTTGAAAGTCCCCTTCCTGCTCCTGGGACAGCAGCATCAGTGACATTCTCTCCACCCACCCAGTGGCCAGGACGTGCTGAGTGCTAACTGACCGCCTCCAAATCCCGTGACGTGCGCTCAAATGGGGGACAGATGGTAAGGATGGGAGAGGCCCAGGAACTGACCCCTGTGCGGTCTCTGCAGTCACCCGCCCACTGCCGGCCGGGCCCCGTGCCCACCTGTACAGCTGTGCCTCGCTGCCCAGCTGGAAGCGCTCGTACTGGGCGTAGGTCTCATGGTCTTCCCAGTCTTCGAGCTCCACACGCAGGGAGTAGGTGGCCCTGCTGGTGAGCTGGTGGATGGCCTCATTGCCCAGCCAGTATTCCCCAGCGGGGTCTCCGAAACCCTACGGGGACAGAAGGACAGGGTGGGCTGCTTGCCCAAGTAGGCAGCTACCTCCCTGAGGGGCTGGGCTAGGCCAGCCTCAAGTTCACAGGCACAGTGTGGGCAGCCTGGGAGTTGGCGCCCCCACCTCCCTGAGGAAGAAGACTAAGACGCTTGTCAACCTAAATGTCCATTAAAACTGAGAACCAGGTGTGGCGGCACAGGCCTGTGATCCTAAGACTTGGGAGGCTGAGGCGGGAGGATCATGAGTTCAAAGCCAGCCTCAGCAACTTAGCGAGGCCCTAAGTAACTCAGTGAGACTGTCTCTAAATAAAATACAAAAAAGAACTGGGAGTGTGGCTCAGTGGTTAAATGTCCCTGGGTTCAATTCCCAGAAACTGCCCCCACCCCAAAAAATTGAGATCACATTTCTTTGAAGTTCAGGAGCAAAAATAATTGGTGTCAACAGAATAATGACTACATTTGGGGGAATACTGACTGGGAGCAGGCACAGGGGGGTTTCCGGGGTACTGGCACGATTCTCTGTAGCTCAAATGGTGGTCAGATGGGTGAATACATATGTGAAAATTACCTGAGATGTACACTGAATGACTTAATTAAACCTTGTGCACTTTGCTGCATGTATATCAAACCTCAATAAAAAATTAAAAAACTTAACCAGCTATCTAGATGGCAGAACAAACTTTGTTCAGTGATAGGACCACCCTGCAAGACAGAAATGTAAAGCTAAGAGCACGTGGAGTGTCTTGTCCAGGGTGACAGAAACCACTGCCACCAGCAGAAAGGTAATTCAGCACCAAGGACAGGGCAACCCAAGCCCCGCCCCCCATTTGAGTCCAGTCGGGGGCTAAGGGTAGACCCAGCCTTCTTGGGTGTATTTCTGCATCTTTAGCATTTTAAAGATTTTTTTTAAACCTCCATGGACTCAAGAACATTCGTAACAATTTAGTATTGATTCCTAAGTATTTATCAAATTAACAGCAAGCAAACAATGTATTCCTTTTGAAAACTCTAAGGGTTTTAAATTCTGCTTGCCCCAAATCCTTTACTCAAAATTCAATTTAAAAAATGGAAATACAAGCAGACATGATGTCTCATCTTGCAAAATGCATGTGGCCTTCAAGCCAGCAATTCACATTAAAGAATTTGTCATTCAGATGTGGCCATGGATGGGTAAAAGGCAAGGAAACCTATCTAAGCAATATAGCCAGGTGAGTGGGGAAGATTTTCTTTTGTCTCCTCCATTGCATCATTAAAACAGTTTTTTAAGCAATGTATGTACATTATCTTTTCTAAAAGTTGAAACAAAAATAAAGTTAAAATTTCAATCTTAGGACATATATCAGAAATTTAAAAATCAGGTTCAATTTCAGGGAATGGGGTCCCAGAAAGTGAATATGCACTGGGAAGATGTGTTTGGCTTTAGATGGGCTGATTCCCCTCACCCCTGGGGAAGGGGTAAAGCCACACCAGTCCCCTGCCAGCCACCCAGTGCCTGCATTAACCCCTCCAGCTGCAAAGCCCCTCCCTAGGGCAGCAATGTCACCTCTTTGTACTCCTTCCAGTTCCGCTGGAAATTCTCACTGCCATTCACACGGCGCTGGATGATGGTCCACCCACCTCCGTTGGACTCCATGTCACAGAACACCTGGGGGACAGAGGGAGCAGCTGGAATCCCATAGGGGCAGCCAGAAGCCCCTCCGTGTCCAGAGCAAAAGATCAACCAGGTGGTCAAGGGCATCAGCCAGATCCAGGCTCCAATTCCCCATTGGCTGTCATCATTTTCTAAAGCACTAGGTAAGTGAGACCTTCCCAGAACCTTCCTCTCCTCACTTACAACATGCGCTGTTCATCCCTTCACTCCTTCCTGTCTCTGTTTCTCCTCTGCAGACTGGTATCATGGTGAGAGTTAAATGAGGGGAGTTGAATCTGCAAAGTGCTCAGAACAGAGTCTGCACACAGGAGGAGCTGAGCAAACGGACCCTTTTCCTGGGTTATTGTTGCAGGGTTGCTAACAGGACTAAATGCCGGTAGCATCAAGTGTGTGGATGCGGTGTAGACCCGGGAAAGGCAAGTACTACTGTCACGCAGGGGGCAGATGTTTTCTGAGCACCTTCTGTGTGCCGGGCTCTGTTCGAGGCACTGGGGGTGCTGATACCGACAAGACGAAAAGAATCCTCTCTCTCAAAGAGTTTGCCATCTATCACAACTAAGCCCTCCAGGCTGACCTTGGTTCACATGTTACTTTTCCAGCCAGTTCTGTGCATGTTTAATGTTCAGTGAATACAGATCTGGACCAGATAAGTCATCAAGGGATCGGAGATCAGTCAGCCCTCAGGGCAGGCTGAGTGTGGAGGCGGCCGTGGAAGCCCAGACAGAGGGTGAACATCCAAACTGGGGGTAGGTCCTACTTCCTGGAGGAAGTCTGAAGAGGGAGTCACTGGACAATCTTGGAAGGTTCCCTGGAGGTGGTGTCAGAACAAAGCACTGAATGATGATGAGACTGCCAGAGAGTGACAGGGGATGGCATTTCCAGGGGAGAATGAAACAGGACTAGGGGCCCCAAGATGGGAAAGGCCTGAAGGAAGAGGTGGCACCTGTTCTGGGGGTAGCAGTGGGTACAGGAAGGGACACTGAGGCTCAGAGAGGGGAAGCAGTTGCTTCAGGCAAGTGAGTCAAGAGTGGAGCTCATGTGTGAGCCCGGCGTCTCCTCTCCCAGAACAGCTCTTCCCTGCCTATCATCGTTCCGATGTCAGTCCCTCCCACCCTCCCAAACCCCACCACTGTGGAATTCACTCACTTTCACACAGCATATCTACTTTAAAAGATGGCATCCTTTTAAAAAAATTTAAATAAGCGCTTACATGAAATGTATTTTAAAAGAAAATCTTACCAGTCCCATAAATAGGAAACTAGTAACACTTCCCTCTGTTCAGATGATTTAAAAAGTAAAACTAAAAGCTGGGCACGGTGGTGCATGCCTGTAATCCCAGTGGCTCAAGAGGCTGAGGCAGGAGGATTGCAAATACAAAGCCAGTCTCAGCAACTTAGTGAGGCCCCAAGCAAGTTAGTGAGACCCTGTCTCTAAATAAAAAATAAAAAGGGCTGGGGATGCAGCTGGGGGTTAAGTGCCTCTGGGTTCAATCCTGAGTACCAATCAACAAATCTACTGAAAAAAATAATAATGTTATGGAATGCCAGCTAGAAATCCATGCCAGCACCCGGCCCCGGGGCTTGCTCTTTTTTAAAGCAGGTGTGTGAGAAGAGCTAAAGACAGTCTGAGTCATCGTCCTTCACAGCCTCTGAAGGGTCAAAAGGATTATGAAGCGGGTGGCTGGCCAGCTGTTCCCATGCCCTCCCTCCTCACGCCCCTCCCCCACCCCTCCCCACCTGATGACTGGGCCTTAAAGCTCAGGGCCACCTTGGAGTCACTGGTTGAAATGAGCTCCAGCTGCTAACTTCCCAGGGGAGCCAAACCCAGCTGCTGCCTTCAGCGGGACTGTAGGTGAACTGGAAACAGCCCTCTTTGTGCTCAGCCGCTGGGATTTCCGGCTCTTTTCTAGCATCACCTTTACCAACACTATTTCCTGTAGCAGGTGCTGCCCCAGGATGCACTTCCAGCTTTGGGAACTTTTGCTCAACCTCACGATCTGACCCCTGGCGGTGGGGGCTCCCAAAGGTAGGGCACCCCACCTTCACTGGTGTCTCGGACGGTGGAGAAGCCCGAGGCTGGGAAGCCCTTAGCTCTGCGCCCTCTGATACTCAGTCCCCGGTAGGCCCCCAACCTTCTTGGGCTCCGAAATATTGGCCACGTGGATGGTGTAGACTCCGCTGGCTGTGGCTCCGAAGCGGTGGATCTCCGCACAGTCCTGGAACACCTGCTCAGTGGCTCTCATGGGGGCTACCGTGGGACAAAGCAGAAGTCAGTTGGAGGTGGGTGAGGGGAGGCAGGTGGGCACACCTGTGCAGTTTCCAAGTGGGGAGGGACGGAGGTGGATCTAGAGGAGGCGATGGGGGGCTAGGACCTGGCAATGACAGGAGTCGTCCAGGCAGAGAAGGGGAGGTGTTCTGGACAGAGGGAATAGCAGGTGCAGAGGCTGTAGGTATGTGCTGGGGACAAACCGGGTGGGCCAGGGAAGGAAAGCGACTCACACCCAAGAGCAGAGCTCTGGTGTGTGATGGGTGGGAGCTGGCACAGGGAGGGTGAGGAACACAGAGGGCAGAAAGGGGACCGAGTTTCCACAGGGCCAGCCAGCCTTCAATGCCAGCTGAGGGGCCCTGACTTGTGTGCTGAAGAAGACCCCTGGGGTCAGAGTGGAGTAGGGCTGGAGCAGAGCCTCTGACTGGCCCTCCAGGGAGGTGCTTCCCAGTTTGCTTCTCTTCAGGTCAGCAAACAGACCCAGGGTGAGGTGACCGGCCCAAGGGCACCCAGCTGGGTGGGACGGAGCCTTCCCTTCCTGGAGCTCTGTCCAGAGGGAGGCCCTGGCTCCCTCCACAGCCCACCCTTTCAGTTGGTCTCTGCAGCCCTGAGCAGAGGCCCCACATTCTGTCTTCCCTGGGAGCTGACCACTGGCCATCAAGGGCTTCCTTCCTCTGGACTGTTTCTGGGGTCAACAGAGCATTAATTTAAAGACTAAACCACCAGGGTCCTTGGGCCTCCAAATCTGGCCTGGAAAACAACTGTTGATAAAATACAGACATTTATGCCTTTTTTAAATTATTTTTTTCCTTTCTGTGACACTAGGGCTCGAACCCAGGGCCTCATGCACACTAGACAAGTGCTCTACCACTGAGCCACATCCCCAACCCATTTTATTTTCTCTTGCGACAGGATCTCACTAAGTTTCCAAGGCTGGCCTCAAACCTCCTGCCTCAGCCTCCTCAGTAGCTGGGATTACAGGTGTGCACCACGATGCCTGGCTAAAATGCAGAGATTTAAAATCCTCCCTCTGGTTCAGATAGTGGGATCCAATTAGAGGTTTGGGCTGTGATTCTACCAGAACCCAATCTCTCTGGGTAGGTAGGCACCTAAGGATGGGGCTGAAGTCCCAGAGGGATAGGGGTTCCATATCAATGAGGAACCAGGAGGCTAGCAGGGGCGGGACTTCCTGTTTGGGCTTCACACATGAACAAATTTTTCCAAATCCTGGCTTTGGGGCACGTGTCTGAAGGACACTGTTGTTCCCATATCATACACGAGGTGACCGGGTCTCCAAATCCACCCCAGCCTGTGCATGACATTTCCTGGGCAGGGTCTCCACTGCCACCTGTCAGCAGGCTCCCCCTCTGAGCCCCGATGAGGTGTGCAGACCTTTCTCTGGAATGCTGTCTTTGCACTGTGCACAGCCCTGTCTCTCCCTCCTGTGTCCCTGTCCCTCTAACCTGCTGAACCAGATCCCCAGATGCCCGACACACCGGAGACCAGCTCTCCTTCCTTCATCAGCCTCTGCCACCCAGGACAAAGCTTTGCAGAGAGTGGTGCTCCCTTCCTGCTAGGCTTCCAGGGCGCCTGGCTCCTGCCCCAGGCCCGTTGCTCTATACTTGGTAGCCCTTCCTCTTTATCAGCATTTCCATCTAGGAGGAAGGTGGAAGTAACTCCTGAGTGTCCTTCCCCATGACAGTGGGCAGGAGGAGTTTGGCAAAGGGTGCCCAACATGACCTCCCACTAGGCTGGACCCTGGGTGAACGGTGAGCCTGCAGGGACGGGCGTCCAGCCCCGCCCCGAGCCTCGGCTGAGCTACGAGAAACTACACGTGGGATTCCCTGAGGCAGCCTCGCCGCCAGCACGGGACAAGCCCTGAAGGGTTCTGGTCACTCCACATCTTCTGGTTTGGAAGGCGTCCCTTTCCTGCCTGTGACTTCTCAGAACTGCTGAACCTAGGATGCAGCCTCCGTGGGACCCTGTGTCCGCACGTCCCTGCCAGCAGCGGGCCCTGGAATCCCGTCCTGATTGCTGCAGTCTTCTGCCTGCACAGCTCTCCAGCCTCCCGGGCAGCCTCGCAGCAGGAGCCCTTCCTTGGTCTTTCCAACTCATTTTCCACCCTGGGGTTCCAGTCTGGGTTTTCTGAAAGGAGTCCCATGCTCCCCCTGTGCCGCTCACTGTTTTCAGTGAAGCCCCTTCTCCTTAGCTCAGCCCCTGGGTCTTCTGTGGTGTGGAAGCTTCAGGAACACTGCTGGCAGAGCATCCGGTTCCTAGCAGGCACTCCACGGAGGTGTGTTTCCTTTCCTTTCCTCTGAGACACGTAGAGGGGGCTGGACATTTTCGCAAGAGACAGGGGTCACGACTGCTGTGTGCTGCTGTATCCCCAGCACCCAGCACTGGGCCTGACACACAGTAGGTGCTCAATGTACAGTTTGTTGTCTGAGTGCTGGAAGCTGGAGCCAGGAAGCTTGGCCACCCCAGGGGGCCTCACTAGGAGCCAGTGAGTGCTGAGGAGCAGGCCCAGGCAAGGCCGTCCCTTCTCAAGGAGGCGGGGATGCCCCCTCATCTTTGTGTGACCTCGTTGGCCAGGGACAGAGGCACTCATGGGAGAGAAACCCTTGCGAGTGCATTGCATCCAACCTCCCGGATCCCTTCTATAGGGAGACTGAGGCCCAGGGAGGGGCAGGGCAAGCCCAAGCAAGTGGGTTTCGGAGTGAATCCTGGAACCTAAACTTGCAGTCTGGACTACTTGTCCTTGTTCTTATCATTGCTCCATTAAACAGATGGGGAAACTGAGGCCAAGAGTGGGAGGGGGCATATCCAGGGTCACCTGTGAAGGCAGGGGGCAGTTTCCATGGGCTTCTTTCCGAGTGCTGTTGCTGTTATGATCACTGTTGTTATTTCTGCTTTACACTGGTGGGGATGGGTGGGCGTTTCCCATGATGGGTCCCAGCCTCAGAGAGAGTAACAGGGCCTCTTCCCCTTCCCCTCTCCCAGTCAGTGGCGCTGCTCACTCACCGGCTAGCTCACTCGCTGCTCTTTCACCCGGGCCCTGCGCCATCACTTGCACCAGGCGCTGCATGGACTCCAGCAGCTGGCGCTGCTGGTGCTGCAGGAGGCTGGAGTTGCTGCTGGCGAGACGCAGGCTGCGCTCCAGGCCTGCGAGCGCGCCGCTGTGGCTGCCCAGCAGGCGCCGCAACTGCTCCTTCTCCTCGCGGAGGCTGGCCAGATCCTCCTGCTGCTGCGTCTCCAGGGCCTGCAACCGCGTTTCCAGGGCACTGCGGAGTGGGGCGCACAGGGGTGAGCCCGCCGCCCCGCAGAACAAGCGCGGCCGTGCCTCCCTTGCACAGAGGCTCAGAGATGTGGAGCGTCGGGTTCTGGGTTACACAGCCTGGCAGTCGGTGCCCACTGTAGCACAGACTGAGGAGGGGAGGAAGGAGACCTGCCCGGAGTAGTATGGTTTGGGGTCCAGAAGAGGAAAGAGGTCAGGTAGGAGGGCCACACCAGCAACCGGTAGCCATTATCAAAATCCCAAACCCCACAGTCCACTCTCAGGAGATACCCTCCAGGGAGCATGGGCGGGGACGCCTTTGGAAGATTGCTAGTAAAAGGAAGGGAAAGGAAGCAGCCTAGATGTTCAACAGCCAGGTTGGTCCGGTCTGTATGGCTTCAGCATCCCTGGAAATGCCCGCAGGCATGGAGCAGGTGCTGCATTGGAGAGATGCCCAGGGCTCCCGCAGAAGATCTGGGCACATCAATGCCTCTAGCTCTTTATTTTTTGGCACAGGGGCTTGAACCCAGGGGCACTCAACCACTAAGACACATCCCATCCCTTTTTTGGTATTTTATTTAGAGACAGGGTCTTGCTGAGTTGCTTAGCACTTTGCTAAGTTGCTGAGGCTGGCTTTGAACTTGCGATCCTCCTGACTCAGCTTCCTGAGCCGCTGGGATTACAGGCATGTGCTGCATGCCTGGCCAATGCCTCTACTTCTAACCACATGTGGGATGATAAAAAACAGAGAAAGAAAAAAGGTATTCATGGAAATGTAGACAGATACAGGCAACCATATGGGGGAAGGAAGAAGTGGAAAGATCACAGGGGACACCTGTGTTTGGAGACCACGTGAAACACTGTCCCTACCCTGTCGACTTCTGCAGAGCAGGGTGGGCAGGGCTAACTTTCATTTTCATTTCTCTTTATTATTTTATTATTATTCTTTGATGCTGGGGATCAAACCCAGGGCCTCCTGCATGCTAGGCAAGTGCTCTACCACTGAGCTACACCCCAGCCCTTCACTTTGATCTTATACAGGTCCCTGTAATTAGAACAAGCTCAAGGCATCTTATGGGTTAAAAAACAGAGGCATTTTCAAAAAGAAAGGTTTCAACTCAGCTCTTCCCTTTTTGGCATTTCATCCTCCAGATTTACTCCCATCTGAGTGAAGTGACACGTGGAAATGTTAGTCATCGCATCACTGGTGGGATCCGCAAAGACTGGAAACAACCTCAGTATCCATTAATTGGGGACTGGGGAAATAAATGCTTTGGAACATTGGGCAGCTGGAGAAGAGAAGTAGCAAGCATGTCAAGTGGCTGTAGAATCATTTCCAAGATAATTGGGGAAAAAAACTCAAGTGTAGTGGGGGGTGCACTCTAGCGCAACTTAAAAAGGAAGAAAAAAGAAAAAAGGCGTGTGCACATTTGCATATTCATAAGCAGCCCTGGAATGTCAGCTCCTCCGGGATAGAGACTTACTCATTTCCGAATCCCCAGGTTATGTGTGCTGCGTGAGGAAGAGCTCAGAAAACACTTGTTGACTGAATGCATGGGAGGACTCAGAAGAAATGGGTGGGGAGGCCTCTGGCTGGAGTGTGTTGGTGGCTGAGGGCGGGGACACTTGACTCTATATCCGGTTGTCCTGACCCATTCTGGACTGAGAAAGGAGTTCAGCCAGGACAGAAGGAATTTCCCCAGGCTCCAAATCATGCTGCAGGCAGAGAGAATTTGGGCGCTCAAATTCTCATATCTTAGCTGTCTTTGTGGACCGAGGACTTATTGATGACATTGCCCATCAGCACTGATTCTCAGGCGTCTGACAACCAATTTGAAGTGATTGAAGTGTCCCAGTTTTTGCCACCTAGACCTTGGGGTGGGAGGAATAGCAGCAATAAGAGCCACCATTAGCCACACCCAGATCAGAGGGGGTGCACGATTTTGTGATTGTATCTGGATCAGCATTTATCAACATCTCGCACTGCAGAGAGGTCGAGGACTTACTCAATGGGTAGACTGCCTCCCCCAGAACCCTGACCTTGGCCGTCTTCTCTCCACTCAACTCGAAACCAAGATAAAATCAGACCTCAGATGTCAGATTGCTCTGCCTTATCCATAATCTGTGACTCTTTACCTGTGTGATTGGAAGGGTGTTCCCCTGAAGCATATTTGCATATAATGCAAGAACTCTCTGATCTTGCCGACAAGGAATTGGTCACTGGTTTCTTCAGAGAAGGTGAGCAGATGGATGGGATCAGGTTCATTTATTTACAAATAAGTAAAGCCAAAACTGGGGGCAGTGGCACACACCTATAATCCCAGCCATCTGGGAGGCAGAGGCGGGAGAATCGCCAAGTTCCAAGCCAGCCTCTGCAATTCGGTGAGACCCAGGCTCAAAAACTAGAAAGGGCTGGGGATGTGGCTCAGTGGTAAGGCGTCACTGGTTTAAATTCCCAGGACCAAAACAAACCAACCAACCAAATAAGTAAAACTAATTAAAAATTCCCAGGTAGGTTGTTTAGTGTGTAAATTTTATCTCAATAAAGCAGTTAAAATTTATAAAATAAAGATAGGAGGAATGAAAGAGAAGGAAAGACAGAAGGTGTGAAAGAGAACACACACCAGGGGACCAGAACCCAGGAAATGCCTGTTCTCTGCGTCTCCACAATACAGGGGAGCCTGGCCCTGTGCCTGCCTGATCCAGCCCCAGCCCCAGCCCCGCCCCAGCCCCGCCCAGCTCCAGCCCCGCCCCAGCCCTCCCTCCCAGTTTGGGCTCCCAGCTTGTGTTAGTCCTGACTCAGCCCTGGCTGAGGCCTACTCTTGGCCACCCAGCCCTGTCCTGGCCGGGGCCAAGGGCCGGGGCCCACCTGCTGCGGCCCTGCAGCCGGTGCAGCTCGGTGCTCTGCAGCAGCAGCTGCTTCTCCAGCTTGTTGGTGGACAGCGAAGTCTCTAGCATCTGGATCTCCATGCGCGACGTCTGGTTCAGGACCTAACCCCGCAAACAGGAGGGGTGGGACTGAGTGAGCCCGAGGGGGCCCTGCCCAGCCACCTGCCACGGGCCCCAGGCCTGCCACTCCAGAAACTTGCTGACCCACTGCCACCCTCACTCACTCACTCTTGGTGCTACCTGTCCTCTGGCTGCTCAGGCCCTGGAAGAAGTATCCTTGACCCCTGCAGCCAATCCATGACAAGTGTGGGCAGCTGCACCTTCCCCCTCCACGGCCCCCACTATGACCCCAGTCCCTGGCATCTTGAGCCCAGTGTCCTACTCTAGCCTCCTTAAAGGGTCCCCTGGTCCCACCTCCATCCACTACTCTCTATTTCCTACTGAGCAGCCTGATGCAGCCTTACAAAATATAGCCTCTACTCCAAATCCTTCTGTGACTCCCATCTTGGGAAGCAGAAAAGTCAGGTCCTCCCCAGGACTCGCCAGGCCCCATGACTCAGTCTTCCTCTGTCACATCTCTGGCTCCTCGCCTGCCTCTCTCCCCCGTCTCTCCAGCATACTGGGCTTCTGGATGTTCCTGGAGCTGCCAGCACAGTCCCACCTCTGGGCCTTTGCACATGCCGTTCTCCCGGTCTGGCACACTCTCCCCAGTGAGTAAGCACGCCTGTTCTGTTTACTGCTATAAACTGGAACCAGGGGTGCCTGGTGCTCAGAGGGGGTTCAGCAAACATGGGGTCACTGCCACTCATTCCATCAACCCTTTGTCTCTCTGTCCATCCCCCTGGCTGCTGTGCTGCTCAGAGAGCCCTCAGCCACCGAGCTTCTTCCTCACCTACTGTAAGCCCCCAGGGCTGGGGTGTGCTGCTCCACCCCTCCCCCAGGGCCCAGGGCAGACCTGGCCCCGCACTGATGCGGGCAGCGGAGTCAACCCCGGGTCCACAGACCCCACTGGGACCCATGGCCTGGAGGGCCATGATTTTACGGGTTTACGGGGGAGAAAATGCCAGGGGGCTCCAGGCCCAGGAGAGCCCTTGACCTCATTCAGAGATGAGGTCGAGCAAGGCGGCCTGGCCTGGCCTGTGCCCTGCCTGGCCGTTACCTTAGCTTCCACGTTGTAGGCCTGCGCCGTGGTCTGGTTCAGGAGGTTGGAGCCCAGCTCCAGCATGGCGGCCGTTTGGTTCTGGGCCATGTGCTGCTGGGCCCGCGCCAGCTTCGACCTCAGATTCAACTGGATGTACCTCTCTAGCTGTGGGGAGACCATGGCCTGGGGTCACGGGGTGGGCTGGGGGAAGCCTCCTGTCCCTCCCACAGGTCTCCATGGAGGGCTCAGCAGGTGCCAGGTCAGGCTGTTCCCTCTCTCCTAGACTGTCCCTGGAGTTTTCTCCAGGCCTCTGCAGCTCTGGGACCCGTCTATCCGCTGCCTGGCAGCCACTTCCTGTTAAACCCAAGCTAAGCCACGCCCTTCCCCTCACTCAGTACCATCTCAAGATAGGGTTTCCATCTTGATCAGAAGAAAAACCAAGGTCCTTACCATGACTGCAGTGTCCTCCATAACCAGTCTGGTCCCCTCTTTCCCTCCCTCCCTCCACTCCAGATGCATGGCCTCTATGACCTCCCTCCAATGTAAGCAAGCATATGCCAACCTCAGGGCCTTTGCACACCCAGTCCCCTCTGTGTTCCTTCTAGAACCTCCCCCAGTCCTGTCCCCATCCACATGGCTCACTCCCTCACATCATTTTAGGTCTCTTCATATACCGTTCACTCCCTGACTCTGTACTGTTGTCTCTTCTCTGCCAAATGTCAGTTTCACAAAGCTGGGGACTTGCTCACCACTTCATCTCCGCATTTGGCACAATGCTGGCCGCACAGTGGGTACTCAGTAAATCTCTGCTCAATGAACCAATGCAAAAGGGGAGGCAGCAAGGGTCGGAGTGCAGCCCCCTCTCATGCCCTTTGCCCAGCTTCCCAGGGCCGAGCCCGCCAGCAGGGATCCCTTGCACAACTTCGAAGGTCCAATGGCCAAGCATCTCTTCTACCTTCTGACTTCCTTGTCTGCCAAACAGGGCCAGACCTGCGTCTCCGAGGCTCTGAGATCCCTCGTGCCCCAGTTCACTTCTGTGACAGAACTGCACTTTCCTGAGAGCCAGGGACACGGTGTGGCCTCGGGCCAGGACCAAGTCGTAAAGGTGGACAGTGTGTGCCTGGGCTGTGCGCCTGCGGCCCCGCGCCGGCCCCGCCTCGCCTGCTGCACACATGCTGGCCTCTGGCTGGCGTCCCCTCCCCAAGCCTGGCTCTTTCCTGGCCCTCTCACTCCCCGAGGTCCAGCAGGGCAGCTCCCAGGGTCTCTGGGAATGCTGGTCTCCCCAGGGAGAGGTGGCCCTCTGGGCTGGGGCCAAGCCCTCTGCTCTCTCCTGTCCTCTCCTCCTTCCTCCCATCCCTCCCTCCCCTTGGGCACTTTTGGAGGAGCAAGTGACATTGTCAGATCTCAGAGCTGGTGCACAGGGCAGAACTGGGGTTGAGGAGGGCAGCGCTGTTCTCCAGGCATGGTGGCTCGGTGTGCCCTGGGAGCATGTGAGAAGTCATGGTTCCAGGTCACCAGACCCAGGGGTCCTAGAACTGGGTAGCCCAGCGGTCAGCGGCTTTAATGAGCCCCTGGCTGAATCTGGCGCTCATGCTCACGTGACTGTGGGAAGCCTCGGGATGGAGACGGCAACAGGACAGAGGACCAGACAGACACACAGGCCGGAGCTTCTCTGGGCTGTGGCCCCACCCCCACCTAGTCACAGCTCCTGTCTGAAAGTGACCCCCACGGCCTCTGCCTTTTCTCTGCTCCCCCAACATGAGACTTCTCTTCCCTCACCCCACACCCTCCCTCCCCTTCAAACACTAGCACATTCTTATGATGCACTTGCAGGTCTGAAGAAATACCAGGAACTGACCCAGCCCGTGACAGGGGCTCCTCTGTGCTCCGACCCCCACACCACGGCTCTCCAGCCCCAGAAGGCCCTTCCCTCTGTTGTCCGCCTGGCTGTGGCCACCCTTGACACTTCTCTCCAGGGACATTCTTCTTGACCTATGGGGTCCTGGCCACCAGAAGTCCACCCTCTCCTGCTGTCCTTCCTCTCCTAGTCACCCTCTCTGACTCTGCCCTTATCAGGTTCCTACACTCCGGGGGCTCTGAGGGCTCTGTCCTGGGCCCTGGCCTTTCCAGACCTCCTTGAGGTCAGGGGTGGGTCCTCGGCAGGGACCACAGGTCTGTGAAAGGAATTCAGACGCTCCATGAACTTGAGAAAAAAATCACACCTGTGGTCCACTCGTCATTCAAATTTCATATTTCCTTCAATTCAGAGTATAGGCCACAAACCAGAGGAGTCCTGGCTGGTCCCCCGACTTTGCGGCCAATTGGAAGCATGAATATTTTCATACTTAATGCGGTTGGCAACTGTATCTTGAAATCTTGCTTTTTCTCATCATAATTATGGACATCATTAAACCCATCATGCTATAATTTTATTAAAGGTTGGATTTTAATATTTTTATTATAATTTCTAAATTGCTAGATGTTTTTGTGCATTTATTTTATGTGTTTCTGAGAAAGGATCCACAAGCTTCACCCAGGACCTGTTGCCAAAGGACCCAAGGCTCCAAAGGCATCCAGGCCCTGGCCCAGAGGCCCGGCCCCTCCTGGGACTTCTGCGTCCCCCATGTGGATGGTACCATCACTGTCTCCACCTGGACTCCTCCCCTGGATGTCCCACCAGCTCTCCTGACCCTGCACCCCAGCCCCCAACACCCTTCAGCCACGTCTGAAGTTCCAAACCCAGACCTTCACCTCCACTGCTCTTTCTTACCCGCTACATTCAACCCTCTGGTAAGTTCTGCCCACTGTGATCCCAATGCGAATTCTGAATTGGTTCACTTCCTCCCTTGTTTCCATGGGCTGCCCCTTCTGATCCTCTCCTTCTAACTCAACTCCCCAGGAAACACAGTGGGTGGCTGCCCAGGTCACCAGCAGAGAGGGTCAGCAGAGCTTCTGAGGCCAGTTCCCGACTTTTCCATGCACCAGAACCCTCCTGGATCCCGGGTGAAGGTGCAGACTCCCAGGCCTGAGCTTCTGCTCCAGGGGGCCAATCAGCAAGCGCAACCCTGAGTAGGGACCTTCCCAGGCACCTCCCTGGCCTCCCAGAGGCCTCAGAAGACTTGCCCAAGGTCTCCACCCCCAGGTCAGGTTCCAGGACCGCTTGCCCAGGGCTCCTTTAGGTTTTCTGGGGACTGAGGGTAGTTTGGGGTCACCTCAACCAACTAGAGCTTCCTAAGTACCCTTGCTGGTCTCCGACTTGTCCTATGGCTCCGAGAGGCTGGGCTGGGCAGAGGCCACCCACAGCTGGATCCCATCACCAATTTGCCATGCCCGCCCACCGGCCTGGGTCCTGGGATGGATAATCCAAACCAGATGGGCCAGTTCAACTGGGCTGGGACTCTGGAGACTGAATCCACCAGGATGGTGGGGGCTGGGTCTATCCTAGTGCTTGGGCACCAACTGGAAGGGCAGGCGAAGGAGTCCAGGGCGGAACCGGCCAGGTTCTCCAGATTCCCATCCGACCCGGGGAATTGGACCCGCACCCTTCCCATCACCTTCATGCTGGCAAATTCTCAGGACCAGGATGAGGAACAGGGTTTAACCTCCACCACAACAGGGGCCTGCAAAGAGGCTGGGCGTGGGCCGCTGGGCTACCAGTCCCTGCCCTTGGCCTTGTGTTCCAGTTCTGATTCTGCCACACTCTAGCTTGGGCCCTTGGAGTTATCACATGTCTCAGAGCCTCACTTTACCAATCTGTGAATGGGGAAAGTAAACCTGTTGGAAAGAGGGCATTTGGAAAGGGCCTTGAAGAAAAGGGCTTTTGACAAGCAAGACACAGGGAAGGGAGGGAGGATGCTCCTGACAGCCGATGCTTATCTGTGGCTGAGCAACCACAGTGCCCAGGAGGGGGTTTTCTCCGGCAGTATTTGTATAAGATGGACTTTGGTGAATGGATAAACAACTGTGGCCCAACCATCCAATGATCTCCACTCAGCAATGAACAGGAAGGACCCCTTAATCCGTGCAGGAACCTGGTGAGTCTCAGACATGCTATGCTGAGCGAAATAAGCCGGACTTGCTGGGCACGGTGGTGCAGGCCTCCCAGCAGCTCGGGAGGCTGAGGCAGGAGGATCTCGAGTTCAAGGCCAATCTCAGCAACTTAGGGAGGCCCTAAGCAACTTAGCAAGACCCTGTCCCTAAATAAATTATAAAAAGGGCTGGGGAGGTGGCTCAGTGCTTAAGTGATCCCCAGTACCAAAAAAAGAAAAAAAGAAATAAGCCAGACTCAAATGGTTCCATACTTCAGGGTTTCATCTATATGACCTTCTGGTCAAATCAAATCTGTGATTTCCAGGAACTGGAGCCTGGGGTTGGGGACTGACTACAAAGGGGAGCAGGGGCAACAGGGGTCTTGGCACCGTGTGTATCATGATGGTGGTGACAGTTACATGTCTGGATACCTTTGGTAAATCTCATCCAGTTGTAGGTGTGAAGGGTGAATTTTACCGCATGCACATTGTGCCTTATAAAAAGTAACCCCGTCAACACAAGATTCTATAAAATGTCCCATGTGTTAAACGTGTATTATTAAATATGTTTCTTCAAACGAATCCCCTTATCCTGGGTTTCACTCGTGGATTCATCCCATAATTATTTCTGGATCGCTTCTTACATGCTCGGCTCTGTACTAGATACTAGGGAATCCAGAATAAAACTGGCTCATTTTCTGATCCCAGGGCTCTTCCACTAAATAGCCAGTTTGGGCTGGGGATATAGCTCAGTTGGTAGAGCGCTTAACTCGTAAGCACAAGGCCCTGGGTTCAATCCCTGGCACTACAAAATAAATAAATAAATAAATAAATAAATAAATAAATAAATAAAAAATAAGTAAATAAATAGATCAGTTAAACGCAGTTGTTATGAGCACTACGAAGAAAAGAAAAAACGGCAATGGGTGGTGGGGATTTTAGCTAGAGGGGCGGGAAAGCCTCACCAGGAGTCATCTGAGCTGAGAGGATGAGATTCAGTCAGCAGTGGGAAAGCCAGAAGGGAGGGGATTCCAGGTGGAGGGAACACAAGAGCAAAGGCCCTGAGGTAGACGGCAGTGCGTCCGCTGTTTGAAATTTAAGAAGATCAGTAACAACACTATGCTCTGATGTCTTTTGCATGTGGTTCATGGTTGGAAAAAGGATGTGTCAACTGCAAATAAAAACAAATGCAGAGAGTGCAGCACCAATGAACCTGGGTGTGAGATGAAGCCCTCAGCTTCCTAACTAGGGGCCTTGGGCAGATACCTCTGTCAGTCTGAGCCTCTTCCCTCTAGTGTGATAATCATGGCTCCTATCTCCCAGGTTGGCCAAAGCATCTGGCATGTGAAGGGCCCCATGCGTGGTTACACAACCACGTGTGACTGGTTCTGGTTTGTCTGGGCCATGGGTCAGTACCCAACTGTTAAAAAGAATAAGGCTGAGCTTCATTCAGCAGGTGGGCTGAGAAGGTGCCCGAGACACACTCCAGGAAAAATAGGAGGACACTAAGCTAAGCGATACTGACAGTGTGGACCCACTGTGTGGAAGGAAGATGCACACACTATTATTATTATGATTATTTTTGGTACCAGGGATTGAACCCAGGGGTGCTTAACCACTGAGCCACATCCCCAGTCTTTAATGTTTTATTTAGAGACAGGGTCTCACTCAGTTGCTTAGGGCCTTGCTAAGTTGCTGAGGCTGGCTTTGAATCGCGATCCTCCTGCCTCAGCCTCCTGACCCACTGGGACTACAGGTGTGCACCAAGGTGCCCAATGCATTTAATTTTCCCTCAGATTCCCTGTCAACCAGGATCCAGCCCCTCCCTGGGCTTGTTGAGGAGGCCAAAGGAGGTGCCTGGGAAAGAGCAAGACAGGGCCTGGCATGGAGCAGCATCAGCAAGGATTCCATGCTCTGCTGTCATCCCAGAGAGGCTCTAGAAACTTCCCCTAACTTTAATAATACTTTTTTTTTTTTTTTGTTTTTTTTAACAGGGGTTGAACCCAGGGGCACTCAACCACTGAACCACATCCCCAGCACTATTTTATATTTATTTAGAGACAGGGTCTCACTGAGTTGCTTAGGGCCTCGCTGTTGCTGAGGCCGGCTTTGAACTCGCAGTCCTCCTGCCTCAGCCTCCTGAGATTGCAGGTGTGCGCCACCACACCCCGCTAATAATACTTTTCTGCAGGCCTGGAGAGGGCCTCTGTTCACAGCCACCTGTGTGTCCCTCAGAGCCTTAGTGTCACTATCTGAAGGATGGACACAGAGACTGGGCCACCACACTGGGCTGTCCTGAGGTTACCTGAGCCCACGCAGGGCATGTGCTGGGTACGCAGCGACAGGAGCTGCTGATGGCGGTCCTCACTGCTGGGCTGCTTGAGGTGGGGCTGCTGCCCGCTCTGTCACAGCGTCCCCACGCACAGCACAGCCAGAGCTGATGTCTTAGCGTGGAGCCATCTGCCCTGGTCGCCTGCCCCTCCGCCCTTGGCTGGTGGAACTTTACCAAGAGGAGGAGTGGAGGAGAAGTCGGGTGAAGAAGGAGAAGGATGGCGGCTTCCCTGGTAACCCCTGTGGCAGCCCTACTGTGTGCCAGGGGGGCTTGGGGCCCTTGCAGGAGCCTCTCAGTGTCTCCCCAGCCCAAGCCTCTACAGGGAGGCTCTGCTCATGGCCCCGCTGACAGAGGAGCTGGTCATGGTCAAGATGCTAGACTCGTCCCCAGGTCTGCTGGTGTGGAAGGCCAGGTCAGGTGGGAGGCTTGGGGCAGGGCTGAGCAGGGGGAAGGGCCTCTCCCCCGCCAGTGCAGGACGAGGGCCAGACAAGCCCGAAGTGGCCTTCCACCTGTTGACCCAGCCCCTGGGTCCCTGTCCTAGGCTTGTTCCTAAGCCAGACCAGAGAACCAGGGTTTGCGCGAGTCGGGATGTGCGAGAAGGTGGAGGAAGAGCAGAGACTCTCCCGAACTCTCCCAGGACCAGGAGCCAAGACCTCCCCACCCCCAAGGCTGGGCCCAGCTCCAAATCTCCCGCTGGGTGACTTTTGTTAGTCAAATGACTATCTATCCTTTCTCGTTGAGGCCCATGCACTCAAAGGGGTCCCGTTCCTCTCTCTCCCACACCCCACACCCAGTCTGTGGTCTCCAGCCTTGGCCATCTGCAGAATCTGATCACCCACCCACCATCACCATCCCCAGTGGGACACATGCCTCCCCTCACTGCGCCCTCGGGCCTCTGTCCTCCCTTCCACAGCCCCTGAAGTCTGCCCCACGCATGGCCAGAGGCCCTGGTAAACCTAAATCAGCTTATGGCACTTCCTGCCCCAACCATGCTGTGGCCCCCATGTCACTTAGAGAGAATCAGGTTTCTCTGCAGATTCTTTTCCAGGAACACAGAAGTCTTTGCTTTGGAAATTTGCAAGAGCACCCCAACAAGAAGGGTTCAAGCCAGGCTGCCCGGGGCGGCGGGGGGGGAGCAGGGGATGATGGGGAGCCTTATTCTGAGCTCTAGGCCGAGCTGGGCCTTGGCGGGAGCCGGGTCTGGGGGTGGCGCAGAGGGCTTTAGCTGAGGTGCTCCAGGGGCAGCACCTGTGGAGAGGGATGTGGGGACCCAGGAGGACCTACAGATGCCCTCAGGGACCCCTCAGCCTCCACCCCCTCCAACCAGAGATGGGGAACCTGAGGCTCCAGTTGGGAGAGTGACATGGCAGAGAACCCACATAGGAACTGAAAGCCACCCCGGATCCCAATCCGTGAAAACCTGGGAGGTCAGAGCTTGCCCATGGCTTCCTGTGCGTGTTTCAATTTACATGTAAATTTTTGTGATTTTAATTGTTTTGAGTGAGCGATACCAGCACGGTGTTCAAAATTCCAAGGAACCAAAGGAATGAAATGGAAAACAAATTCCCAGCCCCGCCCCAGCCTGTGGTTCCTGTCCCTACAGGCCACTGAGGGAGTTTCCTGGGTTTCCTTCCAGAGCAAACTGCGCACCCCAGCCGTGAGCACGCTTGGCGCCCTGTCACTGCCCTGGAGCCTGCTGAGATGCAGCTCGCCGTCGCACCTGGCTCCTTTTTACTTGGCACGATTATGGAGATCGTGACACCTTCGTCCAGCCAGCCGGCCCTTGAACAGCTGTGGCTGGTCCGCCTAGGCCGCCCCCATCTGCTCATGGGTCCCCAAGAGTTGTCCCTGTTGGCTGTTTCCAGGACCTTCCATCACCAGGAGGTTGCATGAAGGTCCTTGTGCACTTGTCATTTGTCACCCCTGCAAGGCCTTGTCCTTCTAAGTGGAATTGCAAGTTCAAGGGAGTGCGCACTTGTGATTGGGACTATTGTTCTCTCCTTGGCAGAGGGAGTGCCTGGGCCACTCCACCCTGTGCTTGGAGGAGCCCTGGAGTCTGCAAAGGTGGCCGAAGGAACCAGAGGGCTGTCCACCCGCACCGCTCAATGCACCCCCACACCTTCTGACTCTGAGGTCTCCTGGCACACATCACCTCCTCTGGGAAGCCTTCCCTGACCACCCATGTTCTCCACCCATGGCTGTCCATTATAGTGCCCACACTGGTTTCTTCACGGCTTCACTCCATGCAAAACCTCCACAGCCATTTATTATTTGTCTGAGTCTCCCAGGAATATCACCCCAGCCATGCAGGGCTTCCTCTGCCTCATTCATAGCCATGGCCTGAGTCTAGAACATAGCCAGGTACATGGGTGGTCCTCAGTCAAAATCCGTCAAAAGCACAGATGAGTAGATTCATGCACGGACACCGGATTTCCACAGAACAGTTGTTTGGTAGCTAGAAATAAGTTGGGACCTCCAGGCCCCAGCCCTGGCCGCAGCTGGAGCCCTGAGAGAGGGCAGCGGGGTAGAGCCCAGAGAATGGACAGGCCACCCAAGCAAGGGCAGGACAGGAAGGGGAAGAAATGCCAACATGGAGACTGGAGCATGGGAGCAGCGTTGGGTGGGGGCAGAGGAAGGTTCTAGAAAGAACGAGGCAGAGTCTCCGAGCTCATTCGCTTGTTCGACAAAGTCATTTAGAGGTGCCAGGACGTGTGCAGGGGCTGGGGAGAGG
Organism: Glaucomys volans; assembly: GCA_020662805.1. Classification (NCBI taxonomy): domain Eukaryota; kingdom Metazoa; phylum Chordata; class Mammalia; order Rodentia; family Sciuridae; genus Glaucomys; species Glaucomys volans. Next base: position 380,640 of record JAJEJO010005544.1, on the reverse strand, counting down.
GCAGGGGAGGGTGGGCCGGGGGCTCCCCAGGAGGGACCGAGGCTCCCTGTGCCCCGCCTGGTCCTGAAGAATTTACAAACGGCTCACTCGGCGTCAGGGGGTCTCCTCAACCCATTTTGCAGACAGGAAAAGGAAGTGCTGAGAAGCGAGCGCCCTGCCCGAGTCACAGGCGGCAGAGGACGGATTTAAACGTGGCCTTCAGGTAGAAGGCGGCTGGACGGACCCAACCCACGCCTGGCGTGTGATTGGGTGGGTGGAAATACCACGGGGAATCCCCATGATCTGTGTGCCTACTAGGTGCTAATAATCACAATAAAAACTGTGGGCATCTGGACACCACGTGGGCATCTGGACACCACGGGCCACATTCAGCCACGTGGGCAGGCTCCTGAGGCAGCCGGCCGGGGTGCCTCCCCTGGCATTTGCACCCTCGCGTCCTCCCCGGTCTCCCGGGTGGTGATCGGCGGTTGCAGAAGTGTCGGTGTGTGTCCAGGCCGCGCCGTGGCTTCCACCTTGCCCTCTCCTCTCTGATCACTTGCTCTAGGATGACCGGCCCGGGGTCCTGGAGAAGCACCGCGGCCTCACCCACAGACCCACCAAGCCCAGCCCCAGGTGAGCCTGCAGATGGGCAGGGCTCCAGCTGGCCCAGGCAGCCCTCAGAAGAGACCCCAGGGCAGAACCGCCTGGCTCGGGCTCCTGGATTCCTCCTGGCCCTCAGAGACCCAGGGGGCTGGGAACCGTCCGGTGTCATTGTAAGTTGATAAATGCCTCGGGAGGCTTTGTTTTGCCACTGAAGGGAAACAACACACTGCGTTTTTAGAGTCCCCACGCAGCTCTCCTGTGTCTGATCCCTGTTCCTGTGCTTGGCCAGTTGGCCAGTCACGCCCGCCCTGCAGGCCCTGGGCCCCTGAGTGGTCTGTCCTGCCTTGGAGCAGCCAGGCCCGCCTTCCCCAGCTGTTCCCCTCCCTGCAGGAGACTCTGGCTGTTCCTCTGGGTCAGGCTTCGAGCAGGCGGAGCGAGGGGGCCAGGAGGCAGGCTGGAGTTGGGACCAACAGGACCTCGTGGAGGGTGAGTTTCTAGGCTGACCACCAAGCCCCGGCATGGGCCCAGCACCTCCGAACTCCAGCTGTGGCCCCGAGTCCAGCCTGGGTGTGGACCCCTGCTGAGCAGGCAGCTTGGGCATCTCCTGCCTGTGCAGAGACGTGGCTTCTCAGAGCCACCGTGGCCTCCTTGGAAGATGGGGCTCATCCTTCCCCGCTCCCAGATAGGCTGGGAGGCCCAGAGGAATGGCCACTGGAATCTGTTCCCTGGGCACTGGAATTCTGTCTGACTTGTTCTTGGGGTCTAGCACAGTGACTGGCACACAGTAGGTACTTATGAACATCTGTGGCCATCCCACCGTCACCTCTAACGGGGGGACGCTGTGTCCACCCCATGCATAGGGTTCTGCACTTGACAAATGGGTAAACTGAGACCCAAGAGGCCAAGCATTACCCACAGCTAGTACGTGCCCATCTCGAGTCTGTGGCAGCCCAGGCAGTCCCTGCAGCTGGCATGCAGAGACAAGATCAGGGTCAGGCAGGGAGTGAAGGACACGTCCAGATGTCCACAGTCACTGCCCACAGAGAGTCAGCCTCAGTGGAGGCAGGAGGGAGGCATGGCCACATCAGTTCCCAGTCCCCATGGAACACAGTCTGGCCCGGCCCCTCTGTGCACTCCATCCTCATCACGGTCATGCTCTCCTGGCCCTTGTCCTCTGGTCACACAGATCTCCTTTCACTCCCTTGCTTGGTTCCACCCCAGGGCCTTTGCGCTTGCTGTTCCCTGTGCTTAGAATTCTTTCCCCTTCCCTTCCTCCCCTGGGAACCGCCAACCCAATCTTCAGAGCTCAGCTCTGCTCTCCTGAAGCATCTCTTCCTCAGGTCGGGTGCCAGCTGTGTGTCCCAGCACACAGTGGTCACCCTCCCCCTGAGTTTCAGCACATGTCATGGTTGACCCCCACATACGAGAAATGGCTAGTTAGTGTCTCAGGCGCTGCCCCAGGAGGGCCAGGATGTGCCTTCCTTGCTCAAGGCCGAGCCCCCATCACCGGCACGGTGCCTGGGCCTGGAGTGAGCCCTCAGTAAACCTGGGAGGAAGGCGTGATGGAGTGAGGGCAGATCAAGTTGGAGCTGCACACGTGTGCACACGGCCCACCAGCAGCACAGGACCCGCACTGCAGGGACGTGGGCCTTTCACGATGTGAAGGATCCTGTCCACTGGGGGAAACAGGAGCGCCGGGCTCTGGCCTAACCCCTGCCCCTGCCCTGGAGTGGATGAGGCCAAGCCACTCCTCTGCCCATCAGTGTCCTGGTCCTCCCAGGAGCGGGCAGACAGGGGATCTGCAGAGTGGGTGAGACTGTGGGCGTGGAGCCGTCTGGGGGTCCCGCCCACAGCCCCCTCTTCCTGGCCTCAGCTTCACCTCCCCAGGTGAGGATCCTGGCCGTCCTCCTGTCCCACGGGCTTGGGGATTCAGTGAGCTGGGCCAGTGTTGGCAGGACACACGCCGCAGGACCTGCCCGAGTCCCTGTGGGATTCAGCAAGGCTGCGCCACATGGCAGGAACGGCGGCAGCAACCACGGTGGCATCCCCACTGCCCGCCAGCTGAAGCCACGCCATCCACACCCCAGAGCAGTCCCATGTCTCCCCTGACAGACGGCAACACGGAGGCTCCACCTGCAAACCTTTGCAGAGGTGCACGTTCCACAAACACAGGTCCGGCGGATAAAGTGACTCAGAAAGATACGATGGTGGTGGGTGTGACCTCGTGTCCATGGGAAACACACCCACCCCAGGGTCAGGGAGGGACGGACGCAGGTAAGAGCTGTGAGCACCCAGTTAGGACAGCTCGGTGGTGGTGGTGGTGGTGGGGGGCTCAGGGTGTAGGCAAGGGTCTGTCTTCCTAGCCAGGCAGTGGGCACAGGGAATTTTTGGGTTTTTTTTTGTATCTACAACCTTTCAATAAAGAATGTAAATGCCTAAAAAGGCCCAAAGACATTAATGAGGAGGTGGTCAGGGGTCAGGATGACAATAATCTTTTCTTCTGAGTTTTTGTGTATTTCCATATATACAGATTCCCTGCTCCAAATATATATTTCATATATATATGCATATATGTGTATATATGTGTGTATTCCACTGTGGCGGTACTAGGTAACAAGTTTAGGTCCTCACACACACTAGGCCAACACTCTACCACTGAGTCACATCCTCAGCCCTTTAGATTTTATTTTGAGAGAGGGTCTCACTGAATTGCTGAGGCTGGCCTCCAACTTGTGATCCTCCTGCCTCAGCCTCCAGAGTAGCTGGGATTACATGCACCACCAAGCCCAGCTAAGAAATTCCCAGTTTTGTATCCCGAAAATTAACTCAAAAGCTGAGCAAAGCAACAAGACTGTTGGCAAGAGGGGATTGGAGTTCAAGTCTGCTGGGCTGTGGAGAGCAACTCTGGTCACCTATTGGCTCATCTCTCCAGCTGCTCTCCACCCTCCCCAGCTCATCTGCAGTCTTACAGGGATTCCCCAGGTCACTTGGAACTGCCTTCCTTCCTGCTGCCCGGCTTGGTGACCACAGTGAGTACTATAGACCAGTGGATGTTGGACTAGGGTCAGGAGCCGGGGTCCTCAGGTCATCTGCTTGTCTAAGGGTTTCGCTTTCAATTTCAAGGTTCCCAGGAATCAATTCACCCACAGATGCCCCAGGTATGTCAGGTTTTGCTGGTCTTCCCAGAGGTAATTATCATGATTCCCACTTTGCAGAGAAGGAAACTGAGGCCCAGGGAGGAGGAAGAGGCTCTCATGTAAGACAGGACATGGAGAGGCTGCAGGGGGCTCCCCTGCCACCCAACTCCAGCTGAGACTCCCCTGCTGGACACTCAGTTGCTACTTCCCTGGCCTCTTTGTCCACTCTGGGCACTGTCCCCCTCCCTACCTGTGCATTAACTTATGTAATCACCACAGTGACCTCCAAAGCAGCTTCTATGAATGTCTCCATCTCCCAGAAAGGAAACTGAGGCCCACACTGGCCAGTGAGAAAAGGAGCTGGGTGCACATCAGGTCAAGGCCTCAGTGGGACTGGGCTGGGGAAGGGTGGCCACCAAAGGGAGATGCACAGCTGTGGGTCCTCCCTTCCCTTAGCCAAGGACAGCTCCTGGGGTTCCTCGGCCAGCACCTCAGTCGGTGGGAGCCCTGCAAAGCTGAGGGGCCTCCAACCTCTGCCTGGGCATCCTCACCCTTACACCCCTTCCCTGGGGTCCTAGGCCCCAACCGGGTGGCCAGGCTGGGAACGTGGTTCTGGCATTGGGCTGCCTGGGTTGGAGTTGACCCTGCCCTTCCTGTGATCTTGGTCCCCTAAGCCTCCTGGCACCTCGGTTTCCTCATCTCTTCGTGCACAATCTCACTTCATCCTGGCACTTTGAGAAACAAATGCAAGAATCTGCACAAAGTCCACAGGACGGCGGGGTGCTCACTGTGTGCCCACTGTGATCCTTCTTGTCTGTCTTTACCCTTCCTCACTCTGGGAGGCCAGGAGCAGGTCGGGTTCCACTTCACAGAGAAGCCAGTTGAGTAGGTGACTTCCTCAGGGTTCCACAGAGGGTCAGTGGCCCCCAGAACATGACCCCTGTTCCCAGGTCAGTCTAACCCAGACTCCAGGGCCAGTCCATTCCAGACGTTTCTCTGGGGTTAAGCAAATGCCCTGAGGCCAGAGTCTGGCTGGAGGTGTGGGCTGGTCAAAGGCAGACCCAGCACCTGGTTTCTCACGTTCCCTGCCTGAGGATGAGGGGAGAGGGTCTACGCAGACCCCAGCCCCACTGCGCTCTCAGGCCAAGGTGGACAGAGCCAGAAACATGTGACCCTGCCCTCTAGGATGGTCCCGCCAAGCCTCTTGCGCAAACGAAAGCCCGAGAGGCTGCCGCTGCTGCCCAGCCTCACCCCAAGCACCATCCAGCTGGTCGTCCCCAGGTTGGTGGCATTGGGGCCCCTGGGTGCAAAAATCATCCTTTTCCTTCCAGAAGCAGAGATCCTTGGCCCCACCCCATCCCCAGTGCCAGACTGCTCAGAAGAAGCCAGCGGTGAGGTTAGGAAATCAAACCCCAAGATATTTTGCTCGGCAACTGAGATTCATTTCTTGTTTGGATAACCGAAGGCCGAAAATGCCAAGAATTTACGGGCAGCCTGGGGAGGCCAGGGCAGCTGGGAGGGTCCTGGGCCAGGCCGGGACCCCACACTAGGCTCCCGCTGGGCGCTCTCTGACCCATGTCCACCCGGGCAGGGCCCGAGGACTGCTGGGCCGAAGGACAGAGTTATCCTGAGGTTTGACGTCAAGGACCTGGGGCCAACCGCAGGGCCTGGCGCAGGGCCAGGTTGGGAGGCCCCTGCCCATCCTGACCCCTCCCTGCTTGGCTCTGGGTGCAGAATGGGAAGAGAGAGGCCCCAGCCAAGCAGCCTGACCTGGCTCTCGGGACCCAGGTCTCCAGTGTGGACAGTCAGCCAGGGCCTGGAGGGTTGGGGGGGACCTAAGAGAGAGACAGCAAGCCAGACTGACAGGAGAGAGGGGACACCACACCAGAGTTAGTCAGGTCTGCTGAGCCTGCAGGGAGGACACCTGGAGGGGCAGAGGGACATGAAGATAGAGCAGAGAGCCCCAGGCCAGCCATTGCTCCATTCAGGTGAGAGAGCAGAGGGACCCGCCTGTATGAGGGTGGGGTCCGCCCCTCAGCCTGAGAGACTGGGGAAGCCGTGCCAGCCTGGGGCTTGGTCTGGCCCTGGATTTCCTCACCATAGAAAGGGACAGAGGAGAAGCAGAGGATGGCATGTCCTGGTTGAGAAAGCTGAGGCCAACGGGGACCAGCAGGGACAAGAGGGAGCCTTTGTGAGGCACCTGCTGCAG
>JAJEJO010005544.1:347304-374312 GCA_020662805.1 Glaucomys volans | reverse complement strand
GGAGAATCTGCGCTTGGACCTAGAATCCAGGTGGGCTTCATGACTGTGGCCAGTCACGTCCCCTCTCTAGCCTCAGTTTCCTCTGAAGACCGGGAGGGGAGGTGAGGGGGTGGACTGAGCAGGCTCTGGCTGCTGGGAGCTCACGACAGGGAGGATCTCCCTGCTTCTCCCCAGATGAGTGGAATCTTTTTTTTTCTTTTTCTTTTTCTTTTTCCTTTTTTGGTACTGGGAATGGAACCCAGGGACACTCAAGCACTGAGCCACATCCCCAGCCCTTTTTAATATTATCTTTAGAGACAGGGTCTCACTGAGTAGCTTAGGGCCTCACTAGGTTGCTGAGGCTGGCTTTGAACTCGAGATCCTCCTGCCTCAGCCTCCTGAGCTGCTGGGAGTACCGGCATGCGCCCCGGTGCCTGGCAGATGAGTGGAATCTTACAGAGAGCAACGGGATGAAAGGCTGTTAGAGAATACTTCAAAACTCTTTTTTTCTTTTCCTTTTTTTTTTTTTGTTCTAGAAAAATGCCAAAAAGATGACTTTGAGTTTGAAAGTCTCTGAGGTATGCCCCAACCAGGAGAAAACCAGAGGAAGGTTCCGGGCACAGCCATGGAGGGCAGTCAGCATCCTGGCCTGGGACCAGGAGGGAGAGCGTTGTCACAAGGAGCCAGGGATGCGTGTCTCAACCGTGGGGCGGGGAGGAGGAAAGACCCCCAAATTGCACAGGGTGGCCGTGTTTATTTCCAGGAAGGGCCCTTAGTGGAAATAGTCAAAGTTTACAGAAGTCACATTATGCCTGGTGCCAGGCCAAGGCTTCTTGGGGACCATCTCATTAGATCCTCAGTGAGGTATACCTCCGTGTGGATTCACCCCATTGCTCTCTGTAAGATTCCACTCATCTGAACAGACAATGAGCCTCCTCACCTCATTCTATAGGTGAGGAAACAGAACCTCAGAGAGGTGAAGCCCTTTGCCCCAAATCACACGGCCAGGAAGGGGCGGAACTGGAACCTGAATTTTGACACCTAGGCTCCAAAGCCAGGGCTCCTGCCTTCCAGGTCTGGGAATGGAACAGACCCAGGGAGAGAGACACTGAGGTGACCTTCTGGAAGGCTCCATGGACACAGGGTGACCTGGCAGTGACCCAAATGCCAAAGGGCATGGGGGGTGCTCGACTCCAGGGGTCCCTACCCAGAGATGGTATGGCAAACACCACTGCCTCAGGTGGGTGCATGGATCCTGCCGAGACGCAGCAGGTTGGGGTCCCACTGAGAGCTCCAGCATGGATGGTGACATTGGAGCCCCAAGGACCCGTGCAACTCCTGACCAGCTTGACAGGTTGATGGCTTGAGCTCCACGGTGCGGGGCCCAGAGAGGGAGGCAGCCGCCACATCCATGCACCTGTGGGCAGTGGCAGGCTGGGCGCAGTGCCCCAGTGGTCTCACCAGGGTTCCCAGCTGTCCCCTGCCATGCTGTCACTTCCTCACTCTGCTCATCCTGATCACAGGGTCAGACGTGACTCAGGCTGGTTGGGCTCCCATCAGGCTCTCGGGTACCCTGGTGCTCTAGATGACACCCCCCAGGACTGCCAGGCCTGGTGGACACTGGAGAGGACAGTCCCCCACAGGCTGAAGGCCAGGTAGCCTTGGGGTCAATCCACCTGCTGGTTCAGTCAGTGTTCCCCAGCACTAGGCCCCAGGGACTCAGACGGACAAGACTTGAGACTTGGAGAAGGAAACCAAGCGGAAGTGCTGGCAGGGACCAGCGGGAGACCATGAGGCCTGAGCCAGGGCAGTGGCCAGGGAGATGGAAGACAGGTGACCGGGAAGCTGAGGACGACGGCACCTGCTGCCTAGGGCTGAGATGGGACGGAGCAGACCCCAGAGCCAGGCGGTGGGACGTCCTAGACAGAGGTGGGCTGGAGGAAGCACTTTGGGAGGCACAGGAGGAGCCTTGGGCAGCCCTGGGCCCTCGGGTGTGGGGAGACCCCGCAGGGGAGTCGGCTGTGGGTTGGGACTCAGGGTCCAGCAGGAGTGAATCAGTGTCTGAGTGGAGAGAGAGAAGGGGACAGAGCTGGGAGGCACCTCGGCCCCTCAGCAGGCATTACTGAGGGCCTGTGGCTGTCATCAGGGTGTCAGCTGACCGCCCAGGCCCTGGGAACCTGCAGTGACCAACCACACCTGGAGCCCCCAGATCAAAATAAACACTCTGAGAATGTCAGACAGTACATGTTGGGAAACGGCAGGGCCGGCACCAGGAAGGGGACGGGGACAGCAGGGGCTGGCTGTTAGAATGGGTGGACAGGAGCTGCTCTGAGAGGGTGACACTGGGGCAGAGATCTGAGGGAGCCTGGCAGAGGGGCGTCCAGGGAGAGAGGACTTCGCCTTTGTTCTGATGGGCTGGGAGCCCCAGAAGGAGGGCCAGTCCGACTGAGGCTTTGGTGGGGACCCCTGTCTGTGGAGGATGGAAGCAGGGAGCAAGGGTGGTGGCAGGTAGGGGACAGAGGTGGCTGGGAGGGGGGGGTGGGGATCATGGAGGGAGGGAAGGTGGCTTTATGGAGGGAGTGACAGGAACTGGCTGGTGGAGGCCCTTTCTGGAAGGATGGTGTCGGTCACCAAGATGTTTGTCAACGGGTCAAGTAAAGTGAGGGCTGAGCTGTAGTCATGGGAATTGGGAATCGGGAGGTGGCCCTAGGACAAGGAGCCAAGGGGAAGTGAGGAAGAGCGAGCTGGGCACGAGGCTGTCCTTTCCTCTCCCTCCTCCCCCTCTTCCTTCTCTTTCCCAAGAGGGACGGTGGGTATGATGAGATGCTGAGGGGAAGGACCAGCGGAGAAGTCTTTGCAGACATGAGAGGGGCTCTGAGGAGACCTGTGGCATAGGAGGGAAGTGGCCTTGCCCAGGGAGGACCCTCCTGCCCTATGAGCCTGAAGAAGGTCCTGGTGCCTGGGGGATGACGGGGGTCCCCCTCAGCTTCCACTCCTCGTTAAAGGAGGAGGTCCCCGTCTGGGGAGGGGCTGGGGGTTGGTGAAGTCCGGGGCTGGAGGAGCAGGAGTACCTCTGTCCATGGCCTATCTATGGGATGCAGGGACAGCTGCCTGGTAGGCACACAGAGTCCGCCAGGCTGGCCACAGGTTGGAGGCCAAGAGCTCTTCTGAGGGATGGGGTGTGGGATGGTGCAAGCAGGTGGGGCAGGGGGAGCTGGCGGGGACTTGGGGAGGCAGCGCGGGAAGCTGGGCAGAGGGAGGAGGCGGCTGCGTGTCTGGGAGCCCGTGTGGGCACGTGTGCCCTTGGAAGGATGTTCCCGGGCGCCCAAGACCAGCCTTTGGAAAACAGAGGAAACTCCCAGAACCTCAATGGACACGGTTTCACCTGTGACCTTTCCACATTCCATTCGTTTGTCACCCAGGTATGACATCAGCGAGAGCCTGAGACCCACGTGTCAGGGGAGCCTGCTTAAACTACTAGTGAAGAGTCAGGGTTGGAGGCATTTGGGGGGCACACCGACCCTCCCGGCCTCGCCCTGTCAACTCCGCCCACTGTTAAACACACTCTGAAAGGCCACTGACCTGCCCAGTCCTCCCCCAGACCTCCTGGGTCTCATTCTCTCCCCTGGGGAGCTCCTGCCCAGGGGCCCCGACCAGCTGCATCCTGGACCCCTGGGTCCTCCCTGCCCCACGGTGCCCAGAGCCAAGCCTGTCAGTCCTCTGCACCCAGAGCCCCACCTAGGGGGTCCAGGTAGGCACTCGAAGATTGCTGAGAGGATGGAGGATGACGGGGACCCTTCAGTGACCCTCATACTGCCTGTCTGCCATCCGCAGAGCCAGTCAGCGCCCCCGTCACCACATGCGGGCATCTGACGGCCCCTGCACCCAGGCCCCTGCCACAGGCCCCCATCACCTAATGCCTGTGGCCACAGGGCTGCAGCGTCCTCCCTGTGAGCCCCCCTCAGTCCGTCCTGCCCCCCAGACATGAACCAGGGGCTTGGTTCCTGTTTGGACTCTGTGGCGGCTCCCAGGACACTCAGAGCAGAAGCCCTCGAGGCCCCACAGGCCCCAGTGGGCGGCCCTGCCCTCACCTCCTGGGCTCCGTCCTGCGCCCTTCTCTCCTTCCTGCTCTCTGCTCTGCCACTCTGGTCACCCTGCCTTTCCCTGGTGATGACCTCGTCCCTGGCCACGGCCCTCGCTGCTGCGGGTCCCTCTGCCTGGTGGCACCCTCTGGTTCAAATACCAGTTCCTCTGAGACATCCAGTGGTCCAGACTCTCCAGTGGTCCGACCTCCAGCGGCCAGTCCCGGCCACCACTTGCCCCACGCACCTCTCACATTTTGGGTCCCCATCTGACACAGAAGACACTTCCTTATCACTTCTGCCCGTCCATCCAGAGGGGATGTATTGTGCTGTTTATGTCGTATGCCCTGCATCTGGAGTGCCCGGCCACGGCAGGAGCTCAGCAAGGTTCCATTGAACCGATGAACCAATGGACGTATGGGTGGATGGCAGCAGAGAGCCTGCTTGCCTGTTCTGAGGCTGCCCGACCCTGCTGTGTGGCCTTGGGGCCACGCCTGCCCTCTCTGGGCCCCTGGGTGACGCCCCCCTGCGCGTTGGCCCCGCAGGGCCCGCACTCACCTTCTGCAGCCTCAGCGTGTTGTTCTCCAGCGCCTTCTCCAGCTGTCGCACCCGCTGCGCTCGCCAGGCGTCCAGGTTCCCCGTGGGCGGCGCCGGCAAGTCCCTCTGCAGGCTGTTGGAGCCCCGGGGGGTCTCGGGCGGGGCTGGCGGGCAGGGCTGCGTCTCGGGCAGCACGAAGGTGTAGCTGCACTGGCCGTGTTGGATCAGCTGCACCTGGCGCGGCCCGCCGGCCTCCAGTCCCCTCCTCTGGGCTGCAGTCACGGTGGCCGCCAGGAGGAGGAGGCCGCCCAGCAGCATGGCTGGCCGGGAGGGCATCCAGGGACGCGGCGCGGTGAGGGGTGTCGGCGAGCCCCGGGCGGGTCTCAGGCCCCCCGCGTGGTGTGGCCCGGCGCCTGCAGAGCCGGCTGGCCAGCCCTGTCTGTGGCCGGCTATTTATACTCGCCGAGTCCCCCTGCGGGGCTTCCTCCGCGGCCTGGCCTCCGGCGCCCACCCCCAGGCGCCCCTCACTCCGTCCTCCCGGTCCCTTCCTTCCTCCCGCTCCTGCCCGCTGGCCGGCTCAGCCCTCCACGCCTCCGGGACCTTTCCCTGTCCAGTGGGGGCCTGGCCTCGCTGCCAGAGGGGAGGGGAGAACACCCGGCACGCGCATGCTTGCACGGCACCCCGAGCCGGGTCTCTGTCCGGGTCTCCCCCACCCCCACCCCTGCCCCCCAAGGCTGGTCTCAAGTTTCAGCCCCAGCGCCTTCCCCTCCCAGCCCCTCCGTGTCCCCCTCTGGTTCCAAGTTAGAGCCTGGAACTCCAGGGAGTGACCCCCCCAGAGCAAGGGGGCGGGGCCAGGCTGGGGTGCAGGCAGAGAGTCCAGCCAGGGAGTGGGTGCCCCGCGGTGCTGGCTCCTGGCCTCCCTTTTCCCTGGGGCCTGGGGGGTGTTATGCCTTGGGGCAGCCCCGGCTGGATCCCTGTGATGGTAATGAGTTGTCATGTCCTGGCTGCCCCTGGCTAGAGGGAGGCAGTGATGGTGGGAAGAAGACTTTCGGGTGCTGAAGTATCTTGGCCAGGTCCCCCACTCCCACCACCCAGAAACAGAAGCAGCCTGCCCTAAATCCCGCTAAGCCACTATTGGCCGGGAGACCTCAGGTGGGCAACTTTGCCTCTCTGGGCTTCTACCCTCGAGTCTGTAAACTGGGGTGACCCCCACCTCTCATTGTGGGGAGTGTGTGTGAGCCTTCATTATGGTGACTGAGGAATTTTGTTGGTTGGTTAAAATCTGGCTCCACCACCTATCAGCTGTGTGACTTTGGGAAGTCACTTACCCTTTCTGTGCCTTCATGGTGCATGCAAATCAAATGAGTTAGGGCAGTGCTGGCACCAGGTGAGCACAAAATAAATGTTTTCTCCCCCCACCCACTGGAGTACAAATCCCACCGCGGCAGGGAACTGTCCCTGGGGCCACTGTTGCTGGCCACCATGGCCAGGACAGTGGGCTGCTCCTGAGTGGTAGGACTTCAGGCTCCGCCAGCTGGGCTGGCCTGGCCTCCCTCCCTGCCTGCTTTCCCAGAGCAGGGGCCCACCGGGCTGTATTGTGTTTTTCCTTTTGTTTTCCCAATCCTGGTGAAGTTTTGAATGGGCAGGCTGCTTCATCCGGGGGCCTGAGGACACTGAGCCAGGTGTGGGGCTCTGGCAGGAAAAGCCCTGCAGACGGGGTCGGCCTCCAGCATGGCCCAGCCTTCCTGTGTGCTCAGAGCCCAGCCGGCCCTGCTGCCTCAGTTCCCTCCGCGGTGGGTGAGTCCCCGTGAGGGGAAGTGCACTGCTACGGGTCAGACGGAGCCGGGAGGGAGCGGCGCTGTCACCATGTGGTGCTGGCTGAGCAGGCTGACAGTCCCAGTGAGGCCCCCGCTTTATCTTCCCCATCCTACAAAAGGAAAACTGACCTCCACACAGAGCAACTGAGCGGTTTGCCCAAGGTCACATGGGGAAGCAGATTTACCCCCTGCGGGAGGAACGTAGGCAGGAGTGGCCAGTGGAGGTGGTGATGTGCTCTGCCTGCTTATGCCCCATGCAGGGCCCGAGTCTCCAAGTCAGCCTGTCCACACTCTGTCTTCCCTTCAGCACTGCCTTCTCATCTCAGGACCTTTGCACATGCTGCTCTCCCTGCCCTCCCAACCCTGCCCCTCATGTCCTTTTGCTCCAGTTACTATGGAGCATGTCTGCTGACAGATCATGTCAATGCTTAGTGTATCCAACAAAATAGCCTTTTCCTCCTTCCCCTTGCAGCCCCTGGGCATGCCCTGGTGGCTTCAGGCAGCCAGGTTTCTTACCGGGCTGCCGAGGGCTACAAAGGTGCTCCCTGGGGGTGTCAGGTGAAGACCATATCGTCCTTCGTGACCTATTCAGAAGCCATTTGGGTGGCATTTTTTAAATATTTTTTAGATGTTGATATACCTTTATTTTATTCTTTTATTTATATGTGGTGCTGAGAATTGAACCCAGTGCCTCATGCATGCTAGGCAAGCGCTCTACCTTGGTTGAGCTGTGGTTGAGCCACAACCCCAGCCCCTTGGGTGGCATTTCTGCTACTCTAGGTTTAATGCTCTGTCACGTGGCCCAGCACTTGCATTCTGTACTGGGCCCACGGATGAGGCAGCTTCCTCCTCTCCCCTTCCCCTGCCCCTAGCCCTGCTGTCTGTTCAGACCTGTTCTTCCACTGTGACTCTTTAAACACATCTTTCCTTTGCCCTCTCCTCACTGTCGAGGGTGGACCAGGGCCAGCCTGTCCCGATTGGAATCCTGGCTGTGCCTCTTGGGTGTGTCCTTGCCCAAGTTGCTCAACCTCCCTCTGACCCTTGGTTTCTTCTTCTGGCAAGTGGGGTTGATAATACTAATTTCCTAATAATGTTGTTTAAAAGGATAAAAAGCTCATCCCTGGAAGGGGGTCACCACAGAGCCTGGTGCATATTATGTGTTCAATAAATGCCAGCTGTCGTTGTTCCCCTCTGAGGATCTGAGGGTTTGTGGACACTGACACCTGATCCCCAAGGTGATGGTGTTGGAAGACAAGGCCTTTGGGAGGTGATCAGGTCAGGGGCGACCTAACTAAAAGCATTAGTGCCCTTGCCTTCTACCACAGAGGACAAAGCAAGAAACGCCCCCTGGCGCAGACTGTGGGTCCCCATGCACCACGTCTGCTGGTGCCCCAGTCTCGGGCTTGGACTTCCCAGTCTCCAGGTAAATTCCTGGTGTTTATGAGCCACGCAGCTGTGTGATTTTGACTCGTGTGCAGGAGGACACCTGGATGTCACCCCCTTCCACGGGGTGTCATGCCTTGCTTAGAGACCTTCAACTTAAATCCCAGCCCCTCTCCGTGGTCTGCAGCTCCCTGCAGGATTCAGCCTCCCTGGTCTCTCCTTAGAATTCTGTGCCTGGCGCTGTGGGCTCTGGTTTCCATGTGCATGTGGTCTCCGAGACACAGGGCCATGTGCTTACAGGAACTTCTGCTGGAGAAACCCCTCCCACCAGGATCCCCTGGGAAGCCTCTCCCATCCCCCTCTGCCTTCCCTGGGAGCAGGGCCTCCATCTCTGGGAACTCAATGTACTGGCCACCAAGTCCCCATCAGAGTGCTCACCTGCGTTCTAAGGGCTCCCTGCCGGCCCCACACTCTCCAGACTGAATACCTCCCAGTGCAGTGGCCACTCATCCCTGTCCTGTGCCTGGGCTCCACTGGAGTTGGCACGAGCATTTATGGAGTGAATAATTCCCACTACTGAGCGGGGCGGGGAGCTGGAGCTGTAGTTCAGGTTTATTTTCACTTTGCCAGCTTGTTGTTACCACGGAGACAGAGCCTAGAAAACATACCACTAACAATCTGAAGACTTTCAGTTTTGCTCAGATAGCTCGTGCAAAACAGGAGCTTATTGGCCAATGCAACTGAAAAGCTCAAGGGTTCCGGCTTCAGGTATGGCTGGATCTAGGTGTTTAAATGATATTGGGATTTCCACCCCCATCTCCAGGTCCTGATTTTCCTCTGTGGGCTTCATCTTCTGACAGTTCTCACCACCACTGGGAGCAGCAGCTGCAAGCTATCAATCCAGCAAACCCCCAAGATGGAATGCCTCTTCCCTGATAACTCTGGGGAAAGTTCCAGTTAGGTCACGAGGCCATTCCTGAATGGGTTATAATAGCCAGAGGTGTGGGATAATCGGGCTGATCAGACTGGGCCATGTCTCCAGGCCTGGAGCTGTGGGTTAGGGTCAACCTCGTGGGACCCAAAGGGACTGAGTGTGGGGTGAAGTGGCCAGAGGGGGATGGATGTTGGTGGGCACAAAGCACCTGTCCCCTGCCAGCTGCCTTCCACCCCAACCACTGGCCAAGTGAACATGATAAACCAGGGGAGCTTCAGAGTCACTGGGGACCCCAAAATCCTTATCACCCACTTAGCTCACCAGGAAACTAATGTCCACAGAGGGAGGTCACTGCCCAGTCACATCCTGGAATCTCTTTTCCTGAAAAGAGAAGGAGTGTGGAGAGACCACTTTTAATTTATATTCCTTCCACAAGATAAAGGTCTAAGCTACAAAAACCTCCCCTTTCCGTGCTGAGAGCAGGCCCCAACTGACATAATCATGGCAGACAGGAGGGGCACAGAGGCTGCAGCCGCCATTGCAGAGAAAGAGGCAGAGGCATTTGGTGGCAGGAGGAAGGTGTCCCCTGAGACCCAGGGCCCCTTCCTAATGCTTGGCCAACACTAAGGCAAGAAACAGATTCCACAGGAGAGACCCCAGGTGAGCGACCCAAGACTCTGGAGTCACCCACGGTGGGGAAGCCAGAGAAGCTTCTGGAGAGATGCAGGCCTGGATGGAGGGGCTTGGGGCCATGCTCCACCCTGGACCTGGCTCCCGGGGCACCTGGGAGCTCCTGGTGGCCTCGGAAGATGGTGCAGATAGTCAGGGGGTCTGGGGTCTGGGCAGAGACCTCAGAGCCATTGAGATGATGGCCAAAGCCAAGGGTGGACCAATGCTTTGTTCCCGGGAATGAAGAGTGGGAAAATGGGCCATCTTGGAGGACCAACTGCTGATCTGGGCTCGACAGGTATCTGGATTCCAAAGAAGAGGATCGTCCCAGTCTGGGTCCCTGCTGACCAAGGCCCATGGTGGACATGGAGGGCTGCAAGCTGGACAGCTCACAGTGGACTCGGACCTCTGCACTTTGCTATTCCGTCCCTGAGGCCATAACCTGGCACCTCCCACCGCCATGGACAGGCAGGTGGTGCGTTCCTGGCAGGAAGCCCTGGGGCTGAGGACACCCCAGGAGGTGGTCTGTCAGAGTCCCAGGAAGCCAGGTGTGAATCTCATAAGCAAGCACCACAGGTCCCTGTGAGGATTTCCACCCAAACAACAATCCGTCACCTGTCCCCTCTCCCTACCTTCCCCCACCCAGACCCAGAGCCACAGCACAATTTATGTTCAGGAAGTCCTGAGGCTAGGCTTAGGCATCACCCTGTGATCCAGACCCCAAGCTCAGGAGGCCCCTGGAGCTGAGCCCTGATTCTGCTTTAGCAGGGAAGACTCGGCTTCCACATCTGTAGAATGGGTGAACAGTGATTCATGGGCAAGGCCCTAGTGGAGTCTTCTGGGTACCAGCACTGAGTCACGAGCACCCCAACGCTTGGTGGTTAGAACATTGGCAACACCTAACTCACTCGCTGGGGTGGTTTGGATGTGAGGCATCCCCCAAAAGCTCGTGTGTGAGACCATGTGGGATGTTCGGGGTGGGAATGGTTGGAGAGCCAGAACCTAGTCAGAGGATTAATCCACTGATACGGATTAACTGGGTGGAAACTGTCCTCAGGTGTGGCTGGAGGAAGGCAGTCGGTGGGGGCATGACTTGGGGTTTATGCTTGGTCCCTGGTGAGGGGAGCCCTCTCTGCTTCCTGGCTGCATGCCCTGAGCTGCTGTCCTCCGCCATGACGCTCTGCCTCACCTTGGGCCCAGACCTATGGAGTCAGCTGACTATGGACTGAACCTCGGAAACCATGAGCCCAAATAAGAGTTTCCTCCTCTACGTAGTTCTTGTCAGGTCTTTTGGTCACAGTGACGACAAAGCTGGCTAAAACGCAAACACTTGTGTGGCCATGCACAGGTCCCTGGGAAGAGCTCAGCTTTGCTCTGTTTGGTGTTGAAGCAGCAACTTGCAGGCTGAGGACCTGGGTCATTGGAAAGCTCCTCGCCCACAGAACTGAGGCCTCGCAGGGCTGTCACCAGGACAACCACGTCCGCCTCCTCGTGTGGCCAGTAATCTCCAGGGAATGGGTCGGGCAGAAGACACCCCAAATCATGCAGGGCCGGGTCTTCCACATCCCGTTCCTGGAGCAGAGTCACCGCCAAGTTCAAGGGAGACTGTGCCCCTTGATGGTGAGTGGCGAGATTCCCGAAGGGCATGTGGTATGGAGACACACACGGCGGAGGCCATTTTCGGAAAGCACTGTGGGCTGAGGGGCGCAGGTTGAGAAATCCTTTCCAGGTCTAGCACCTCGGTTCTCCGTGGACGGTGGTATTGTCCTTGCTGTCACTGGACAGACCAGCACCTCTGCACCGAGACATCCGTCAGACCCTGTGACAGCTGAAGATGCAGGAGGGGTGGCGCTATTCCCACTGGGGCTGCCAGAGAAACTGGCCCATAAATGCATTGGGATTTGTCCCAAGTCACCCAGCAGAGCAGCTCCCTGTCCCGGCCAGATGGCCTCAGACCCAGCAGCCTCTGTGTGGGTGAGGCTGCCTCGTCCCAGGATTTCCTCCCTGGCCTCGGTTTCCCCTCTCCTCAACAGGATTGCCCTGGCACTGCTGCCTCGGAGGCCAAGGAGGACTGGTGGAAGATCTGCACCCCCTTGGCTGTGCCCAGCCTGGGCCACCAGCCATCCCTGTCCTTTCTCAGGCCTGGAGAGCTCAGCCGTCCCGAGCCTGCCTCTGGCTCTCACTCCAGGACATGAGGAATGAGCTGCCAGGTCGGAGGGCAGATCTATTTTGGAACCTGGGACCCTGTGGAGGCCCAGAGGAGCCTGTGACCCAGAGAACCAACAGCACCTCTGCATTTCGTTTGTTTTTATTAAGCAAGCCCAGCATGTCCCTCGCGGAAGAGTCAGAAAGTCAGAAAATCCGTATTGGCGAGAGGGAGAAAAGAAGGGCGGCCTGTGCCGTCAGCAGCCAGAGGCAGCAGCAGGGCTGAGGTCCTGGGGTCTCTCCCTCTGCCACCGCTGCTGCCCAGAGATGCACATGGAGTTTTGGTGGGGTTTCCAGCCAAAAAAAAAAAAAAAAAAAAAAAAGGAATAGGCTCTAAACCATTTTTTCATTTTCTAAATTTTGTTCTACTTCTTTTGGGTTTATCTTTTGGGGAAAAAAATCAGACACATGCACAAGACAATATAACACCCCCCCCACATCCCAGCACCCCCCCACACATCCCATCATCCCAAGGGGCACGTGTCTGCATTGGGCCTACTTGTCCCAGATTTGGAAAGAAATGAGATACTCGGGTAAGCGTGGCCCCCGTCTGACTCCCAGGCGCTCTTCTCTCCTCCCGACCCTCCCCACCTATCGAGTGCACCAGCCGTGAAGGACATTGTTTTGTGTTGTTGCAACTTAAATACATGCTATGGTGCAGGGTGCAGTGTTCTGCTTACACGCTGTGTTTTCCAGATTTATCTAAATTACACATATAGACCTTGTGACCAAGGTCACCCTCTCCTTGCTGCTGTGCCACATAGCATCGTATAATTATGCCACTGCTTGTTTATCCAGCCCTGGGCAGATGGGTATTTGGGTTGATTCGGTTCCCCAGTTAGTCCTCACCAGGCCGCTGCTGCTACCTCCTCAGGACCCTGGGTCCTGCGGGAGGAGTGCCCCCCTGGGATGTGGGGTCTGTGCACAGCCAATCTGGGCGAACCACCCAATCCTGCCTCCGCATCTGCGCATCACCTCCCACCCTCGAGCAGGAGGGCTCCCGTGGCTCCCTACCCCCAGCCCGCCATTCCTTGGCGCTGCCGGGCTTTGCCAGGGTGTCAATCTGCTGGCCATAAAAGGGAACACATAACTTTACGGTCACCTCCTTCTCCTTGATTCCGTATTATACTTTCCTCAGCGGAACGTCTGTCTCCAAGCGCACGTTTAATGGTGACATTGGGTCACTGCTGGAATTTTCTTTCGTGATCCCTCCTGGTTGGACACCAAGGTTTGCTTCTGTGGGAGATTCGAATCTGACCCCAGATGCCTCCGTCCCTGCCAGCCTCTTTGCTGCAGTGCCGGGCCCTCCACTCTGGCTTCGGCCATGTGAACTGTCCAGCCAATGGATATTATTTCAACGTAAGGTAAGCTGAGGCTTGGGAAGGGCCGTGCTTGCCCTGGGACTCTCTCTGGAGACCCTGTGGCCACCCTGTGAATGTGCCCAGGCTAGCCTGATGGAGAGCCAGACACCAGGGCCACTCCATTCCTGGTCTCAGCTGACCAACCTGGGACCAGGCCTGAGGCCAGCCTAGACTCTCCGGCCCAGACCAGAAGAACAAGCCGCGCTGACTCAGAGAGTTGGGAAATGGTCACTGTTTGTTGCTTTAAGCTGTCCGCTTGGGGCAGCTCATTAGAGGTAAGAGCTGATACCCCTCTACAGCCCGTTTCCGCCTCTGTCAAGTGGAGGGTAATGACATTTCCCCCTCAGGGCCATCGTGACCGAATGCGGCGGTAGACAGGTGTGTGCCATTCAGACTGGACACCCCAGGGCGGTCAGCTGAGCCTGCAGAGCCCCGAGGGTCCCATCTCAGGACTTAGCAGGCCACTGCCTAGAACTTCCTTCTTCACCGTGGAATAGGAAACCATTGCCAGCTCATGGCATGGAACCTCAGACTTACTACAAGTGAGAGTATTGGAGAGAGAGAGTCTGGGTATATCATTAAGACGTAAAAAAAAAAAAAAAAAATCGGCTAAGATTTCTCAGATAAGGTAAGAGAATCATGAAAGATGGATGAATTGAACATCATCTAATTGATCATTTTTATTCTTCTGAAAATACTAATAAGATAATAATGAGAAAAACAAGCCACAAACTAGAAGAAGATGTATGTAACACATATATTTGATAAGGGGCCCTTGGAAGCCGCATGTGGGTACCATTGCTTTGGCTATCAGGCCTCCTGTAGCCAAAGGGGCTGCTGTGCTTCCTGACTCGAGAGCCTCCTCCTGCAGCCCAGGTGTGTTCTGCCACATTCTCTGCCCTCTGGCCTCAGCTAGTTCCGCATTTATTCTTCCCTGTGATGCTGCCATTCCACTCTCGAGGCCAAGGGCAGCAGTGCTGAGGGGCCTGAGGCAGAGACGGACCTCTGTCAGCTGCCTGCACCCCCTTCCTGTGGGCCCCCTTCCTCATCTGACCCAGGCTGCCTGTAATCTCTGGGGGTGTCCTTGCCCTGATACTCAGCAGCACAGCTGAGCAGCAAGAGCAGCCTCAGCAGGAAGAGAGCCGAGCTTAGGAGACTCTCTGGAAGCTGGTGTGGTGGCGCACATTGTAACCCCAGTGATCTGGGAGGTTGAGGGAGGCAGATCACAAGTTCAAGGGTAGCCTGGGCAACTTCATGAGACCCTGTCTTGAAATGAAAAATAAAAAGGGCTGGAGATGTGGCTCAGCGGTAGAACAACTCTGGGGTCAATTCCCAGTACCAACCAACAAATAAACAAAAAGGACCGGAATTAGTTGGATCTGACCTCTCAGAGCCTCAGTTTCCTCGCCTGTAGATTGGGTTAGTCCAGCACCTACCAACCTCCAGTTGTTGTTGGGGAATGAAACTGGACACCCGTGGTGGCGCTTGCTGTGATCCCTACTGTCGCTACTGCAAAGAACATCTACCCAGGGCTTCCCAAGGGCCAGGGACTGTGCCACCCGCTGCATGGCCAGTAATAGGGTCGTAGGAGACCCATTCTGAATGGATGAGGAAAACAGCTTCAGCAAAGCTGGGGGGTGGGTTCATGGCACCTCGGTGTGCCGGAGCTGCGGGTGACAGCGGGCTGCGCCCGAGGGTGCGGGGTGTGGAGCTTATCTCCGCCTCTTGCTGCACAGGCCGGGCTGGAGGGCAGCCCGGATTCCCGGACTCTGAGCTCAGACATCTGGGACTCCTCGCTCCGCCTTCCCCTGGAGGGAAGCTGCCAAAGCCACTTCGCTGCCTGAGCTGAGCGTCCGCCTTTGGAGGGCAAGAGGAAGGTCCCTACCTGAGGCGCTTTAGAGGGAGACCAAGGGGGCGCAGAGCCGGGCCAGCCTGGAAATCCCCAAGGCAGGCGCCAGTTGCCCACAGATGTCGCCTCCATGGCAAATCCGGGTTCCGAGCGCGGGGGAGGTTCCCTGGATCGCTGCGCTGCTCACCTGCTCACACTGGCTGAAGCCACAGCTTTTCATCCACATGGGGTGAGAGGAATGGCCCAGGGCTCTACGTGCAGCTTCCTTGTGTCTTCAGACATCTCCTTTGCATTAGGTCATTGAATCCCAACCTGGGGTCCTTGTAGGAGCTGTCCCCTCTGCCTGGACGCCGGTCTCCTGGGGTGTCTCGTCATCCCCATAGGCTCCCAGGTGTGCCCTGCAGGGATCGCCCTGGGTACCCCATTAAAACTTCTTGGGCCGGGCGCGGTGGAGCACGCCTGTAATCCCTGCACTTGGGAGGCTGAGGCAGGAGGATCGCATGTTCAAAGCCAGCCTCAGCAACTTAGTGAGACCCTAAGCAACTCAGTGAGACCCTGTCTCTAAATAAAATACAAAATAGGGCTGGGGATGTGGCTAGGTGGAGTGCCCCTGGGTTCAATCTCTGGTACAAAAAAAAAAAAAAAAAAAAAAAAAACCCTTGGTCACCTGGCGCTGTTCCCAATTCCTTTGCTTGTCTATTACTCCTCCCTGTCTTAGTCTGCGCAGGCTGCTGTAACAAAATACCAGAGACTGGGAGACATAAACAACGGAAATGCATCGCACAGCGCCCTCGGCTGGAAGGTCCACGCTGAAGGTGCGGTAGACCGTCGGGTGTGGACCCACCTTCTGGACCACACATGGGGACTTCTAGCTGGGACCTCACCTGGGGGCAAGGGGCCGAGGGGGTCTCGGTCGAGACGGTTCCACTGCCATAGCCTGATCGCCTCCCAGAGGCCCCGCCTCCCGAGCCGTCCCACTGGGGATTGAGTTCCGGCTGTGGATTAGGGGGTGGGGTCACACGTTCAGACCCCAGCTCTCCATGGTGCTCTGGGCTCTGGAGAACAAGGACTCCATCCAAGCCCCTCACCTCTGCATCCCTATTGTCTTCAATGTACCTGGCATACAGTAGGTGCTCAATACATGTTCATTGAGTAGACGGAGGAAGTATTATACATTTCCTGAGCACCTACTGTGCACCATGCCTTGTGCTAGGGAAACATAGAATACAGAATCCTTGACTTCCAGAACACCTGCTTTGAAGGAAAAAGATGGCAATGAATGTCACAGCAAGCTCGCTGGGGCTTCCACCTCCAGCGTCCACAAATGTCCACGGGAGCAAAACAATGTCCACCAGGACCTGTCTGTGGCAGGACGGTTGGCCTCCACAGCAGCTCCCCCCACACAGCAGCCCCTTTTACAGATTAAGCATCAAGCTTCGCGTGCTGACTCCTCGCCTGCAAGGGTCTCTTGCAAAGGGAAGAGGTTGGGTCTTGCTCAAGTGCACTCAAGCTACTTGGAATTATTATTGTTATTATTTTCCTTGTTCAACACACACATCCAGGAGGGGCAGCCTTCAGGTGTGGCTGGATCCAGCACTTCAAACACCATCACTAGAATTGGTTCCATTCTCAGAGGGCCTCTCATGCCACAGTGGACTGTGTCTTCTACTCTCCTCTCCAACTCGAAGGACCAAGACCCAGGAGAAAAATGCCTCACAGCAGGGCTTGGGATCGACTCATTCAGAGCCCACCCCCATCTGCCTCCTCCCGCCACCAAGGCTGAGTGGCCCGATGCCCCCCTTTCTGTCTCTCAGATAGCTGGGCAGCTGTGTGACAAGTTTGGAGCAGTGAGACCTAAGTTGAAGGAAGTGACAGTTGGTGTCCTGTTCACAGGGCAGATGTGGCCGCTCCACCTTACCTAAGCAGGGTGCCTGGAGTGTGCACCAACTTGCCACCGCGAAGGAAGCAAAAGGAGAGAATCGAGACGCGCTCCCTGACACCGGGAGCTCCTGGCTCCCAGTTCGGACTCTTCCTTAAGAGAACATGGGCTCTACTGTTGAAGCCGCTGTGTTTGTTAAACTCACGGTTCCTCAAGAGCCAGACACACTCCTAAGGGATGTGCCTTTTCATTCCAGGTCCCTATAATTCCTGGGAAGACACTGCATTGTCCCCAAGGGCCACTCTTCCTCAGGAGAGCCTTCCCGTGCCCTTAGCGTCCTTCTGTCCCCTACGGGGGACGTGCGCCCACACCAGAGCTGGTTGTGGTGGCCAGCAGAGACGAGGTGTGCCAGTGAACCCCTCGGGCGGCCACCGTCGCCGCACAGGCTGCCGGCAGTGGACGGGGTGTTGGCGGAGCCGGGTGGGCTGCCAGCCAAGCAGGGAAGTGGCGGCCACAGGCCCCACGCCCTGGTCAGCAGAGACAGTGAATACCTTGTTCTTGGCTTCAGTTTCTTCCATCCCTTCCTGGAACATGGAGGGATTGGCTCATTTACTCTGTTTTTTTCTCATGTTTTGAGTGGCGCTGGGATTGAACCCAGGCCTGTGTATGTGAGGCCAGCACACTGCCATCAGGCTCACTTGTCCCCGGGGCTTCTCATTTGGGATGGGGGGAGGGGAAGGATAATTAGAGGAACCATCCAAGGAGGGGATCTTCCTAGTCATGAAGAATGAGCCTTAAAAAGTGCATTAAGCACCGTTGTGCAGTGCCCGCCCTGAACTTCAGGCCCTGACCGTGGCCTTGCGGGGACGTTGAGTTCATCTAGTCACTTCTCGGTCCGCTACCTTGAAAGAAGATGAAAACCCCTCCCCACCCCGTCTTCTGCCCTCCCCTGGAAGCCCTGAGCCAAACACTCCTGCATCCAAAGCTGCCTCCATCACACCAGCAGGGGGTGGCCCAGGACATATTATCGCACTAGTGGCCCTGAAATGGGACAGAAACTCACTTCTATATCACAGGAGGCTGGCAGGAGAAAGGGTTGACCCAGCACCACCCTGGCACCCTGAGGCCAGCAGCAAACCCAGGGCACTTTCTCTGCAAACCCTTCCTGACTGTCCCAGGGCCCCAGGTAGAAAACCTGGTGGCAGCTGGGCCCAGTGGCACACACCTGTCATCCCAGCGGCTCGGGAGGCTGAGGCAGGAGGATCAAGAGTTCAAAGCCAGCCTCAGCAACTTAGCAAGACCCTGAGCAACTTGGTGAGAACCTGTCTCTAAATAAAAATCCAAAATAGGGCTGTGGATGTGGCTCAGTGGTTAAGCACCCCTGGGTTCAATCCCTGGTACCAAAAAAGATAAAAAGAAAATCTGCTCCCCTGAGGCTGGAACCAGAGCAAACCCACTGGCCTCCCAGCCCAGCTGTTCCCAGCCTCCCTTGCTGTTAGGAGTGGCCATGGGACTGGGTTCCACTCTCCACACCCCTTCCCCTTCCCCAGGCTGGAAGCACCAGAGTGGAGACCGTGGGAGCCTGGAGGAGACAGGGGCCGGGGTGCAGGGAGCGGGGTCCAGATGGCTGCCTGGGGTCGCTGCACCTGGGAGTCCAGGGGCTTGGTGAGGCAAGACCCTGGTGCTGGGCGCACTGTGTCTTTGTGGACTAAGGTCACCCTGCAGCCACTGCAGGGGACGCCCTCAGGAGGCTTGCAGGATGAGCAGAGGGTGGTGGCTGCAGGGCCTCAGCAGGGCAGAGGGAGTGGGGGAGAGGCCTGGACCCCCTCCTGGACTCACTGACGCAGCCCCAACAGGCCTCAGACCTGGAGCCCAGGCAGGAGACGGTAACGACCAGGAGGGGGATAGTGATGGCTGTTGCTGCCATTTCCAGAGTGCGGGCCGCTCTGCAGGGCCAGGCTGGCCGCCTCCCAGCCCCGTCAGCCCCCCTGCCAGCACCCAGCAAGGCAGGAGCACAGGGCCCACAGGGCAGGGACCACGGGGCTTCCCAGGGACCAGCCTCGGAGCTTCTACCCAGCACGGCCTTCCCTTGGGCTGGTCCCTTCAGCCCCGAGAAGGCCATGCGTCTATGGACTGAGCTCACGGTGTGGAAAGGACAGATGGAAACCTGCAGAAAACAGTCATCCAGCACACTGGCACGTGAGTGAACAGGAGGATTCAGATGAGACCTTGAAGACGCTGTCAGGGAGCTGGGGAGGAGAAGGCGTGGGGATTTCCATGTCAAAGGATTCCCCTTCCCCACGACCTCACTCTGGTTGATGTAGAGCTGAGAGCATTGGGACAAAGGAGGGGGCCATGGGAGGCCTGGGGAAGTGTGTTTCTGGCAGAGGGAACAGCATGTGCAAAGGCCCTGAGGCTGGAATGAGCTGTCATGCTGGGGGGTGGGGCAGAAAGGAGGGCGTGGCTGGAGTAGAGGAAGCAGAGGGGGATGGGGCTGCAGAGGCAGCAGGAATGGACCCAAGGCAAGCTTTGAAGAGCAATGGGGGAGGCATGGAGGGTCTCTGTCAGGACTCATCTGTGTGCCAGCTCCAGGGTGGGTATGGGGAGGCAATGTCCCAAGAAGAGGTCACAGAGTCTCAGCCCAAATTTACTTCCTCCTCTCCCCTTGACTTAAGCTGTTTCTCTCTCCCTCACTTTCTCTTTTTTCCTCTCGCTGAAGCCTGTGCGAGGGGAGGCTGAATCTCTTGGGAGAATGAGGCTCAGGCTGGAGTCCTGGCCTTGGGAATAATAAGGGCCGTTCTTGTCCTCCCAAAGAGCCTGGCAAGGAGCAGAGGAAGGGGACTGTCTTGAGAGTCAGGGCCCCTGCCTGCTTCTAACTTGCTGTGTGACTTGGAGTTGGTCTCTGCCCCTCTCTGGGCCTTCCTTTTCTTCTCTGTTTGAGGAGGGGGCTGGCTATCACCATCATTTTCCAGCTGTGTGTTCTTGGGCAAGTTATTAATCTCCCTGAGCCTCATCTGTGAAAGGACAGCCTCCCTGTTTCTGGGCTTTTGTTGAGGATTAAACTGTGGTGAACACAGAAATTACTGTTGCTATTGTCATCTGGCCAGCGGGGCTTTGGCTGGTGTTGCCATCAGCGTATCAAGGCAGATCCTGGCTGAGGTCCCTCCTGGCTTGCACACGGGTCTGGCTCAGTGGCCAGTGTTGGGGACAGTGTCCATCTAGCTCTCCTGCCCAACCTGCCAGCTCGCCCGGACACTCTTCTGCAGTGACCCAAGGTTTACTCTGGGAAAAGTTTCCACCTAGAAGAGAAGGCAGAGCCAGAAATTGTCCCTGCGTCCTGGCTGACCACGGGGGCCATGTTTGGAGAGCCTGGAGGGAGGGGGACCAGGAGGACCGGCAGGAAGGAGGAGAAGCCCTGGACCTGTCTGCTGCCCCCAGGAGACCGGCTCTCCTCATCCCTCGGCTCCCCTGCCTCCGTCGCCCCCCAAGGCTTTACCTCCTCCCCTCTAGGGAGCTCCTGCAGCTTTGCCCCACCCTCCAGGGAAGCAGCAACTTGAGCCGGGCTCTCTGTGTCCCGCTCCATTGAAATGCAGAAGCCTCTTCTCTCCAAAACACTCGGCCTGGCCCTAATCACTCCCAGCCTTCTTGGCTGAGTGGCCATCGGCTCCTGGCTGCCCTTATCCAACTCTGGAAGGGACGAAGGAGCAGAGGCCAGAGTGGACCACAAGCCAGGCTGCAGACTCCCTGCCCAGGGTTCAGGCCAGGTGGGGAGGTCTGGGTGTAGATGGTGGGTGGGCAGCCCAGGGGTCCTCGGGGTAGGGCTGGGCAGTGGTGATGTCAGGCACCTCGCCCTGCAGCCCACATTCCTGTTTGCTAGCTGGGAGGTGGGCAAGCCCTCTGGCTTCGGTTTCCTCGTCTGTACAATGGAACAGCAAAGTCTAAGAGCTCACACTTAGGGCGATGCCTGACCCCCAGCCAGCCCCTCACGGACCCACCGGGAGACCTTGGCCCTCCCACTCCCACCAGCCCCCCAGCTCCCAGCTCCTCCATCAACACTCTCCTAATCAGGCACTTGGGGCCACATCCCAGGGTCAAGGCCTGGAGACGCTCTCCACACCTGCCCCAGCCCCGGGCACCAGCCACTCAAGCTGCCTTCACTAGATCTGGGCCGGGCCCCCTGGTCCCAGGCTTAGTGGGGCTGCCCACTCTCCATGCCTCTTATTCTGATATAGTAATGACTACTTATGTGAAAAAAAGTTCTAGAAGCATGTAAGCTTTTTTTTTTTTTTGCAGTGCTGGAGATTAAACCCAGGGCCTTGTGCTTGCGAGGCAGGCACTCTACCAACTGAGTTATGTCCCCAGCCCTAGAAGGGCGTAAGGTGAAGGGTTCACAGCGTGTCCACCCTCCACTCCTGGCCCGGCCTTCTGCCCACTCCCAGCTCCCTGCGCAGACAGTTGCCCTGGTTGCGCACTGCACACGGCAACCAGCAGCTTCCTTTGTCCTCAGAACAATGAGCTCTGGACAGAGCCCTGTGGGCGCAGGAGTCCTGCGTCAGGCTTTTTCATCACCACATAGTTTTCCACAGTGTGGCTGGGCCACCATCTGTGGCGCCATCTGCTGCTGATAGACATCTGGGCCGTGGCCAGTTTCCCTCTGCTTCCCCAGGGCTGCAGGGAAGTCCTGGTGTGTGGCTCTTGGTCCATGTGGACAGGCTCCCCAGCAGGAGGCTGATGGACGGTGTCTGCCACATCTTGCCTCTCCAGCAGGCTGATCTGGACGCCTGTGTCCCCAGAAGTGAGGTGCCCCTCACCCCCACTCCCCCACCCTGGCTGCCCTGCCCCCTCCAGATAGCTGCAGTCTACCCGCGTCCCATGGCTTCAGCCAACAAACACTGGCGGGGATCAGTGTTCATCTCCATCTCAGGGGACACTGTCACAGGCCCCCCAGGCATTCAGCACCAGTGGGAAGAGGTGTGGGGACACCCAGGCAGCACAGGGAGTACCTTGAAGTGGGAGCTCTGGAGCCAGGTGCCCAGGTTTAAATCCTCCCTCTGCTGTCTGAGGGCTGTGTGACTTTGGACAAGTTACTCAGTGTCTCTGAGCCTCAGAAGGATCATCAGAAAAACCAAGCTGGTGGGAACATGTAGCTCAGCAGATTGTTGGGAAGCGTGGATGGATCAGGTCACACTCACTGCCTAAAACAGCACTGGGCACATTAGCTGTTGGTGTTATTATTCGGTCACCTGCAGGATGGTGACGAGGCCAGGAGGGGCGTCTGGAGACAGTAGCAGCTCTTACTAATGAACACTGACTGTCCAGCGTGCTTGGCCTCTGTGCGGGGCAGTCAGTGAGGTGAAGGGCCAGCCAGCCAGGCACCTGCCACTCCCTCGGCCACCTCCACAGGCACCGTGGGGTTGCTCGAGCCCACTGAGAGGGTGGCAGGCCCCAGGGTGGCCCGGCCCGGCTGGGCAGTGGGACTCCAGGGCTGGCACCCAGTCCCCAGCTCCAGCCTGATGGGGACCAGATGCGCACACAGTCAGGCCCCACCCGCCTCCTCCGCAGCCAGGG
Source organism: Glaucomys volans (assembly GCA_020662805.1). Taxonomy (NCBI): domain Eukaryota; kingdom Metazoa; phylum Chordata; class Mammalia; order Rodentia; family Sciuridae; genus Glaucomys; species Glaucomys volans. The sequence goes on along the minus strand of JAJEJO010005544.1, from coordinate 352,049 downwards.
GAGAGGGGGGCGATGGCTTCCAGATGGGCTCTGCTCTGAGCAGTACCTTAAGTGACTCGCTTTGGGTCCCCAGGGTCCCCTGCTCTCTGTCCCTCTGGCCCCGTAGATGCCAGACTCCGTCCCTTGGGAAGGCCATCTCTGCTCAGGGCCTCGGTCTCCCCATCTGGGAAGGCAGGCCTGCCGGAGCAGGGTGCGCTGGAGCCAAGGAGGAGCGGCGCGGGTGTCTCCGGCTGCAGAGGCTGCGCCCCGACCCAGCTCCCAGGCCAGCTTCCTCTCTGAATGTGTAGTGCACATCCTCACAAAGAGTCTCCACGTACCACTAGGGACACAGTGAGAAGCCAGCCTCTCTGCCGCCTCTGCCCTCTAGACCCAGACTCCTCTTCCCCGAGGAATCTTCCCAGAGGCATTTTATGCACAAGCAAGGAGCCACACCGAGGAGGTTTACCGATCCCAGCGCCCGAGCCAGTCCCCTGGCCTCTCCTTACCTGGAGCCTCCTCTGGAGAGCTCCCTACGCTGCTCCGTACAGATGCTGTGTTCTGACGCCTCAGCAAGGGGGCTTCCAAACCTCACCCACCGCTCAGCCTGGACACCCGTCAGCCGAGCACCTTTGGCAGGGCACCACCCGCGGTGGCAGGGTCCAGGCCTGGACGCTGGCTCTGCTCACAGATTTCTGTCCCGTGGAGGGACCGACCACCACTCAGCAGACCTCACAGGGAGGCCACTGTTGGTTTCCAGGGTTTTCTCTTTCCATCTGGTTGCAATGAATACCCAGTTCCTACCTTTGTGGGACAAGATACAGAGCGAATCTCTAGAGGTGGGATTGCACTCTACATCCTCACGTTGAAAAAACCCCAGAAAAACAAAAACTCAACCCCTACCTCACACCGTGCACCAGAATTAACTTGGAATGGACCACAGATCTAAACGCAATCCCATGACGTTTTTAAACGAAAACGCAGGAGAAAAATCTTTGTAAACTTGAATGAGGAAGAGATTTTTTAAAAAAGAAATAAAAATGATGAATCATTTTAAAAAATGATGGATTTGACTTACATTTTAAAAGTTCTGCTCTCTTAATGACACTGGTCAGAAAATGAAAAGATAAGCCACAGACTGGAAGAAGATATTTGCAAAATCCATGTCTGATCAAAGTCCTGCACCCAGAATGTATATACAGGGCACTCCCAGCTCAATAGTAAGAAAAGAAGCAATCTGACAAAAATGGCAAAATATTTGCAAAGGTAGCAGCAAGCCAGGCGCATGGCACGTGCCTATAACCCTGGCTGTTCAGGAGGCTGAGGCAGGAGGATTGCAAGTTTGAGGCCAGACTCAGCAACTTAGCAAGGTCTTAAGGACCTTAATGAGACCCTGTCTCAAAATAAAAATTTTTTTTTAAAGGCTTAGGGATGTGACTCAGTAGTAAATTGCCCCCCTAGATTAAATCCCCAGTACCAATAGAAAAAAAAAGAAAGATATTGCACCCCCAAATAGAAACTTATCTGAGGGCGAATAAGCACATGAAAAGACCCTCAACATTATTAGTTATCATAGAAACGCAAATCAAAGCCACAAGGGGTGCCGCCACCCATGCACTAGAATGGATAAAAACAAAACAAAACAAAACGGATCATACCATGTGTTAACGAGGCTACTTTGCAACTGACACTTGGGATGACAGTTTGGGAATTTAAGAAAAAATTAGACATATACTTATCACATGGTCCGGCTGTCCTGCTCTAAGGTAGGACATTCCCAAGGAGAAATGAAAACAGAGTTGGCATAAAACCCCGCACAAATATCTTCAGGGCAGTTGTTATCATCCCTCAAAACTGAAAGCGACAGTCGACTAAAAGGGAACGGCTAAACAATGGAATACTACTCAGCAATAAAAAAGAATGTAGTAGGAGAGAAAGGAAAGCGCGAGGAGCCGCTACCGCTACCACCGCCACCAGCACGGTAGAGCCGGACCACGAGCCGCCCACCCCATCCCGTCCGCCACGTCCTCGGACTTGTTCCAACAATCTGCTGAAACATGGTGGATTACTGTGATGTTCTAGGCCTGCAGAGACTCGCCTCACCCGAGAATATCAGAAAGGTGTATCGGAAACTGGCGCTAAAGTGGCATCCAGATAACAATCCTGAGAATAGAGAAGCAGCAGAGAGAAAGTTCAAACAAGTAGCTGAGGCACATGGGGTGCTACCAGATGCTAAAAAATGGGACCTCTGACAGGCGTGCAAAGAAGGGGTAGATGGTGGAGGGGGAGGTGGAATCGTGTGGACAGTCCTTTTGAGTTTGGCTTCACATTCCGGCACCCAGATGATGTCTTCAGGGAAGTTTTTGGTGGAAGGGACCCGTCTTGTTCTGACTTCTTTGAAGACCCATTTGAAGATTTTTTTGGGAACTGAAGGGGTCCCCGAGGAAGCAGAAACCGAGGTGCAGGCTCCTTTGTCTCCGCTTTCCGTGGATTTCCATCATGTGGAGGTGGATTCGTTTGGGTCACTAGGTCACGGTGGCGTTACTTCATTCTCTTCTACACCATTTGGTGGCAGTTGGATGGCTAACTTCAAATCTATATCAACTTCTACCAGAATAGTAAATGGCAGAAAAATCGCTACAAAAGGAATTGTCAAGAATGGTCAAGAAAGAGTAGAAGTTGAAGAAGAGGGCCAGTGAAAGTCCTTAAGGGTAAGTGGTGAGGAGCCCCCGCCACGCTTGGATAGCAAGCAATTCAACGCACACATTTAACAGAAATGTTAAACTATGCCAAGCACCACTTGAGGATTCACAGGAACAGTTTTTTGAAGATTTCAGATGAACTTGACTTTCAGTGTAATTGTACCTAAAGTATTTTTAAACAGCTCGTTGGAGCCTCTGTCATAGACTTTTGAGTTTATTGTTGGGACCACACAATAGGACCATTTTTTTTTGTCTTTAAAATTGTTGTAATCTCTGTATGCACTTTGCTTTCTTATTAAATGTAATCCGAGGTGAGCCTTGACTTTGAGTAGGGCTAGGACAAGATTGTATTCTAACACCAGCATGATCTGCTTTCCACCGCGTTTGACTTGTGGGCCACGGAGTGTCAGCGAGCTCACATTGCCAGGATGAGTCTCCTGGAGAAATCATTTTTCTTCTCCAGTATTTAGTAATGAAAGATATTAATGCATTAATGGTGATACATTTCTGGTTTAATTTAAATTTAAGGAGGTTTTCTTGTGCATGAATGCTGGCAACTCAGTAAAGTTTTGACAATGGTTTAATTATGTAATGTTAGGCTTAGGTTTTAAAAAGCTGGTAAACTGGGTCTTTGTCATTTGCTTTCAGAAAAAAGAAAAAGAAAAAGAAAATAAAAATGAATATGTTTGGTGCATTTTTTCCCGAAAAAAAAAAAAAAAAAAAAGAATGAACTATTGACGCAGCCAAAACACAGATGCATCTCCAAGGCGCCGTGAGGGCGAGAAGGCAGATTCTGCAGGCGGGAGGGGAAGTCGGAGGCCTCAGTGTCGGAGACCGGCCTTTGCAAGGAGCCACAGGGCTCGGAATGCAGTGATCCCTCCGGCTGAGGACAGCAGGCCCCATGGGCAGGGTAGGGGTGCAGGAGGTAGGGTGGTGGGGGATATATCTGGGACAAGGGACTTCTCGGTACAGTACAGAAAGTAGAGAAACTGGGTCCCACAGGCAGCTTCAAAGCCAAGCCACCTACCCTGAGCTGTGTGACCCAGGGGGGACTGAATCTCTGTGCCTCTGTCCACCATTCTGTACAATGCTTTCTTTTCTGTTGGACTGTCTGAGGGGTGAATCGCTTGGCACCCAGGGGTGCTCAGAAGCGGTGAGAAGGCTGCCATACCAGCGCCTTCCTCCAGGGGCAGCAGTGAGGCGCCGCTGAGCGTCAGCCCGCAGAGCGCTCCGCAGGCACCTAGCACACAGTGGGGCCGCGCAGACGTGAGCTGTGGCCGGTGCTCTCTGTAGAGATTTCCAGCACGCAACTCCTGCTTCCCAGGTAGTGCTGCCCTCTGGTGGCCAAGACAGGTACAGTGCTCAGGCCGAATGGAAATCCGTCCCTGGCCCAAGGGAAAGGACTTCACCAAGGAGCTGAGCGGAGCAGGTGGAGTCGCGGGAGGAAGAGCGGCCTGGGGTTGGAGAAGGGGAAGTGGGTCAGGTAAGGCTTCCTGGAGGAGGAGTGTCTGGGTTAGGGAGAGATGCATGTAGGAGTTAAGGAGATCGGTGAAGGAAACAGAATGAATGGATGGAGTGAGGACGTGGGCCGCCACCTTACTTAGCTGAACCTTGCTGGGCTTTGCCTACCTCGTCTCAAGCCATCCTCCAGCACCCTGGGAATGGAACTGTTGCTTTTTAAATTTTGTTCTAATTTGTTAAACGTGACAACAGAATGCATTTGGACACATCATACATCAATGGAGTGTAGCTTCTCATTCGTCTGGTTGTACATGATGTGGAGTTACACGTATATGCACACAGGGTAATAATGTCCCATTCATCCTACTGTCCTTCCTATCCCCTTACCCTCTCCCCTGCCTTCACTCCCCTCTGTCTAAACCAGAGTACCTCTATTCTTCCCTAGCCCCACTCCCTTATTGTGAGCCAGCATCCACAGAGGAAACCTTTGGCCTTTGGGATTGGCATATTTCATTTAGCATGATATTCTCCAGATTCAACTATTTACAGACAAATTCTATAATTTCATTGTTCTTTAAGGCTGAGTAATACTCCATTGTGCATATA
>JAJEJO010005544.1:294353-347204 GCA_020662805.1 Glaucomys volans | reverse complement strand
AAGTTTTCTGAGGACTCTCCATACTGCTTTCCAAAGTGGTTGCACCAATTTGCAGCCCCACCAGCAATGTATGAGTGTGCCTTTTCCCCACATCCTCGCCAACATTTACTGTTGCTTATATTCTTGATCATTGCCATTCTGACTGGAGTGAGATGAAATCTTAGTTTTGATTTGCATTTCTCTAATTGCTAGAGATGATGAACATTTTTTCATGTTTGTTGATTGATTGTGTATCTTCTGTGAAGTGTCTGTTCAGTTCCTTAGCCCATTGTTTTTTTTTATTTTTTTGGGGGGGTTTTTTTTGGTGTTAAGTTCTTTGAGTTCTTTAAATATCCTGGAGATTAGTGCTCTATCTGAGGTGCATGTGGTAAAGATTTTCTCCTATTCTGTAGGTTCTCACTTCATATTTTTGATTGTTTCCTTTGCTGTGAAGAAGCTTTTTCATTAGATTTCATCCCATTTATTGATTCTTGATTTTATTTCTTGTGCTTTCGTAGTGTCGTTAAGGAAGTCAGGTCCTGAGTTGACATGATGAAGATTTGGGCCTACTTTTTCTTCTATTAGGCACAGGGTCTCTGTTCTAGTGTCTAAGTTCTTGATCCACTTTGAGTTGAGTTTTGTGCAGAGTGAGAGAGATAGGGGTTTAATTTCATATGGCTACATATGGAATTCCAGTTTTCTCAACACCATCTGTTGAGGAGGCTATCTTTTCTCCAATGGATGTTTTTGGTGCCTTTGTCTAGTATGAGATAACTGTATCTGTGTGGGTTTGTCTCTGTGTCTTCTATTCGGTACTATTGGTCTACATGTCTGTTTTGGTGCCAATACCATGCTGTTTTTGTTACTATGGCTCTGTAGTATAGTTTAAGGTCTAGTAAGTGATGCCTCCTGCTTCACTCTTCTTGCTAAGGATTGCTTTGGCTATTCTGGGTCTCTTAGTTTTCCAAATGGATTTCATGATTGCTTTTTATATCTCTATGAGGAATGTCATTGGGATTTTAATAGGAATTGCATTGAATCTGTATAGTGCTTTTGGTAGTATGGCCATTTTGATAATGTTAATTCTGCCTATCCAAGAGCATGGGCGAGCTGGAACTTTTGGCCTTGTTTGCAGCTGCAGAAAGGGAGACCCCCTGGGGTGAAGTGCCTGTGCCCAAGGTCAAGCAGTCAGCCAGGAAACCAGCTAGGAAAGGCACCCAGATCAGCCCAGTTTGTTGGTACATTCTGTCTTCCCACTGTGGGGGGACCAAGGAACCCAGGGAGCTCAGGCTTCTGTCCCGCTAAGATCTGGCTGCTGTCGCAGCAGCCTGCTCAGGGCTGGCAGTGGACCAGGTGGACGGGAGGAAGCTGGCTGTGCAGCGTGCAGGGACTGGGCTCCGGAGCTGGCCCTTTGCTCTCTGGCAGGCACCGCTCACCAAGCAGGGGGTTCAGGGCGGTGGTTCCCCCCTTAATCTCAAGGACATGTCTCCAAGATACTGAAGATTTATGCCAAAGTCCTTTGAATCCTTAAGGGTATTTGAAAACTGGTTTTCAGAATGTCCCCAAAGCCTGTCTTCCTTTTTCTTTCTGACTTAGTAATATGTTTCCATGGCTTAAAATTCAAAAGGAGCAAAGAGGAAAGTCGGTCTCCTTCCCACCCCTGCAGCCCAGCGCTCCCCCAGCACCCGGTCCCCGGAGCCATCGGGTCTCGGGTGCCGGGGTGTCCTCTCGCAGTAGGTCTGGCACGCAGGCCAGCCCAGCACCCTTGCCGTCTTCCTCCTCGCCCCTCCCTGCCCACCTTGCCCAGCCTGCCTTCTGCACAGCCCGCCTCTTGGGGACTGTTCCGCGCATCACTACACCCAGGTTTCTCCGTGGCCCCACACACAGCTGCAGGAAGGCACCCTGGGGCACTTGGCTGCCCTCCGACTGGGGTGACTGGCGGATGAATCCACAGCGGTGGCTGCTGGCTCCAAGGGCACCAGGGATTGAACCCAGGGCGCTTAACCACGGAGCCGCGTCCCCAGCTCTTTTCTTATATTTCATTTAGAGACAGTGTCTCGCTGCGTGGCTGAGGCTGGCTTCAAACTCGCGATCCTCATGGCTATTTTGGTAGCTGTCACCCTCTTGTCTTGTGCAGGGGCTGGGCCAGGTCACCTCCCCCAGGAAGGCAGGAGGGTGCGGCTCATCCAAGCCCAGCCACGGCCCAGGGTTTGGGCTCCTTACTAATCAGATAGGTGACACAGGGCAGCCCTGTGTGACTTTCTTGTCATTTAATTCGGGGAGGGCAGACCATCCTTGGTGAGGTTACTAGGTGTGCGGCATTCCTCTCCTGGATGAGGCCGTACTGCGCAGTGCTTAGCAGGAGGGACAGGGTTGGAGCTCGGGGTGGTTCGTGCCACTGGAGTCTCAGCCCCCACCCCCTGGGCTGCATGGAACTGGCTCCTGTGGGGACCTGGTGGGAGGTGGCTCCTGGTGGAGGGTTTTGTATTTCCACTTCACTGCTCACTTTCCAAGTCTTGGATTCCCCGTATATGGGGAGGAAGGATTGGAGCTTTGATGGTAAATGCCTGGCACAGTTCCTTGCTCAGATTGTGTGCTTAGGAAATGTTTGTTGAATGAATAAATAAACTACGTGTAATAAAAAAACTTTAATTGCACACTCCTATGTCTAAAAACCTTTCTTGTGCATTAACTTCAGTGAACCTCACAGCAACCCCAAGGGTGGTACTCTTATTATTCCCTTTTACAGATAAGGAGACTGAGGCTCAGGGAGAAGAGAAGGATCTTGTGTAGAGGTTCATAGCTGACCGGGATGAACAGGGGACCTGTGGCCCTGCTGTCTGCTCTCACACATCTCACCTTTGCCCCTCCACCCTAGGAGACAGGTGCCAGGACTGACCCCCGATCTAGCTGTGGAACAACCCTCCGCAACCTTACAGACACAGGACAGTCACCGCTGCACAATGCTCCTGGGTTCTGAGGCCTGGGTGCTCTGGCAGGGCAAGGAGGGGCAGCTTGTCTCTGCTGGGCCAGGAAGACTCTGTAGCTGGTGGTTGGAGCACATAGTAAGTGCTCACTAAATAGAGGACATCATCATTGTTATTATTTTTATTATTATCAGAAAAGGATCACTCAGGATGAATGAAATTTTCTGTAAGTAAAGATGGAGAAGTGTGATGCCCCCATCTTGGCAGAAGGCCACGTCGGGGTGACTTTCCTGGGCTCCTGGGCACTCACTGGGCCTCCTCCGAATTAGGTCTCTGCTCTGTGCAAGGAGGGGCCTCGGCCTTGGAGTCTGACTCCATTCTGTGCTGTTGTGAACACCACTCAGCGGAAGTCACCATTGCGACAGTTTCTCTTCAGCATGAAGAGGACAAGCTGTCTCCTGCCCTCCAGGAGGATAGCAGCTCTAGCAGCTCGTCCCCACCTGACAGTTAGTTCCCAGTCACCCTGTTCCTAATTGGGCAGCGCCTTCTAGTGGCCAGATGTGGGAACGACAGGCAGCGCCTCAGTGAAGGGTCAGGCTGGGATGGGGACCCAGAGGGGTGCTGAGGGTGCAGAGCCTGCAATGACCCTGGTGTGGCCAGCTGGGATGGGGGTCCCAGAGGAGGCTGCAGGAATTCCTCTGCTCAGGCAACCCTGTTCTTTCCCACTGGAATCGCTTCCAGAGGGGCCCCAGCAACTTGAGCCTCCCCCTGGGCTTCACCCTGGTGGGCTCTTTTTGGCTGGGGGACCCCAGGCAGTTTCTGAGCTTCTCTGTGAATGTCTTCAGGCTTCGCTGTCAGCTGACCACCTGGCAGCAGAGGGTCTCCTTCCCAGGAAGGTGCCTGGATCCTCACCAGTGGGAGAGGCTGGGATTTGAAAGGGTTAGGAGCTGGCAGGAGGACCCTCTGGGTCGTTCAGAAGCATTTCCCTTGCTTCTGTCTCCTCAGTACAGATTCCAGTAACTCTGGAAAAGTGACAAGGTCACGTGAGGCCTTGACCCTGAAGGAACTTCATCTTTTAATGTGAGTACATTAAAACACGCGGGTCCACAGCCTCCAGCTGGAGCTAGAGGACCAGGCCTCGAGGGGGGTGGGAAAGAACACAACTAGGAAACGCAGGGCTGGAATCTTCTCCTCTTACCCCAAGCTTTTTAGAATTGTGGAATATGGACCCTCCAGCACCCCAGGATCTGAGTATTAGCAGAAGATAGAAAATACATAACTATAGACTCAGATGGTGGAGTGCAGCCCTCAATCCAGACCCCAGAGCTCAGCGGGGAGGCCTCTGGGAGTTGCTCCCTGGAGGCCACTCTCAGGGCCTCTCCTGAACTTGCTCACAACTAGAAGTCTGGGGAGCGGCCCTGGAATCTGAATTTCTCAAGAGTCTCCCAGGGGATGTGATTGGGCCTCCCAGATGTGAGCAGTGGTTTTAATGGGGACTTGTCTCCTCTACGTAGGTCCATCGAATGGGGGAACCAAGGTCCAGAAAGAGGAAATGGCTTGGTCTAGCCTTCACAACTGTGTGTCCCAATTCTGAGGGCCCAGGTGGCCCAGGGGTTCTGGTGCTGTGTGGCATCATCCATCCCAGGCCCCCCACCTCGCTGGACCCTCAGACAAACCCACAGAGACACATGGATTCCTGGAATCCCTTCTGTGACTCAGGGGACCGAGAGGTGCTGACCTGGTGTCGCCTCTCGGGCCTCTCACAGAGTCCAGTTCTTGAGAGGGGTTTGGAGAGGCTGCAGGACCCTGTTTTTTCAGCACCCCCCAGCTGAAACCCTGCCCTGTCCCCATGCACCCTGACCCCCGCAGCCCAGAGCATTCCAGGGGAAACCACCCCACATGTTTTCGATTCTGCTGCTCCAAACTCATCGGCATCCTGGTTTTGTAACTCCTGCTGATGCCCAAGAAGCAGTTGCAAATTTCTTTTCTTTTCCTTTTATTTAAAAAAAAAAAAAAGTTGGGGTCTTGAACAGAAAAGGATAGAGCATTTCAGAGGCGCACGCCTTTGCAGAGGACAGCTGGTGGCCTGGCCAGGCGAGGAGGGGCTCAAGCTGTCCTCAAGGAGGCAATGAGGGGAGTGAGGGCCACGTAGCCCTGCAGCAGTGCTGGGGGATCCCCACCTCCCAGGTGGAGGGCAGGTGGTGATGGCCACTGTCTTGGGCTCAGACTCTTCTCTGCCCATTTCTGCTCCCAGCTGCTGAACCCTGAGGTCAGGGCCAACCAGGAGGACCCTGTGGAGGTTCTGGGGAGCAGAGGAGGAAGGGTGGCTGAGGCTGAGTGACAGGCAGTGAGAGCACTCTTGCTGCTCAGCTTGGTCTAACCTGGGGCTCCTCCCAGCATGCTTCCTGCCTGGAGTGTGGGGGTCACAAAGGCTCGGGTATCGATGTGAATGTGGGTGAGTGGGGTCTCCCCTGGCTCCTGACCCAACAATTTCCTTCGTCCTCTCCCTGAGAGACCCTCCAAGTTTCCTCTCAGCTCTAGATGTGCTGAGCAGGGCCACCACCAAGGACAAGCAGAACGTGTGGTGCTGCTCAGCCTTGGATGCCCCTGGTGCAGCCAGAGGAGGTGGGGGTGGCGACAGAGATCCCCTCTGCTTCCGAGGCCTCTTCTGGTAGGAACTGCTTATTCCACCAGGAGTGGCAACCCCATCTGATCCAGCACAGGGGTCCCTAGAGGCCCCGGGACCTCCTCCTATGGGAGCTGATGCCGAGGGGTGCGGGCATGGCCTCTTGGGATTGGCCGGCGGACAGAGGGCTCACAGCCCGGGGTTCTAGGGTCCCTCTGTTCAGGGCTCCCAGTGGTCTGCCCGCTGCCCCTTGTAAACTGCCTTTCTGCAAAGGTGGGGGCAGGAGTGGGTGGGGAAAGACCTTGGAGAACATGGAGAACACATTGACTCTCTTTAAGAAGTAGAGAGAGGCCAGGGGAGGGCACAGGGAGGAGGTCTCTCTCAGAATGTGTGTGTGTGAGAGAGAGGGAGAGGGAAAGGAAGAGAGGGAGAGAGAGGAGGAGGAGGAGGGGGAGGAGGAGAGGGAGATGGTGAAGAACAGGGGGAAAGGGAAGAGAGGGAAAGCCAGGCAGGCAGATAAAGGGAAAGAAATCAAGAGAGGAAGCAGGGAAGGAAAGGAGGGAAGAAGGAGGAGAGAACAGAGATGGAAGAAAACAGAAAAGTTAGACTGCCCAGGAAAAGAAGAGAGGGGGAGGGAGAACGAGAAGGGCAGATGAAAAAGGAGGGGAAGAAGGCGAGGGACACCACGGGAGGGGCCGGGCACAGAGGGAGCAGGTCACTGAGCAGCACCCGGCTGGCGCAGCCTTCCGTCGGGCCTGCGCTCCAGCTTCCTGTCCTTGCGGGGGCGCCCATCCTTCCGGCCCTTCTTCTGACGGGGGCTTCTCTCTGCAAGAAAAGCATGCCTGTCATTCCAGCACCTGGGAGGCTGAGGCAGGAGGATCTCGAGTTCAAAGCCAGCCTTAGCAAAAGCAAGGCACTAAGCAACTGAGACCCTGTCTCTAAATAAAATACAAAATAGGGCTGGGGTGTGGCTCAGTGGTTGAGTGCCCCCAAGTTCAATCCCAGTACCCCACTCCCCCCATAAGAAAGGAAAGCACAGGGCCTTGTCCCTCCATCTGCAGGGCCCGCTGGGTCCTGGAGGTTCCTTGGCCAGTAAGCCCGGTGCACTGCCCTGCACCACAGCGGGATGGGAACACTGGGGTGGTGGCCTCATGATCCCCTCCTGCTCTGTGGTTGTTCCAGGGTCTGCAGGCGCTGACCTGCTGAGGACGCATCAGGCTTCACACTCCTGGAGGTTCCCATGGTGTCCCCAGTGAGGACTCAGGGTGGCCTCTGGGGTGCCCATGACCCTCCCACGCGTGCTCAGGCTCTGCGGAGACAGCACAAGGGGCAGTCCTAGTTCAGCATTTAGCTGCTGCTAGAGGGGCTTCAGTATTTAAAGTGACAGCAGCCAGGAGATCAGGGAGTGCCTCTCGCCCCCATTCCACAGGCACGGAGGAGGTCTGGCCCTCCCCGGTTCCCACCTCAGGGAGGGGTGTGCACCTCACCCATATGCCCCACACCAGGTGGGTGTCCAACATGAACACCTGGCTGTCCCCATTGTCAGGGGGTGGCTGAGGCACAGCCAGGTACCAGCTTGCTCAGTGGCACATCCTGAACTGGAATTCTGGAGTCCAGCCCTGTGTTTTTGCTTCTAAGTGGCAACTAGGGCAGAGGGGATGAACTGAGTGACCAGCCACCACATGCGGGAGACAGATCCCAGCGTGCTGTCTGTGAGAGCGTAAGAGGTCTGGGCGTCTCCACTTCCTCTGCTCCAGTGAGTCCCCTGCCTGCCGCGTGCCTGCTGGAACTTGATGAAGCTGAGACCCCGCTCCCTTCCAAGAGCACATGGCAGCAGTGACAAGGAGAGGTAGGGCATTCCTTTGGTGTCAACTGTGTGCCTGTCTCCTCCCAAGTCAGGGCCACGGCTCCAGCCCCACCTCCTCTCCCAGCAGGGCAGACTCAGGGACATCCCCCGAGACTGGGCTCCCACGCTCAGCTCCAGGCCGTCAGGGCTCAGGTGAGCACAGCATCTGGGGACAGGTGTGGGGGCTACGAGGGCCCTTGCCAGCTTGAGGGTGGGGGAGCCGGGTGGTTGGTTAGTGTCCTGGCCCTTCTCCTGTGCCAGCCTGACAGCTGCCCAGGTCCATGCATTCCTGCGTCCTTTCATCCCCATCACCTGCTGACCCAAGCACCCACCCAGTCACCCAGCCACCCAGAGTTAACTGGACACCTACTACGTGCATGCCAGGCCCTGTTTGAGGCACGAGAGGGACGTCTGTGCACGAGCCTGGCAAAGACCTTGCTGTCCTTGGAGACTGTGCTCTGGTGAGGACACAGACCCGCACAGGCTGTCACAGAACGAGCAAGGTCACTTCAGAAAGGTGTCAGTGCTCTGAGTGACAGAAAATGCCCCGTGGGAGGGGGGCCCAGAAGACCTCTCTGCAGAGGAGGCATCTGAGCTGAGACCCAGATGGTGCAGAGAGCCACCCTGGGGTCCTGAGAATTCAGGGATCCAGATTTACCAAGTGCAGCACCCAGTGCATGGCCAGTGCCTTGTGACTGCTGCCCTGCCACCGCCACTGTTGTTATTGTCGTCTGGAGGGAGGGCTTTCCTGTCTGATCCCCAACAGCCAACCAGCCATGAGCTCTCAGAGCTGTGACCACAGTCCTAAGTGCTGTACTGAACTGTCGTCCGTCAGGGGGGCTGCTTCCCTGGACCTGGGCACCTTCATCTCTCGGGTCCTGTCTCCATCTCACGATCTGTCCCCAGCTGCCTGGCATGACTCCCAGAGGCTCCATCTCTGCAATCCAAACTCCCATGTCAGGTACCATGTGTCTTTCCAAAACCAGGGATGTCCCAGGGTTCAAATCCTGGTTCCACACTGGCCCTGTGTGCCCGAGTGGCGTACACCAGGTCTCCCATTCTTAACCTTGACTTTAGATTCCTCTTTTATCTGTGTTTGAATTCCAGGTCTACCTTTACCTGACTGTGAGTGACTCAACCTCTCTGGGTCTCCATCTCCTCATCCATAAAAGGGGCATATTTATAATACCTACCTCATTATACAGATTAAATGAGTCAGCAACTGTAGCAAAATTTAATGCAGCGACCTGGCACATAGTAGGTGCACAGGTAATGATGCCAGTTCTGTATTATTGGAGCCCACTGTCACATACCACCTCCACCCCTGTGTCCTCTCTTCTGTTTAAATAGTTGGTTCTTAATGCCCCCAGGATATTTGGAAATCTGTGCAGGGTGTTGGCTGCCACAATAAAGGGGGTTCCTGGCTTCAGTGGAGAATGATGGGGTGCTGCATGGGGCAGTCTGGTTATGCTCCACCTTCATGTTGCTCGGAGCTGAGCTGTTCTTGTGAATGCCGAGCGTTTGTGACACTTCCTCTCATGGAATATTCTGGGACTGTCAGTGTGGCATCAAACAAGAGGTCGGAAGCTTGGACTTTCCTCATCACCGGTACCCATTTGGAAAGCCACCTCTCTCATGGCTGGGTGCACCCACCTGAGGCGCTGACTGCAGCCGTACCCTATACCGTGACCCTGCTTCCCTGAGTGTCCTCTGGCAGGTGGGGCCAAAGTGCCACCATCACGGAATTTCTGTCCTTTTTCTCTTTTATATTCCAATTAAGGAACAAGGCTGTTTCAAAAGTGACCTGCGTCAGTGGGTCACATTATCCATGAATTCCATTTCAGATCAGTAAAGGGCATGTTCCCAAGTCCAGTTATTGAACAGGGTGTGGTCAGTGGGGAAGGGCCCAGGACTCCCGCAAGCTCAGTCTTCTCATGGAAGGCAGGGCTGCTGGTGGACCTTCACTTGGCTTTGCAGATACCATCTGTGGGGACAATGTCCCAAGGCTACCAGAAGTCACCCTGCTTGTGCAGCCCACAGGCAGCCCTGCACTCACCTCCTGGGCAGGGCCTCTGGAGGGGACATTTCCTTGACTCAGACAGCAGCTGGCAGGTTGCCATCTCCTCCCGCCCGGCCCGGCCAGCCTCTCGCACCCGGGTCTCCAGGCCCCAGGCGGAGCCACAGGTCTTCCCGTTGTGTGTGCAGGGGCTCCAGCTGCCCCAGGGGCCCAGTTCACACTCCTCTGCAGGGCAAAGGGAGAGACAGACAGACAGACAGACAGACAGACAAATGAGGCCTCTGGTATGAGCACCCTTGAGGCCCAAGGTGGGCTCTAGGGGTCTGAGGACACCATCTCCACCTGCAAGACTCAGTCTATTGCTAGGAGTGGAGGGGACACATTCAAAAAGGGGACAATATTTAAAAGAGCCTGGGATGAAGGCATGCTGAGGCATGCAGAGCCTGCTCTGGGCCTGAAGCCAGACAGAGGACTTCCTGGTTTTGAAGACGCTCCCCAGAGGAGGTGACGCTCCTCAGGCGGGGGAGGGGAAGCCCAATCTAGTGTGCCAAGCGCTGGCCTCTGCTGGAGACCAGGTGGCTAGAGTCGGGGTGAAGGTCCAGAGGGGGCTGGAGGCTGGCTGGGAAGACTTCGGAAGCAGGACACGAGCCTTGATCAACTGCCTTTGATTAACCACAGAAGGCAGAAGCTCCCCAAAGCTGCTGGGAAGGAACATCAGGTCACGGGCAGAACAGTTCTTAATAGAAGGTGATCTACTTACACACACACACACACACACACACACACATAGTTCTGTTTACACATTTGACGCAGAAGTAGATGCAGAACACAGGTGGCTGTGAATATCCCCATTTTGCAGATTAGGACACTGAGGCCTGGGGCAGTCAAGGTATTGCCTGGGGCTCTCACACAGCAGGTTGGAGATGCAGTGGGGCCTGGAAAGCAAGTATCTAGAACTTAGGACGTTAGTCCCGTCACTAGATGCATTCTTTTGACAAGTCTGGAGTGACCCTGTGCCACCCCACTGCTGCTGTGGGCAGAGGGCAGCTGAAGATGAGACAGACCCGTCCTGCCTCCTGAACCCTGTCACAAGACATCAGGCTGGGAGGGCAGGGTGCTCAATGCAGCAGGGAGGCACAGCCAGCTGAAAGGACACGGGCTGCAGCCTGGGGGACCAGGAAGGCTTCCTGGAGGGGGACTCCTGGACTGTGACACTAAGTGGCATGTTGCAGGGTTGTCCAGGCACAGGGAGGGCATGAGGTGCTCCAGGTAGAAGGGATAATCCCAGTGAGGTCCCCAGGGTATTCCACCCAGGGAACGCTCCTAGAACCCGCAAGCTGGGACCTGTGCACAGAGACAGTAGAGTGATGGAGGGGGAGAGGCTACAGAGGGAACCAGACTGCCCAGGCCTAGGATGGGGGTGCTCTGCCCAAGGTCAATGGGAGCCACAGAAGAGCCTCGAGTAGGAGAGAAACCTGGACCGACTATCATCTTGAAACAATCACCCTGGCTGCAGGGTGAAGTTCGGGATGAGAGAGAACCGAGGCAAGGAGACGAGCAGGAGGCTGCAGCCGTAATCCTTGCCACGGCAGAGGGTGGAGATGTGGAGGGTGAGGGTGGAGCAGGGATCAGGGGTGACAGGTGGGCAGGAGCTGGAGCTTCAAGCTGCTTCAGATTTTCCTCTGAAGTTCTGCCACCCACATATCATGCACTATTCTCCTGTCTCCCTGGTGAGAGAGCCATCCGTGAGGGTAAAGGCTGGTTTGCTGACTAAGGTCCCATCACTTAGGAAAGAGACTGGCCAGAGCAGGTGCACTAGTGACGATTCCTAGATTGAGGGAGGGGGTGACACCTGGGTCCTGGGCATGACTACGCAGGGGTCTCGGAGCTGGTTACTGATACAAGGAGGCCTGGGGAAGTACAAGCTGGGGACCGGAAGCCAAGGAGCCTCCAGAGGATCTAGAAACAGAGGAATCTTCGGAGGCACGGGGATGGGGAGGAGTCTCCAGGGGCGTGGGGAAGGGAGGAGCCTCCAGAGGGGTGGGGAAGGGAGAAGCCTCCAGGGGGAGGGAATAGGGAGGAGCCTCGAGAGGGGCGGGGAAGGGAGAAGCCTCCAGAGGGGTGGGGAAGGGAAGAGCCTCCAGAGGGGCGGGAATAGGGAGGAACCTTCAGAGGGGCGGGGAAGGAAGAGCCTCTAGAGGGGCGGAGATAAGGAGGAGCCTCCAGAGGGGCCGGGAAGCTGGAGAGGTCTCCAGAGGCCGGTGAGCTGTGGGGCTGCTGCTCAGTGAGACCGGGAGTTGGGAACCCTCTGCTGTTGGAAGGACCATAAACGAGTGCCCGAGGAGGTGTGGGCAGAGACACCTCCTGGTTCCCGTCAGAATGCCAAGGCACAGCCCGGGGTAAGGGCAACCACAGCGGGGAACTGACACAGGTCTGATAAGCTGCTGTCAGTCAGTAATCAGAGCAGCATAATAATGACGCTAACCCGCACTGGGCATATTAAGCACTAAGTCGCAGCAGTACATTTAATGTTCATAACATTTAATGCATTTGAGCCTTCAGCCCCTCCCCATGACGGTTCTGAGTTCTACTGTGAGTTCCTTTTTAACTTTTGGAGAAAGCAATGGACGAGGAGTATAGTGACTTGCTTGAGGTCGCTAATGGGCAGGTTTTAAAGTCAGCGTTTGATCGACATCTGTTCTATTCCCAAACTGTTGCTCCTCTGTACCCTGCTGCCTCCTTGGTGATGATGTAATGCTGCCGGTGAGGGTGGTGACAGTAATGCAACCGGGATGCCCGCCTCGGCTCCAGCACATGGGAGGGCCTCTCGGTGTAGGTCCCGCGGGCACCCGACTCCGTGGTGCTGGGCCTTCCGTGGCCACGTAACATTCTACCACGTTCGCTTCCTGGTCCCCTGACACCTCTCCCCAAGCCCTGCTCCAGGGGCCCCACTCACCCTGGCACTCGCGTGCGCTCTGATGGGTCAAGGTGCCCGGCGGGCAGCTGGGCAGGCACTTCCCCTTGTACAGATAGAACCGCCGCTTGCACCGGATGCAGAAGTCCTGGCTGAAGCAGCTCTCACATGTGGCCCCACATTCTATAAGAGAGTCAGAGACAACCCCGTTGAGGGCAGCTGTGTGGCGGAATACCCCATGGGTCTGCCTGAGCAACCCTAGGTTAAGCAGCATTGGATCAGGACTCCGTGTCTCCTTTGAAGTTCAGACTTGGCAAAGTCAATCTAGACTGCATGTGAGGAGCTTTCCCCTTTTCCTTTGAGCTGTAGCTCAGAAGGGACTAGTGACCTGCTTGAAGTCACACAGCAAATCTGGGCTGGGAGTGAGGACTCCCAGGCTCTGTTTCCACCAAAGCTCAGAGAGAGCGATGGAGCAGAAGTCACAGTTCCCTGTACTTTTAGGGCTGAGACCTTCTAGTGTCATGTTTAGGGCGGATGAAGGTGGAGAGGGGATTGACTTGCCCAGGGCCTCAGAGCCAGTCTGGAACCAAGCAAGTATCAGAGTGTGGACTCAGGCAAATTCCAGCTTCTCCTCTGGATGTGCTGGGGGACAGGTCGGGATGTGGACCAGCCCTGCCCAGGAGCCCACCTTCGGCCCAGGACAAGAGAGGAACCACATACTTTTGCACCTGTTGACCTCCTGGCCGCGGATGCCGAAGAAGCCGAGGGGACAGTCGTGCACACACTTGCCGTACTGGCGGATTCCTTCCCGGCGGATGAACAGGAAGAGTCTCTGCTGGCAGGTGGAGCAGCCGTTCTCCTCTGAGCAGATGACACAGCCCGTGCAGTTACCCCCCAGGCCAGTGCCCACTGCCAGTCAGACCAGGGTGGAAGGAGAGGGAGAGGAAGAGAGAGATAGTCATGCCATGACTGTCTCCTAGGGATAGTAACTGGGCATGTGGGTACCCAAACAAAAGACTACATTTCCCATCTTCCCTTGCAACTAGATACAGTCAAGTGACCCAAATCTGACCCATGGAATGTAAGGTAAAGCAGTGTGTATCTAGAAAGATGCCTTAAAGAACAAGTGTGTGTGTGGTGGGGGGAGGCTTTGACACACCCTCATCTTGTCTATGGGGTGGAATGCGAACATGATGGTTGGAGCACAGGCAGTCATTTTGGATCATGAAGTGAAAACCATGCCCTGAGGATGATGGAGAAACAAGATCAAAAGAGTCTGGATCCCTGAGGAAGGTAGAACTCCTGTACCAGAACTATTGTGGGTGTCTGGAATGAGGTGCCGGCCTCTTCTGGTCCAGCTGGACCTATGCTTGCCTTTGTAGCCTTTCAGATCCCCTTCCTACACTTTTTGGAGCACAGAAAGGTGGCTGGGAGAGGGGACTGAGATGAGAGCAGAGACAGCAGTAGCAGAGGCTGCCTGTCCTTCAAGGCAAGCACCAGAGGGCCCTCGGTGGCAAGAACACCTTTAGAGAGGCCAGGCTTGAATGCTGCCTCAACAAGGCTAGCAGGTGTCCCGCAGAAAGAGGCAGCCGTGTAAGCCATTGGGGGGAGGAGATGGGAGGGCCAGAAAGTAAAGGACAGAGTAGCTTCTTGTAGGAACACCTGGGGGACCATTAAACTGCTTCTCGTTTATACCCCACCAAGGTCACCCTGTTTAACAAACTGATCATACATGCCAGCTCTCTGAGCCCCATGGCCACCCAGCAGGGGACGTTCTTGGCTCTTGAGCTCCCAGACCCTCCCCTGTTCCTCCCAGAGTCCCATCTCCTTTGTTGAGGCATTTCCTTGAGGTGCCTGTCCCTGGAACAGAAACCAAGGAGGCTTGGCCCTTCCCCAAGTCAGCAGAGGGTTCCTGGCTGTGGCAGGACACACGGGGACACACAGGGTGGGGTCTATGCTGGAGGCCGCGAGGGTTCTCTGCCCAGACCTGGCTGGGCCCTCTGTCTCCCCTCTGTTCCTGGACGAGCACGGCTGCCTCCCAAGACTGATCTTCAGGCCCTATATTCATGACCCCCCCCAATGGACCCAGCTGATCCCCCGATAACCCCATTTCTCTTGCTTACAACTGAGGTGCCTGGCTGAAGCAGACAGACTCATGCAAAGGACTCAGTAACTTATATGCACCTTCATTCAAAGGAAAAATGCAACAAGAGAGTAGAGCAAATTTTTTGTTTTGTTTTGTTTGTTTTTATATCTCCAAAACTGTAGGCCTGGCAGGGCCCTGAGGACAGAGAGAAAGTGTGATGTTGTAACAGGGATTCCCAGGACCCGAGAGAACAACATCAACAGATTTAAAAGAGCTGTCTTCCCACTCACTTGGCAACAAGTTTTAAATTCTCATAATACCAAAGTTGGGTAAGGAGGAGAGGAAACTTTTGCCTCTGATAGGCACGGAAACTGGAGAAAAATCTAGCAGTGTCTAGTAACTTGAAGATGTGCTTCTTCAAGCACAGTAATCTGATGTCTGCTCTAACCCTTAGCACATCACCAGCTCCCACGGTGCAGATCCCTGAGTTCCACCCTGGAGCCTCTGATTCCACAGGTCTTCAGAGGGGTCTGGGAACATGCATTGTTATCAGGTTCCCAGGTGATCTCATTGGCTGGTCCAGGGATCACACTTTGAGAATCACTAGGCTGGAGAGACTCTTGTATACGTGCACAAAGAGACGTGTACAAAGATGTTTATAGCAGAATGATTTAAAAGCAAACAATTGTGAAAAATGAACTCTCTGTCACAGGAATAAATGCATGGCGGTACAGTCACATACCACAACCATATGCCACATACACAACCCTGTCATGATAAATGACAGAGGTAGAGTTACAGTTATCATTGTGGTCCCAACTCAAAGAGGCCTAGAGGAAAAACCAACTTGCACCATGAATCACGCAGTAAGAACCATTTATATCAGATTCAAAAGCCTACAGAACCACACTTGGTAACATTTATGATACAGAATGTGCACAAAGACTAAAAACCATATAAGGGATGAACAAACACTGAATTCAGAATGCTGGTACCTCTGGGGTCAGGCATAGGGTAAGGGATGGGATAGACGACTAGGGACTTCGCCTTTATCTGTAACATTTCATTTCTTAAAATCAGAAGCAACTGTGAAAATGGCAAGAGTTGATCAAAATGGTTGAAACACTAATGTTCATTAATTATTTTTTTATTCTTGACTGTAGGTATGAAATAGTTCACAATAAAAATTCATTTAAAGAAAAAGAATTTAACTCCTACAGCGCCCTTGGGCTGGGGGAGGAGCACATACTCTCTCTTCCTTCCCAGATCCCCAGGCTGAACTCTGCCCCATCTTCAATCTGAGGTCGTGGGCAGGGTACAGGGACCAATTCTGGAGAGTGGGCACTGAACTAGGAATCCGGTGTGTTCCTTCTCCTTGTCCACCTAAGGAACGAAACCCTGATTTCTAGCAGCGGGCATGTCGCCTATGAAAGACTGCATTTCCCAGGCTCCTTTGCAGCTACATGTGGTCACATGTCTTGATTCTGGCCAATGGGATGCGAGTGGGCGTGTTCTGGGCAATCCCAGGAAACACGTGAGGTCTTGGCTCGCTGCTTGCTCCTGCCAGCCTGCTGCGGGCATGGTAGCTGGAGACCAGGCAGATTTGGCGGCGGAAGGACCTACAGAAGAACTTTGAAACTGTCCCTTGCTCCCCCTCCTTTCCCTTTTGCCGTCCGCCCCTCCTTTGTGCTGAAGAGAAGCTCCTCCTTAGGTTTCAATTAACTTGCCAAGGAGGGCAAAGGTTCCCGCAAGAGGAAAGGACGCACCTCAGGGTGACCACAGCCCCGCCCAGCGGGTGGCATTTCTGTACACTGTACCGAAAGCCCTTTGCACCCTTTGCACCCCTCGCCCCCCTTATCGGCCCCCCCCCCCCCCCCACGAAGGAGATTTAAGGCGAAAAAGAAGCCTATCTTCTCCAGGGCTGGCTTTGAATAAAACCTGATTTCTTCCACCAACTCCTGTCCCGAACTTTTGGTCGCTGTAAGAGCTGCGGGCAGCAGGGACATTTGACTCCCATAACAACATCACAGTGCAGTTACACCAGCCGTGTACAGCCCGCTGCAGAGATTCTTCCATGGGACCGGGAGGAAAGCGTGTTCATCCTGTTTGGGCCACTGGGTCTTTCTGACTAGAATGACTGATGCTGTCACCTCTTCAGTCACGCAGGCCAGTGGGGACCAGGGTGCCCTCCTCGGTGCCTCGGTACTATGTAAGCCTCCTGGAGCCAAGGTGCTCCAGGGCACTGACAAAGGGCAAGAGGTCCCTCCATTCACTTGAGGTGATCCTTGCCACCCAGCAGAATAGGAGATCAAATGAACCTTCAGTTGCAGAAAAAGAGTGGTGTTTCCTGTAGACTGAGTTTGTGGACTGTGACGCACTCACGTGCGTGTGTTGACCATTTTTGCAGCTGAGGAAATCAGGCTCAGGGAGGTAAAATGCCATCCTGTGTCATGCAGAATCAATAGGGGCAGGGTCCAGATCGGTCTGCCCCACCGGGCCCTCCTAGAGCATTTGTTCAGGGCCTCCTTCCCTTTGGGCAGAGCCTGGGGCCGCAGGGGTGAGCCGCCTTGAGTCTCTGACCCATATGACTCAACCCGATGGGAAGGACTGAAGCCACAGAAGTGATAACAAAGAGGCTTGAGCTAAGGACCCCGAGACCAAGACAAGAGGTTAAGTATCACTCAGTCCTAGTGCAATTTCACTGGGGACCCAGAGATTGAAAGGGGTGCAACCTTCCCCCACGGAAGCCCCAGTTAGGGGACAGCACTATTTATGGAATGATGACTCAACATGCTGAAGGCAGAAGAGATCAGTAAGGGCTTTTCTTTAACCTCGGAGTGTCGGTGTGCGTGTTTGCGCATGCGGGATGGACCTTAAAATCTTTGAAAGGAGGTAGTTGTCTCCTGCCGCATCCTTGGCCCGGCAGTTGGCTAGGGTGCCCTCTAGTGCCACCAAGTTGTAATGGCATCTCTGACTTTCTAAATTCTGATGGTCTTACTCTGGCCTTTTATCTCATTAGACAAAGGCAACGATACCCCCCTAAGGTCAGGATGTAGCTGTCATCACTTTACTTTGATAATAAGCGATGACTAGAATTCGTACAGTCCTGCTCTAGAATGATCCAAACTCGATGGTTTGTAAATTTGACCATGCATCAGAATCCTAGGGAGGCTTACAAAGTGTCTGATTGGGTCTAAGAATGTGCATTTTTAACAAGTCCAAAATAAATTTAATAGGTATTTCAGAGGTGTCTTCTCTGCTCAGTCTCCCTTCTCTGAGAACTAGTACTAGCAACCATGCTTGTATTGCATGACCCTGACCTTGACTGATGGCTCATCCAGGCTGGGCCAGTGAGGTCATCTCTCTTGAGATTGACTGAGGATGATGGACAATGGTCTGGATCG
Organism: Glaucomys volans; assembly: GCA_020662805.1. NCBI lineage: Eukaryota > Metazoa > Chordata > Mammalia > Rodentia > Sciuridae > Glaucomys > Glaucomys volans. The sequence continues at coordinate 329,405 of JAJEJO010005544.1, read as the reverse complement.
GCCTCTTGGCCTAAGGACAGTTGCAGGTGGGAAGGGTGGCCTGCTCAGTGCACGTTTTCCCCACAGTAAGGCAGCCAAAAGACGCCAGCAGGCCCCAGCACCGGTGGCCACTCCCTTTGCTAACAGAGGCCCTTCCCTCCATACTCCCTGACTTTGAGGTTCATGTGGAGCCATCTCCATCTGACACACTTTACCTGGGCTTGGGAAAATGGGGCATCAGGTCCTGTTGGCCTCGTGGCTGTAGGCTTGGGTGCAGGCATGTGTCCCAGCCAGAGCTGTTCTTGGAATTTTTGCTTAGGTCAGTAGGTGTGTGTGTGTGTGTGTGTGTGTGCGCGCGTGCATATGTCTTTTCTCTGTGGATCTAGGAGGATGTACATCAGAGATGTAGGTGGTACCACGTTAAGGAACAGCCTCCCAAGAAAGAGGCCACACAGCAGCAGCAAAGCTGGGAACTAACGACAAATCCTAAAAGGAGCCATCTGTGCCCCCGATCTCAACCTGGCAAGCCAAGCATGCTCATCTTTTCTCAAGCCCCTTTGACTTAGGCTTTCTGTCACTTGCAACCAAATGATTTCTGACTAATACAGAAGCAGAGAGAGAACAAACAAATCAGATGCAGAAAGAGAAGCAACAACCAGAAACCTCATGGGCTCCAAAAGACAGACAAAGCTTCTGAATACCATCCAGTCCCTCCCGAGGCTTGGCTTGCCCCATAGCACTAAAGAAAGTCACTGTTCCACTTGAGCTAAATCTGTTCTGTCAACTTATAATCAAAATGAATGTAGCTCACTAGATAGGAAACAGACCATCATGGAGCAGCTCTGCTTCTGCAGGGTAGAGGGGTCTGGAGCTCACCCACCCAACCTAATGCCCCAAGGAACCCTGGGGTCCTAGGTAGCACACTTTGGAAATTGCTGGATCCTTCTCTACCTCAGGGGAATCCTGAGCTCCATGGCTGCTCTCTTCCAGCTCAGATGTGTTTCTAGATAAAAGCATTTTAAGCTCTAATTGCAACCTTCTGAGTTTTCTCGGGGTATAAAGAAGGGATGGCACCTTATGTAACTTAGCAACTGTCTGCCAAAACCAATCCCATCTTCTGCAAGTCAAGATGCCAGTTGGCCCCCATGTATGGCCCTGCATGGCTCCAGCAGCTGGAGAGGCTTGAATGACATCTGATGAGTCACTCGTCTTTCCCCAAGCATCCAGGGGAATGAGCTGGGAATTGGATGCCCATTTTAGAGAGAATGATAATCATGCCAGACTTGACAGTTTACGCAGTAATGTCAGCTATGCGCCTCTGGGTGCATGCGTTACTCCAGGGTTGAGTGACGCATTCATCCATTCAACATATAGTTCTGGACCCCTACTGTGTGTCAGGTCCAGGGCTAGAGGCTCATTGGCTTTGGGGGCACTGCTACTTTACCTCTCCATGCCTCAGGGTTTTTAGCTGTAAAATGGCGATAATAATGCTTACCTTGCAGGGTGATTGTGGATTAAAGGAGAAGTACATGCAAAACTCTTAGAGCCCAGGACACAGCAGGCCCCCAATAAACTGGAGCATTGATATTATGTGGAAGAGGGCGATGTGTTTCCTGCCTGCAAGGGTCTTAAAAATCCAAGAACACATGTCATGGTACAGGTGCCCAGGTGGAAATCCTGGCTTCAGCACCTATCAAGTGACCTTGGACAAGTCCTTTCATCCCTGAAGGTCTCAGTTTCCCCATCTGAAAAACTGTGACTGCAGCTCCCACCCCTGTAGGCCTTGTTATCTGAGGTGTTGCCAAAGATCCAGCAAGTGCCCGCCCATAGTTGGTGCTCCGCTATCACCACACTCCCTTCCTGTTCACCCACTGTCATGACACATAGTGGAAATGTGAACCACCCCTTGACTCCTCCCCCTTTTCACACAGGCCAGAGACATTGGTGAGGCTGGAGGGTGAACAGCAGGGACCAAACATGTGGTCTCTAGCCTGCTACAGGGTGAAGAGCCCCTGGCAGGGACACTGCAGGCAGCGCTGGTCTTGGGTAAGGGGCAGGTTTATTTTTTTTTTTTTTTGGTGCTGGGGATTGAACCCAGGGGCACTGGACCACTGAGTCACATCCCCAGCCCTATTTTGTATTTTATTTAGAGACAGGGTCTCACTAAGTTGCTTAGGGCCTAAATTGCTGAGGTTGGCTTTGAACTTGCGATCCTCCTACTTCAGCCTCCTAAGTGCTGGGATTACAGGCGTGTGCCACAGTGCCAGCTCTTTTTTTTTTTTTTTGGCACTGGGGATTGAACCCAGGAACACTTAACCACTGACTGTATCCCAGCCCTTTTTATTTTTTATTTAAAGATAGCATCTCACTAAGTTGCTTAGGGTCTCACTCAGTTGCTGAGGCTGGCTTTGAACGAGATCCTCCTGCCTCACCCTCCTTAGCCGTTGGGGTTATAGGCATGCACCACTGCACCTGGCTAGGTTTATTCTTTCTGTTGGGAACAAGGAAAATTTGTTGCTTTTCAAACACATTTCCCAGTCCCAGGTCACCCACATCCTGAAAATGGGCCTGAGCATCCCACCCCCCAACCCCCTGCCTTCAGGAGTCAGTGGCTTAACGTTTGCAATTGACCTCTATGTTCTTTACCTTTGAGTGGATTTAAAGTTACCTCTGCCACATTGCATGTCCCATCTACTTCCATCCTGCAACACTTCCCTTGAGGGGCTGGAAAGGCTTGGGGGGGACACCTGGGACCCTCGGAATTACATGTCAACCCAGACAAGTTCACCTCTGCTGCCCAGCGAGCCTGTGACCGAAATACCGTCGGTGCCCAGGCCAAGCACTCCAGCCCATGCTTTTTCTTTTTTAAAAGACTAATTTGGACAGATTGCCAACATTTATAAAATCAAGAGATTTCAAATAAAAACTTGGAATTTGAACTTCTCTGGAAAAAGTTAGAACATTCTGCCAACACTGGGCCTGCGTCCTCCCAGGGCAGTGATTGGTTGGAGTTACATAATTGGAAGGTGTTTGCTCCAGTTAGCTGCAGACCCTCCTGCTGCCTCTTACTCCCCTGACGCTGAGGGCGAAGGTCCTTGCTGAATATCATCATGCCTGCGCTACATCGTGCGCCCACTTCGCTCACGTGTGAGTGCATCCTGCAGAGCACAGCAGGCTTCTTTTTTTCTTTTTACTTTTATTTTAAGAGGCAGGCCTTGCTACATGGCCTGAAACTCCTGGGCTCTAGCAATCCGCCTGCCTTAGCCTCCTGAGTAGCTGGGACTATAGGTGGGTCACCACGCTGGGTGGAATGCGAGTTCTCAACCCTGGGCTTGCACCAGGTTCACCTGGAGAGCTTGTGAATAGCACAAATTGCTGGGCCTTGCCCCAGAGCTGCTGCTTGGGCAGGTCTGGGTCGAGCCTGGGAGTCTGCACTGCTAACAGTGATGCTGCTGGGCCTGCAATGACACTTTGGAAACCACTAGTGTGGAGCAGGGTTGAGCATCAGACAGCTTGGTTCCAATCCCAGCCCTTGCCCGTGTGACCTTGGACTAGTCCATGAACCTCTCTGTGCCCAGGGCTTCCCCACCTGTAACCCTGCTGGTGGACCTCACAGGTACGTCGTGAGGAACTGGGCTGGGTCCAATAGTTAAGAGGGTCTTAATAGCATCACTGTCACTACTGTGACCTTCACCACCTGCCCTGCCTCCACCAGCGTCTGAGATTCTGGAATTCCTCTGACAATCAGTGTTTTTTCTTTGAAGCCAACATTTTTGGGGGTAGAGTTTCTTCATAACTGGGGTGTGCCCAGGGAAGTCAGTCTTGCATGAGAACAACATTAGTTATGGTGGACTAAGGATTTTACACAGCTGTCCTGAAGGACTCCCTGGGGGTGAGAGGATGAGAGGACAGAAGGGGACCACTGCCCTGCGCCCCAGGGCAGTGAGCCCAAGGAGGGCCAGGCCCTGCCTGCCCTGATCCCTGCTCTGTCCTTGGGAAGGATTCAGAACCACCACGAGGGCCCCACGCAGAGGGTGCATCGCAGCTCCCTCCTGGCAGTGGGGGACGCATGTCACTGATGACCAAGGGAAATAAACAACATCTGGACGCCCGCCTGCCCGAAGAGACCGCCACATCTGGGAGGCAGTTGCCACCCCTGGAGGCTGGCTCAGAGGAGTCCCCGGCACATTCCTGCTGGGGAGGGGTGCAGATTGCACCATCCCCAGCCGGGGGTAAGTCCTGGAGATGAGTCCCCCTAGGCGACTCCAGGGGCGCCGAGCGAGAGACTTCCGGCCTGCTGGACTGGCCATACCTGAAGCGCTGAAGCTGAGGGCGTGATCTCCAGGCCGCACCAGCTCTGGCCAGCGCACCCTCGGTGCCCCTTTAATCCTCCACGCAGAGCAACAGGCAGCTCACTAGGCCTGCGAGCCCAGCTCTCCCTGGGCTGCGCTAAGGCCACCGCCTCCTGCTGGGTCCGCTTGATTTTAACTGAGGCAAGAAAGCGGCCTGGCAGAGGCAGCACAGGCTGCCCCGAAAGGACATGCCCCTCCCACCTCTCCCCCATTCTCCCTCCCCCGCAGAGCAGCCGTCAAGGGCCACATTCCACCAGGGATGAGGAGCCTGGGGAGCAAAGCCAATCCTGTGCTGAGGGTTGGCTTTTTGTACCAGGGATTGAACCCAGGGGCGCTTCACCAGTGAGCCCCATCCCCAGCCCTTTATATATTTTATTTTGAGACAGGGTCTCGCCAAGTTACTCAGACCCTGCTAAATTGCTGAGGCTGGCTTTGAATTTATGATCCTCCTGCCTCAGCCTCCTGAGCAGCTGGGATTACAGGCGTGCACCACCGCTCCTAGCACCTCATGCTTTCACTGAGCAGCCTCAGGTGCTTCTGATTAATGTTGATCTGAGGGTCGTGGCCAGGAGGTCAACAGACATGGCTGGAACCTGGCTATACACTACCCTCTCCACCTCTGGTCCATAGCAGCCAGTGTCTGAGACGGATTCTAGCTGCACTGTCAAGCGGCAGCTGAGCAAGGCAGTGTCCCACCTCCCCAGGCCCAGCTGGGATGGCAAGAGCACCCTGTGTGCTGGGGGTGTATGTGCATGAACTTGTGAGAGCTTCCAAAATTATTCTAGGAGGTCAGTTGGGGCTTCCCACACTGTCATGTGCACACAATAGGCTCAGGAATTGGAGGTTTAAAGGTGGGTTTGGATGCGGAAGATCTAAGCCGGGTCTTCGAGCCCCCCTTGCTAACAAGCTCTTGGAAAGCAGGTGACATGGCCCCCGCTCTCACTGGGGGACACTGTTCCCCTCTTCTCAGCTGGGGAAGCAAAGGCTCAAAGACGGAAGACTGCATGTGGTGGAGCTAGCCTGGACCCGCACTAACGGGGACCCCGACGCTACATGTCACCATGCCTTGCCCTTATGTCCTCTTGATGGGCAGACAGGAGGGGTGGCAAGGTGGGGGTGATATTTGGGAAGGGGCAGCCTGACTCCTGTCGCCACTCCTAGGAGGGGCATTTTCCCAAGTGACTTGAGTTGGGTACGGTCCCTGCTGTCACTGATAGGAAGGAGAAGGGTTGGTGGGTCTGTGTGTGCCCCTGGGACAGTGCCAGGTGTGTGCCAACAGATGAGACCCGGGCTGAAGCATGGAGAAGCCCTGAGCCCCAGCCTTGCGCTGCCCTGCCAGGCCTTGCTGGGGCCCATGGTGGGGAGCCAGCAGGCCAGAGTAGGCTGCTGTGCCTGCACCTCTCCCACAGACCAGATCCCTGCTTCCCCTTAAGGCCCCGCCCTGGACCTACCAGACGGACTCTGCCCTCTATTAAATCCTCATTAGGGGAAGGACATTTGTGCGCCTGGTGGGGCACTGAGCACCCCAGAGCAGCCACCAGCGTCCTTCAGAAGCACTGTGTATGGGTGGGGGCAGCGGAGGAGGCTGGGACCCCAGGAGGGAGCCAGAGCTACTCACCGGCTTCTCCCAGACCCACCTCTCCAGAGCACAGCACCCTGAGTGTGAAACTGTCACAACATCAGCCTGTCTGTGGAGATGTCACACAAGTGGCTCATGTTGTCAAGTCTGTGAAACTGCCTAAGGAATTGTCTTGTGCTCGTCCTGCAGGTGAAACTTTCATGAAATTGTGGGGCGTGTGTAGTTGCCCTTCATTCAAGGAATAATGGAGAAGCCAGTTCCTTTTCATGCCTGGGGACAGCTCTGCTGTGTGTGGCCTCGAGCGACCTGCTAGACCTGCTACCGTGCCTGTGCTTCAGCTTCTCCTGTAGTGACAACACCTGATCCACAGTAGGTCTCCATGCTCACAGTTGAGTGACTCTCTGGGGTCACAGGTTCTGGCTCTTTCTAATCGTGGTGTCTGGATGGTGACCTTGGTAGATCTCTTGCCTCTGGATCCTCTCGGAACCTGGCCGTGGTAGTCGGAAAACACGCGAGACCTGTGGATGAGGTGCCTGGCGTGGCTGGGGGTCAGGGAACACCGACCACCGACCCTTTTCCTGGCCCTGAGCAGTTTGATTCCTGGGCTCCGAATGGCTGCAGACTCCTCTCGTGGCTGTGGCTCTTGGGAAGCTGTGAGGCTCTGTCCCTGGAGAGCAGGGTGTGTGCAGGACTCAGGACCCTGGCAGGACGCGTCCGGCCAGTCAGGATCTCGATGACTCATGCAGGGGTGGCGCGGTTTCCAGGGTCCAAATCCAGGAGGCCCCCTGAGCCCTGGGAGGATGTGAGAGCAGGACCCAGGGAGGGCGGGCACCGTGTGACTCCCAAGGCCCGGCTGAGGAAGATGCGGGGTTTGCAGTCTGCCCTACAGACACCGCGTCCCTCGCCACAGGCACGTCCTGAGGTGAGCAGAGCTCAGAGCGGGATCCCTGGCCGGGCAGAGTCTCCGTCACGGCCTGACCTTGGCAGAGCCCGGTTACGAGGTGCCTCAGTTTCCCCATGGAACACAGGCTTGTCTCAGTGACGGGCTTTGGGATGTGTTCTCAGTCCTTTTGCCCCGACATGGGATGGGAGTTCACCTAAGGAAGCAGGAAGAGCTGAGCTGTTGTGACTGAGGCCAGGGTTGGGGTCAGAGCGAGGACCTTGTGCCTGGTCCCTTTGCCTCCCTTTGTCTGCTTCTGAAGGTGGCCCCGCAGGGCTTGGGAACCCTCGGAAGCCCCATAGCGATAACAGCAATAGGAGGGGAGTATTTGCAGAATCTGGAGCAGCCAGAAGCACTGGGTCTGGAGGCAAATCCAACCTAACCTCTCTGAGCCTCAGTTTCCCTTTCTGTAAAATGGGGATAAAACTGTCTTAGACATTGTCATGAAGGTTCACTGCGTGGGTGTGTGTGATTCACCCCAGAACAAACTGGCCCATGGCAGGTCACAGCAGTGGGACAGCTGCAAGCAGCTGTGAGCTCCCGCATGGGCCACACTGTCCCAGCAACCCTGGAAGGTAGGTGTTGTGAACTCATCTGAGAGACAAGGAAGCTAAGGCACAGAGAAGGCAGGTGAGTTACCCAGGCTTACACAGCCATAAAGGGCAAGCTGGTATGTCAAGCCAGGCAGTCTTAGTAACAGGAAGAACACGACCACCAAACAGGACCCAGGGGTCCCAAGGTGCCAGAGAGCTGGGGATCCAGTTGGGCCCAGGAATGGGTGAACATTTTCAGGACTCCTATTATGAGTCTGGTCTATCCACACAGATACCTCCCCTCAAACCGTAGTGCGAAGAAGAGGACCCAGATGAGGGTTCTTGTCCAGTTCTCTGGGTCCTTAGGGGAGCCCCTCCCTGTCGCCAGACCTCCGTTTCTCCATCTGCCAAATGGATGGTTACTCAGTGTTTCAGTTTTCTTTTTCTTTTCTTTCTTTCTTTTGTTTCAGGGGTGCTTAACCACTGAGCCACATCCCAGCCCTTTTTACTTTTTATTTTGAGACAGGGCCTTGCTAAGTTGCTTAGGGCCTCACACTTTCCATCCTCCTGCCTCAGCCTCCTGAGCTGCTAGGATTACAGGTGAGCGCCACGGAGCCCACCCGGCTAAACTCAGTGTTTCTAAACTTCTCCGCCATCCATCTAGCAAACATTTCTTGAACACCTACGACATGCCAGGCTTTTTTCTAGACTCCAGGAACATAAGGGTGGAAAGATACATGAAGAAATACTAGTCTGGAAAGACAAAACTTCCCCAGGACTCGGTCTTGCTCACCAGCGACCCTCCAGCGCCTTGCGCGGGGCCCTGCCAGTGTCGGCTGAGGACTGCAGGCCTGGTCCTGACCTTACGGTTCTGGAACTCGTGTCTACGGATGGAAACAAAGCCCGGGTTCTCCCTTTCTCCCAGTTCATGTGCTAAAGGAAGCTGCCTCATGAATCCAAAACTGGGGCCGGATACCCCCTCCTGGACTTACGGGCAGGGGGCCAACCACCTTTGCTGCCTGCCTGGCCCCCCGCCTCCCCAGGCATGGCAGCTCTGGTCTAAAGAGGACTTAAGGTCGTCCAGCCTCTGGGGCAGGCCTCCTCCAGGTGGGTTTGTCCCTTGAAGGGCACCTGAAGGTGATGAAATGGGCACTTTGACTTGATTGGATGGCACGTGGACCCACCCTGCACAACAGGTTGAGGGTGACCAAGCAAGAGATGTGGAAGGGGTGGGGCCAGTTCCGGGGCAGCGGCACCACCACCCTTGGCCAATCTCCTGTCCCAGCCAAGGGACGTTGAAGGAGGCGGTCAGGCTGATCCAAGCTGCACATTCCCAGTCACACGGGCATGAGGTCTGGGTGCCTTGACTAGGGCGCCTGCCACACTCAGAGGGCACAGACAGGCACAAGAACACAAGTCCTGGCCCTGCTGCTGTTCTCTGGGCACGGGGCCTGGGTTGTGGAGGCCACAGGAGTCCATGGAGGTCCGTGACAGCCGTCTCTGCTCCCAACCCTGCTTTTGCTCCCCAACCCACCACCGTGCTAGGATGAGTGTCACCTGGAGGTCCATGTGTCGAAGGCTCACGTCCCTCCTGGGAGGTGGCGGAACCTCAGGAGGCGGGACCTGGCAGGGCTGGAGGTTGTGGGTCCCTTCAAGGGGAGCAGAGGACGCTGTCCTCTCTTCCTTCCTCTTTGGCTTCCCAGTCACATTGCGCCTCTGCCACAAGCTTCCCACCATTGCCACCCAGCACCCACAGCGGTGGGCCACCCAGTTGGGACTGGAACTTACAGAATTTTGAACTAAATAACTTTTCTCTTTTAAGTTAATGACCTCAGGTATTTCATTATAGTGGCAGAAAGCTGACCAGCACAAGGGAGAAAGCATCTCAAAGGGAGGAGGGTGGGGAGAACATGGCCTAGCGCCCCACGGGGCAGGTCAGTGGAGTCAGGAGCCACGTGAGTGTTGGGGAAAGAGAGATAGCTTTGAATCAGACCTACGTTTTAAAATTTTAGCACTGAATTGGGCTATTTAATGCCTCAAAGTTACCAAAAAGCTCTGAGGTCTGGCCAAATTTTTTAAAGATTGGGTTTTAGAAATAAAACACAATTGGAGAGGAAAAAAAGCACATGCCATGTTTATAACTTCCTGATCATTAAGCCAGTTACCCACAAAGTAGGCCAACGGTCACTGTCCTTAATATACAAAGAGCTCCTATAAATCAATAAGAAAAAAGAGGGTGGGAATGAACCAAGATATTACAAGTAATTCAAAGAAGAAAGACAAATCAGCCAGTAACCACATGAGAAGCTGCTCCACATCGCTAATTTTCTAAATTGAAGATTAAAACAAGAATGAAATATTACTGCGGCCTTCAAGATAGACAAAATTCAAAAAGCTAATAGCATCCGGGACTCCCAGTTGTCAATGGAGTCTGGGCAGTGTCTATTCACTGCAACATAGAGCGGTAGTGGTAGCATTTTATAGATATGCCATGAAGCTCAGAGAGGGGTAGGAACTTGTTCAGAGCCACACAGTGAGAGCAGGGACTCTCTGGTTGTGTTTGGCTTTCTCTCCACTCAGCTGTTCCTCCCCATCTGGGACTGTACACAGCTTGGCCTCTGGCCCCTGACTGGGGAGACCAGGTCTGCATTTCCCACTGGGGCTCCCTCTTCTGGGGCTGAGGATGGCTGGGGCATCTCCTCCTGCCACTCATTCCCTGAGAGAGAGGCTCCCAATCAGTCCCACTCAGCAGTGAGACTCAGAAGGGAGAAGTGGGAATCTAAGGTCTGGGACCACATAAACCTTCCCTGGAATCCTAGTCCCACCCTTGACGCCTGAACAGTCACCTACCCTCAGCTTGCTCATAAGGAAACTGAGACAATCACCTACCCTGGAAGACTGTTCTTTCCACAAATACTTATTGAGGGCTCATGACAGTCAGCCCTCCTATTCACAGGTCCCACAGCAGAAATACTTGAGGAAAAAAAGAAGTCTAGCTGGGTGCAGTGGCACATACTGTAATCCCAGGGACTTGGGAGGCTGAGGCAGGAGGATCACAAGTTTGAGGCCAGCTCAGCGACTGAGGCCCTATATCAAAATAAAAAATGAAAAACAAAAAAAGAGCTTGAGATGTGGTTTGGCGGTACGATGCCCCTGGGTTCACCCCCTGAGCCACAAACAACAGCAAAAACAAAAAACAAAACAAAAGCTGGCACTGAATATGCACAGACTTTTCTTCCTCATCCCCTCCCCCAAATAACAGTGGAGCTACTATCTGCCCAGATCCGCACTGCGGCAGGTCTCATGGGCAACCTGCAGGGGACTTCAGGCAGAGGGAGGATGTGCACAGGTTTTGCAGATCCTGTGCCACCTTCTATAAGGGACCTGAGCGTCGGGGATTGTGGTACCCATGGGGGTGCTGGAGCCCGGCCCTGTGACACCGAGGGATGACCATGTGTGTCAGGCCCTGCTCCAGGCATGGGAGACTCCAGCACATATGACAGGCCTGACCCTCGGGAAGTTTCCATCCTAGCAGGGACAGCGACAAGGAACTGAGCAGAGGAAGTGACAGGAGGGCCCGGCCCCCAGAAGCGCCCCTCTGAGAGGTGCTCACAGTGGAGGCACCAGGTACAAAGCTCCCGAGGCTGGAGAGAGCTGGGCGTGGAAAGCGCCCAAGGCTCCAGGCAGGGACGGAGGGGAGAGCGCTGGGGGCGAGGCTGGACAGGTCTGGTGGTGCTGGGACTTCCTGGAAGTGGGCTGGGAGGCCATGAGTGGTGCTGGCCCAGGCCAGTCTGCCATCTTGCAAGCTCCCTCTGGTGCTGCGGGGGATGGGCAGTGGGGTGGAGGCGCCGAGGTCTTTCAGGGTGAGAGAAGCCGGGACCCAGGAAGGAGGATGGTCAAGTCTATTTCAAGATGGCCTAGTCCACAGTGTAGCCCGGAGCAGCACCAGGCAGAGGGTTACCTGTCCTTAGTGCTAAAGGGACCTGATCCCGTGACTGTCCCCCCTGCAGCCTCCCCAACACCTGTCCTGAATCACCTCCGCTTCTCCCTATCATCCTTCCCATCATGCCTCCTTGACCCCTGACCTCTCGTTGCTGCTGGAACCAGGTGCTGGTTCTGGGTTCCCTCTAGTCGTGGCTTTTAAGCAGCTTGCACACCTGCCCCAACCTGGGGTGACACTTGAGGCCCTGTCCAGGGGGCTCCCTAAGTCACCTTCAAAGTTGAGAACAGATGGGGACTCACAGTGACCTTTGTCCAGGCCAGGCCCCCACAGTCCTATGACACTGGGTCTTCACTTATCCTATTTTCATGAATGAAAAAACGGATGCTCAGAGAGGTGAAGGAAGCCACCCTAGCATGCACAGCAGAGAGCCTCACCTCCTAACACTGGGGTGAGGGAGCCTGCTTGGTGGCCTGTCAGGCTCTTGGCTGCCTCCTGTCTGGGAGACTTTCCAAAGCTGGGAACCGCCATGTAAAGCTATAGCTGTCCATCTCACCAGGGATGGACCCACATTGTCGGCAAGGAGAGATGTAAGAAGATGGCATCCACCAAGGCCAGAAGGAGAGGGGAGGCTACTGGGGCCAGTTCACAGCCATCTTTACTCTGAAGCCGTTTGCACTTGAGGATGGAGCCCTCGATAGCAGCCCCAGGCATTCCATAAAGTCCCCTTTGCAGGAAGATGTCCTCAGCGTACATCTTCATGGGTTCTTGTGGATGCAAGCTTGTGCGCGGATCCACACACTGAAGCGCTTCAGCACAATGCACCCCGCCTCCAGCAGGAAGTGTAAAGCCACAGGCTGGGACGCCCTGGCCCTGTGGGCGGCTCTTCAAGTCAAGGTCACCTGTCTCTGGAGGCAGGGAACCTCCAGTGATGACCTTTGACACCAGGATGCGCTGCGGTTGGGCCTGCCCCTCCTTCACAGTCTGAGGCCCCCAAAGACAGGGTCCCGTGTGCAGAGAACAGTCAGCAGCCAGGTGCCAACAGCTGGGGAGAAGAGTGGCACGGAACTGTCACTTGCATTTGAGTCGAGTGGTGCCCCCAGGAAGAGCTGAGGAAGAACCCCTCCCAGGAAGGGAGGTCCCTGCCGGGGATGGGGACCTGGGGGCTCACATTCAGGATGAGTTCTTCTAAGACCTTCTTATAGGGGTTTAGTTTCTAAGATCAAGAACCCTAGACTATGAGGAGGACAACTCCCTTCTCCCTGCGACAGAGCCGATGGATTTAACCACAGTGACAGCGTCTGTGCAGTGAATTCTCCTCTCCAAGGGACACACGCAGTCCAGATGGGCGTCAGACTGAAGGAGATATTCTCAAAGTCAAAAGAACAGGGGGTTAGGCACGTAGATACTACGATCACCAGACGGTCGGATGAGGACCCTCCAAGGGGACAGTGTCCTCACCTCGGCCCTGGAGGGTTCTTGACCTACGTGAATTTCAGGATGCATTGAAAACAAGGCACAAGCAGATTCTCAAAGGCTAACAAAGCAAAGGCAGGGTGCTGAGCCACCCCACCATCCCACCTCGGACTCTCAGAGAAGAGAAGAGAAGAGAAGAGAAGAGAAGAGAAGAGAAGAGAAGAGAAGACAAGACAGCGGAACCCAGGGCTGAGCTCTCTGTATATAGGATTTTCCTGGGGAAAAAAGTGCAGGTTCCCAGGTGAACTCTTGTGAAAATCAAATCCCAGGTCAGTCACTTGATATTTGGGGTTCAGGACATTTCTTCCAGGTTAAGCTGTCTAGCCATGAATCAATTGTGAGCATATTGTGTAGGTGTTTGAATCTAGTGACATTTAAATCCATCATGTCCTTGTTCTTCCTGATCCAGTACAAGAATGTGCTGGAGAGTTTGTTCATCTAACGAGAGACAATCACGAAAGGGTGTCAGTGTGTCTCCCTGAGAGCCCACCTATCCCAACATAAGGAAGCCTGATAAAGTCACAGGGAAAATTCAGGACATCCAATTTAAAACTAGGCAAAGTTAAGTTAGCTGGGTGCAGTGGTGCACATCTGTAATCCCAGTGACTCGGGAGGCTGAGGAAGGAGGATCCCAAGTTCAAGGCCAGACTGAGCAACTTAGCAAGGCCCTGTCTTAGCTGGGAATGTAGCTCAGTGGTAAAGCACTTCTGGGTTCAATCCCTAGTAGTCCCCCACAAAAGGGAAAAATTAAAATTGTTTAAAAAGAACAATAAATATTTTAAAAGAAGAGGAATTAAAAAGAAATAAGATAGTTAAAAGACTTCTTCATTAAAATGGCATTTCAAAGCAAAATTAAATTATTGTTTACAATAAAAACCTAAAACTAAGTGTAAAAATGAAATAAAAAGGAATTCTGTAAAATACCTTTAAATAAATTACATTTAAAATTTATAAAAACAAAAACTTTAAAAATAACTTCATCAGGTTTAAATAAAATAAAAATTTTTAAGTAAACGAAGTAAAATTTTAAGAGTAAAATAAGAAAACCCAGCTACTTGTAACCATTATAAAAATACAGAAAAACAGAACGAAAACCCAAAGCGAGGGCGGGGTCTTGCCAGACTGATGCAGATAAAGTGCTATGCGTCAAGGAACCTGATTGGCTCAAATGCCTGGTAGTGGGTGGATCCTGATTGGCTCAAAGGTCTGTGGGAGGAGCGTCATTGGCTCAGATGCCTGGGCGTGGGGGGCGTTTGAGAAGGGAGGAGGAAGGAAAGGCGTGTCCCAAGTAAGCCCACTGACTTGGTTTTTCCAGCCTGCTGTGCGCAGAGGGCAGGACATCAGGCTCCACCGTGGGCTCACCCGCAAACAGCCATCACATCATTTATGTTTTGTAATGTGTTAGCAAACTCTCTCTCTCTCTCTCTCTCTCTCTCTCACACACACACACACACACACACACACACATCATCTCACTGCCATCCTGTAAGGTCCATTTTCACAGAGGAATGAACAGAAAAGCTCAGAGAGGGTGGGTCACTATGACACAGTTGCATAGCACTTAGGACCACTCTATCTCGTAATCAGGGCTCCTTCGAACGACATTTTGACAAGTCGGATCTGTCGAGGACCTTCAAACAGAGCGAGGGTCGTGTGTGACATCAGACTTGAACGTTCTGCACGCAAGAAAAGTCAACCTCCTAGGATGCATGACCCTCAGCACCATTAATTAAGTACCTATTGTCTTCCAGACTGGTCACATGCATCGTCTTCATCTTCAGGATGACCATGGGAAGCAGATGCTGTTCTTGGCTCCATATCCTGATGGACAACACTGACTTTCAGGAGGGAAATATTTTCACCCAAGCCTGGGCAGTAGCGGAGCTGGGAGCTGAGCCCAGGCCTGACAAAGCCCAAACCCCAGGCTCCTTGCCTGGCACCAGACATTCCTAAAAGTCATGGCTGAGTGTTTCACTTCCTATGTGCTGGGAACACATTGGTTCATGTCCCATTTCGCAAATCAGCTAACAGAGGCCCAGATGGGGAGATGACCTCTCCAGGGCCACTCAGCTAGTGAGTGGCAGAGTCCACTGACCTCCCATCCCAGAGCTCATCTGGACTTGCTTGAGACAGCTGTGCCCACTCCCTACACCAGAGCTGGCTCTGAAGAGCAATTGTGACATTTCTCTTCATGTCTCCACCCTGGCGGATGTGGCTCTGCTGTCAGACTCCAGGAAAAGTGGAGACCTCTGGTGAAAGGAAGCGGTTTCCCCATGTGGTCTGGGTCCCCCAGCTTGGGGATGCCTTTCTTTTGAAGCAGATTGCCCCAGCTGCAACAGGCGTCAGAGCCTGGGGACCACAAGCAGCGGTTCTAGGAATCATGCAACCTTGCTACAAAACCCATGCTAGGCAGATGCGGTGGTCCAGCAGAGCCTGGGAATAGCTAGCTTTACCCATCCCAAGACAGGAAGCAGACTCTTCCTGTGGGATCTGGAGGAATCCCCACAGGGAGCAGGGTGGTATGTCTGTGTCCTGGATGGTGTTGACTTGTATAGGGATAAGGAGATTACAGCCCACGGAGACCTGGGGCCATCCTCAGGAGGGAGCCAGAGCCCCTCCCAACCTCTCCTCCAGCTGTGTGTCCTCTGCAAGCTGATTTCCCTCTCTGAGTTTGGAGGGCCTCATCTGGGAATAATAGGGAGAATAATTGGATCAAACCACCTCAGGGGGATATAACGTGGATGACCTGGGAGAAGCCCAGATGTGGTGGTTGTGGACACAGGAAGCTCTGGAATCAATTATCGATTTAAGCTCTGATTTTGCCAAACTCATTGGTCAAGCATTTGAGATACAGGTGAGGCATGGGTTTCTGAGTGTCCGTCTCCCAAGTCTGGGGACATTCTGTGTCCAGGCAGTGTCCACAGTCCAAGGACCTGAGAGAAGGGCCACCTTGATGCCATGATGGCTCAGCACAGCCCCTCCGGGGGACCACACAGCTATGCCACAGACCCAGAGGTGGCTTCACATGGCTCAGGTAACTGGAGAGGCCCTTAGGAGGCCGTGACCCTGGCCAGCCTCTGGCTACTCGGCCATCTCCGCAGTCTTGACCTGTTGAAAGCCCTCTTTGCTTCTTTGGTCTGACCTTTGCCCCATCCTGGGTTGGGGAAGGCGAGGCAGACTGAGCCCCCTGAGTCACACGGGGGAGACATGTTCTGTGGGGCCCACATCCCTGTGGGCTCTGGAGGGCTATCTTCCTGCACCCACCCAGTATCCTCACCCCTGTGTGGCTGCACCCCACTCACACCCACAGATGACTCTGGACAGGTGCTTCTTCCTGGAGTCTCCAACAGGACACATATTGGTCTGAAGGGTCTCAATGGGCCTTTTCAGCCCTGATACTCCACGATCCTGTGATCCCACTCGCCATGAAAGTCTGCAAACTGTGAAGTGCTGTACTAAGGAGGGGCTGGATATGGAAGCATCTGGTGGGTTTTCTGGAGAAGTTCGCAGTAGCCTTCATCTTCTATAGGTAGGAGAAGGGCAAGTGCAGCTACCAGGTGAGGCTGGGCAAGGACCCAGGTGAAGGGAACACACCACACCCGGCACACACTGGCTGCCCCAGGGTGTCTGATGCAGGAGGACACTGAGGCCCTGATGGGTCCCTCCCCCTTCTGGGGACTAAAATCCACATATGTCAGGAAGGACGTGGCCACTAGATTGAGGGTGACTAGAAACAAACCACCAAACCAAGGACCTGCAGCACGTCCCTGGGGCAGAAGCCTCAGGCTCAGCCCCCAGCTTCCTGCCTCTCCCTGTGGAACCTGCTGGGCCTCAGTCTCCTCATCTGCAGCATGCAGATCCTTCCACCTGCCCAAGGACCTGCATCTTGCATTCACGAGGACCTGCATGGGTCACCTGGCAGCAGGCGGTGCAGACAATGGCTCAGCTGATTGAGTGGCGACCCCACTTTTTGACACTGGTAAGAATTAGATTCCTGTATGAGTTCACACACAGCGCCTGGAGCACACACAGTGCACACACCTGCGGCATGCATTCACACACTCATTTGCATCCACACGTGTGCACACCAGCCACCTTGCACACATCTGCACACAGGCTCACCCACTCATTCACAGTCACCTATATACATGAGCTGAAGCATTTCTCAAAATAATAATCAGTGTTAACACCTCCGACACACTCTGACACTTTCTAGAATGGAGGTTCACGGACCAAAGCCTACAGGCCAAACCTGGCTGGTTTTGCAACCCAGGAGATGAGAACAGTGGGATGCGTGACGCATCCTAAGGGATCCTCGAAGCCCCAAATGTTTACTCCCTGGCTCTTTACCCCCGCCCCCCACAAATGTGTGCTGACCTCCTCTACTCTACTCTGTGCTTTTCTGCTCTGCTCTCTTCTCTTCCATTCCATTCCACTTCCTTCAAAAATACTGGTTGTTTCTTACTAAATTTATTTCCCTCATCTGCTGATGAGTTGCAAACTGATTTGAATTAACATGAACTTCAGTTTTTTATCATCAGATGGAAGATGGATGAATCAACTTCTTTAGCCAAGTCATGTCCCCTCTGAGTCTCAGACTCCCCGGCTGAGACTGGGACTGTGGCCAGTCTGCTTCTCTGGGCTATGCAGAGGAGCAGCCAAGTCCTGCGGTGACATTCTCAGTGACACTGGAGCCCATCTCTGCTGTCCTTTTCAATGCCTCGCTCAGGGGAGGAGAGGCCCAATCAATATTTCTTCATGATCAGATAAATCCACTCAAGGCTCCCCACGACTTAACTCTAGCACTGTCTGCAACAGGACCTCCAGTTCCTCTGGCCACATGGTCCCTTGGGCTCTTCCTACCTGGTCAGACTCTCCCCTTGTCTTGTAGGAGTCCTCCTAACCTACTGCCACCTCTACCTGACAAAATCATGATCCCGCCACTCTCAGATATGTCCACCTTGCCCATCAGTGACTGCCAGTCAGGGGCAGGATTCATTTCTATTGCTAGGCACCCAAACCCTGGACCTGTGGCCCAGCTCACGGCTATGAGCTCCTGGGCAGGGCAGTGCCCCTCTCTGAGACTCACTTACCTAGTCTGGGAAGTGGGTACAGCACAAGGCCATGACAGAGTGAGGATTCACACCCCAGGCAGTGCTTGGGACACTGGCCAGCCCTCCTCTCTCAGTGGCCTCAAGGATCTGCAGTGGCTGAGCATGGGAGCTGGATAGCTTCCATCCCTGGAGAGGGAGGAATGCTCCCCAGGGCGTAGCAGCAGGAGGTAAAAGCCAAACCCCCTTTGCTTGCCTTCAGAGGAAAAGGGAGAGTGGACGTGGAGTCCACTGTGTGGAGTGTTCCACTTTCCACTTCTCAACTGGATACTATTTTATAAAGAAACCCTGCCCACGGGGGGCAGGATGACTTGCCCAGCCCTTGCTGCCCAGGGGTCCCCCTCCACTCTGCCCTGTAGCCATCTGCGTCTCCTTTGTGCGCGCCACTGATGTGCATCTGGACCTGGCTGTGCCTGGATGCCAGCACCCAGGGGGCACACCTCATTCTGTGCCCAGTCTGGCCTAGTCTAAAGACAAGACAGCAGGTCTTCACCTGTCCCCACCCCTGCCTTTAGACACCTGCTTGCCCAGGTGTGGGCCCCTGCTCTGTGTGCAGCTGACAGTGGGGCCCGCCTGCCCTGCATACCAAGCTCTGTACTGTACACAGATGTCCCACACACTGCACCTAACGGGCGTCCAAGCAAGTGACTTCGCAGTACATGGAAAAGAGGCTCAGAGAGGGTAAAGGTTTGTGTGGGGTTGCAAAACAAGCTGGAGGCACTGTTGCATCCCACTCTACCATCAGATGGGAAGTGGTCAAATCCTTACGGAGCCCCTGTTGTATGCCTTCTGGAACCTTCCTTCTGGGACTGTGCTAAATCTTCCCAACTGCCCAGAGGCAGGTACAGTGGCTCCCATTTCACAGATGGAGAGGCATGTGGCCTGCTCACTGAGCTAGGGCAGGAGAGGGCTCAGGATATGAATCTGGGTCTATCTGAATCCCAGGGCTCCTCCTTCTGCCCATGGCTGCTTCCGATCTAAAAGGATCTAATAGTTGCATGTGAATGTGGGGATCTCTCCCCTGCAGGCCAGGGATATTGGGGAAAGTTGTTCACAGTCTGACTTCTCCTCATCACCTAAATTAAGCTCCAGATCTCTGGGTAGGGGACACAAACCAGAGCCCCCTCACTTTGTCTGACTGTCCCACAGCCAGGATACCCCAGCATGTTTCAAGAGGAAAGTTCCCATCTGGTTCTTATTCATTTATACTTAATTAATCAAAGTGTTTTGTAAGAGACACTTGAGATCCAAGAATCTTTCTCAAGCCTTTTCTTTCATTCTTTTTTGTCTTAGAAACAGAAAAATTGGGTTTCATCAAATAACAGGCGCTGGAGCCCCAGGAAGCTCGGGTCTGCGGGAGCCAGGCCCAGAGGGCGAAGGCTCAGACGGGGTGGCTGCAGGGTCCTGCAAGTCCTTCCTCCTGACCTCTCGAATGAGGTGGAAGACTGAAGCCACAGACTGCAGTTCTGGGGGGAGACTGGGGAAGGGGACTGCAGGGCCACCCCTCCATCCTGGCAGCCTTCCAGGGCAGGCCCAGGTGTGTTCACCTTGATGTCCCCATGATTTCCAGTACAGGGCCTGGCACAGAGCCTGCTCTGTCACACTTGCTGAATGAAGAAGTGATGAATGACTGTACACTAACTCATTTAGTCTCACCCACCATCTTCCTGATGAGTTGGATACTTAAAATTTATTATTATTATTATTATTATTATTATTATTGGTACTGGGGATTGAATTCAGGGGCGTTTAACCACTGAGTCACATCCCCAGACCTTTTCTATATTTTATTTTGAGACAAGGTTTTGCTAAGTTGCTTAGAGCCTCACTAAGTTGCTGAGGCTGGTTTTGAACTCACGATCCTCCTGCCTCAGCCTCCCGAGCTTCTGGGATTACAGGTGTGCGCCAACGCACTCAGCCTTAAAATTATTTTTGTTCCCATTTTAAAGATGAGTCCGGGAGGGGAAAGCTTTTATTTTTTTAAAGGTATTTTTTAGAATGAGAAGGCTCTTAGCAACCTCCTAAAGAATCTTCAGGGGGGTAAACTGAGGTTCGGAGCAGCAACGTGACCTCCCCGTGGGTATGCAACTGGGGACATGGAGATTTGCACCCACGTAGTCATGTTTCAGAGTCCTGGCTCAGAATCACTGACAAAGGCCATTCACAGAGGGGTGACAGAGAAGCTCCCTGAGGCCAGCCACCTCTTTGCTCCTTCCTGTCATTTCTCCGGGTAGCCCCAGCTGCACCTGGAGCTCCTCAGGCCACAGACTGCTGCACATCGTCACTCCCTCCTGGCTCTCCCACAGCCCCTCTCTCTCCTTCCTGTCCACGCCAGGAGTGATGGAGTCCACACAAGCAAGAACCCCCCAGGGGCAAAGTGGTCTCCTCTCTTCCCCAGCATCGACCCAACACCCGAGCTGGAAAGACAGAAGACACAGCATTCCACCCTGTGCCAGACAGCTTAGCCATCTAACCTGTCTGTGCCTCGGGTCCTCTGCTTCATAAAATGAGATGACGCCTATGTCATCTGGACATAGTGGGCATTCCAGGAAACAGTGCATGGAAAACCCTTGGCACAGTGGCTGGCGTTTAGCAGCTGATTCTCAGACAGGCACCCTGGAGCCCTGGGGCTACGGCATGACATTTGCTGCTCTGCTGTCCTTGGCCCTCCTCTGCTCATGGGCTCTGCCAATTGTCCCCTGCAGGAGCAGCTTCACACCCACCTCCTGACGACCTGGGATAGGGCCCTGAGGTGCCAGTGCGCGTAGCCCTGCAGGTTTAGACTCTGAACCTTGGTTCTTCTTCCTAGTGGCCCTAGGAGGAAGGATGGAAAGACTGATGCTCTTGGAGGGGCTGAACTTCTTCCAGGTCAATGCCAGAAAAAGTGAACTTGAACTCAGGCCTCACATCTGGCTGAGCTCACCAGAGCTCACCCCATCACTGCCTTCTGGGAGGTGACACCATGGGTCACCGTCAGTGATGAGGCTGAGAATGGGACATCTGGACTCTCAAAGCCCTAGATGTCACCTCCTGACTCAACATGGATGCTTAGGATGACTTCTAAACCACTAACTCGGTCTCCTAGTCCCTCGGTCCCCAGACAGCCACCCCCGCAGCACTGCTGCTACTGTAGGGGGAGGGGGCAGGGGACAGCAAGGAGAAAGCTGGTCTCTGTCCTCCTTGGAGAGCCTTCTAGGTCCAGCTTGCTCAATGGCTCTCTTACCTGGTGCCTTGGCGCCTCAATCTCCCCATCTGTAAGTTGGGACTGACCTTTATCTGGAGAAGTGACTAGCCCAGACACCAGGCAACAGGCAGCTGCCCTGGGGAACATCCCAGATCTGCCCCGCTGCGACTCGTACCTTGCTTCTTCCTTCGGTTCAGGTCGAGCATGTCCACCGCGTGGGCGACGAGCAGCAGCAGGCAGAGTGGCGCCCGCATCTGGGCAGCCTGGTCCAGGCGGGCGCGGGGCTCCCCGGGCGGCCCGACGGCCCGGCGGTGGCGCGGGGACTGCTCGAGGCGCGCCGGGCGCATCCGCGGGGCGCGGAGTCGCTCCCGCCGCCAGGGACCCGCTGTCCGCCCAGGGTCCGCCGCCAGGTCGAGCGAGGGCGTCGGCGCAGCGGGCACTGCCCCGGCGGGGAGGAGCCGGCGCGCGGGGGCGGCGCGATCACCCGCGGGGCCAGGCGCAGGGGGGTCGCCCTGACGGGTCCCTGAGCCTGGTCTACCCCACAACCCATCGCAGCACCTGGTTCCCGCCCTCCCTCCCTCCACCCCCCCGCACTGCCCTACCCACGTGCACGCAGCCCCGGGCCGCAGGCGCACAGGCACATTCAGGTACAGGCGCACGGACACCAGGAGTCCCTGCCCGCCGCACTCTGTCCCCACTCTGCCTGTGGCTCTCCTTCTGTCCCCCAAACCCTCTTGTGTCTGCCTCTGGTCCGGAGGGTAACTCCTTCGCTGCTTCTGGTTTCCTGTCCTGAGCCCCCCACCTCGGCCTCCTTTGCCCCACTCGGGGCTAGTCCGTGCCTTGATGACTTCACTCTCGCCAGTGTGTCTGTCCCTCTCCGCCTCACTGTCTCCCGGCCTCTACCTGGCGGGGCCCCTGGCTCTGCCTTTTCTCTGACTCTGCCTTGGTCCCCATCCCTCTCCATCTGTCCAACTGCAGGGTGGCGGTGTGAGGGGCCCCTCCTGCCCACCTCTTTTTCTCTCTGCACTTTCTCTTTATTTCAAGAGGTTCCTGAGCCCCTTCTGGCCACTGACCCTGAGTGTTTCCTGCCGCAGCCTGGGGGGAGCCTCCACTCTTTGACTCAAAGTGGCCAGCACCTCATAAATTCGCTTGTGACAGGGCTGGGGACCTGGACTGTGTTTCCTCCAGCCTTATCACCAGGGCTGGGGGCAGCTGGTTCCATTTTAACCTTTTCGGAGCCAAAATGCTCCTCCAACCCAACAGCACCCTCCTGCCTCTGGTTGCTCTGCCCACCAAGATGGACAGCGACATGCTAGCTACCATTTCCCAGGCCTGTGCGCTTGGTGTCCTGCTGCACACTTTACACAGAAGGAACGACTCATGGAGTTTCTATCTTGACTAAGTACTTTTCAGGAGAAGAAAGGGAAACTCAGAGAAGCCAAGTGACTTGCTTAAGACCACACAGCAGGCTGGCAGTCACCCTGGGTCCAGTTCCTGCCTCTCCTAGCCACTCTCAGGGCACACAGTCTCATCAGAAGAGGGAGCGCCTTGGGGGCCCAGAGGAACTTACCCTTGATGTTGTCTTGCTACATCATTTCCTACCTGTGTGGCTTGATCCAAAAGAAAGTTCTCCCAATGCAACCAAGGACACCTGAGGAGTGTCAGAGAGAGGCGAAACGCAGTATGTGAGTTGGCCCTGGCTGGGCCGTCCTTCTGGTAGTACACCACGAACACTGGGGACAGCTGGGACCATTTGAATCAAACTGTTGCGTTTCACAGGTGGAGGCCTTAGGACTGGGGATATGTCGGTCAGACAGCCTTCTGAGTTCAGGTCAGAGCTGGGGTGGGCATCTAGGTGTCCCAGTGGGCTCCCTACTACTGGCTGCAAGGCCTGCTTGGTCTGACGTCTGACCCCAGTCTCCTTCCTGCCTCACCCTTCTTCCCTTTCACCCCAGAGATCTCCAGCTCTTTGCATTTTTTCAGTCCTCTCACCTTGAATCTTCCCTGTTGTGGCCTCTCCATGGGATGGCAGCCTAGGTCCCATCCCCACCTCCCACCGACTCACTCAGGCCCGGCCCCAGAATGGCCCTCCTTCCCTGATTCTCAGGCCAGGATGGGTGCCCACCACCCCTCTGCCAGCTCTGATCACACCAGGTGGGCACTACGGTTGCGTCTGTCCC
Organism: Glaucomys volans; assembly: GCA_020662805.1. Lineage (NCBI taxonomy): Eukaryota > Metazoa > Chordata > Mammalia > Rodentia > Sciuridae > Glaucomys > Glaucomys volans. The sequence continues at coordinate 306,131 of JAJEJO010005544.1, read as the reverse complement.
TCCCTCTAAGTATCTCTTTCCAGTCAGAGACCAGGACATATTTGGGTCCCTGTAGCCCAGTATATGCTGGACACAGAGCCGGCACTCTGAATGTTTGTAGAGTGGACAAAGGAATGAGTGAGCTCATGATGACGAATTCTCCAGACGCAGGAGCGTCCCCGCCCGTACCTGCACTGCAGATTCGTGGAGATACGAGGGGACCCAGAACAACAAACCTGAGGACAGTGGGAAGCTAAACCCACTCCGCCCCCCTCAGTCCCCAAGTCATTTCCAATCCAGAGGGGCAGCATCAACAGGAACCAGGCCCAAAAGGGACAGTGTCCATTGTGAGTCACACAGAGACCAGGGCTGCTCAAAGCCACACAGCTGTGCGGGATGCACCCTCTCGCCTTCTCCCAATTCTTCTCCTGACCCCAGGCCTTCTGCTCCAGCTACCTGGGCCTCCTATTTCCCAAACTCCTGTTCCGTGCGCACAGGGGTTTTGCTGCCCTCTCAGCCTGGGAGAGGCTTCCCCAGATGCCCGCAGGGTTCGTTCTGGGTCGGTGCTGTTTCCTCAGGAGACCTCTCATCACTCTGGGAAAATAACTCCATTTCCCTCACCACCTTGTCCTGCTTTAGTCTAGATTGTGCCAAGAGCTCCTGGCCTGCTGTGTTAGTAACATGCTTGCCGGTGAGTTCCATGAGGACAGGAACCTTCTGTCTTATCCCTGTTTTCATGACCCATGAGGAATTAATAAATATCGGTGTATTGAATTAAAGAATAGATGAATGAATGAATGAGAACACACTTGTCCCTGATTTATTATAGGACTTCAAGTACTTCCTGCTTTTATGGGATCAGTTTCCCTTTTAGTTCAATGGCATAGGTGGAATTCTGTGTTCTGTGAGACCTCTTCCAGTCCTTCCCAAATCTGATTTCTAGAGTTCTCAGGCCTGGAGTTCAAGTCCCCCACCCTGAGATGCTCCGAGGGTCTGGGATTCTCTGTAGCTATAGTGGGTTATTTGGATTTCTCAGCCTGACATCCGGCAGGGAACCCAGAACATCAGACCTGAGGAAAGTGGGAAGCTGGCCCAGGCTCCTCCCTGCCTTGCACTCCTCCCCTTTAACCCTAAAGATCCCCCTATGCTGGTACCCAGGGAGGACACTGAGGCCTACGATGCTGATGGCATGCCCAGGACTGTGCATCCCAGGGGTGTCAGTTAAGGAAGCACTGGGCACTGTCAACAGCTGAAGTCCAGTCCAGCAGCTGGAGCACTCCCAGCTTGTAGCACACATTCCTATTAAGTGAATCCTCTGTGGTAGCTGGGACTCCCGTTCCCTGTTCCATGCAGTCGCCCCACCTTATCCACAGTGCCACTTTCCACAGTTTTCGTTAACTGCAGCTGATAGCAGTCTGAAAGTATTAAAAGGAAAATTCCAGAAATAAACAATAGTTTTAAACTGTGCACTGTTGTGAGTGGTGTGATGAAATCTCACACCACCTGCTCCATCCGGCCCTGGGTGCAAACCATCCCTTTTTGCAGCATATCCACCCTGTATATACTACCTGCTCGTTAATCACTTAGTAGCTGACTAGCTTATCAGACCAACTGTTGTGATGTTCAGGTAAGCCTATTGTTCCCAGTAATGGCCCCAAAGTGCAGGAGTAGTGATGCTGCCAAGAGAAAAATCTGTGAAGTACTTTCTTTAAGTAAAAAAGGTGAAAGTATGGTAAGACATTTTCAGAGAGATGACATTCACCTAACTTTTATTACAGTATGTTATTATAATTGTTCTGTTTTTACTAGTTATTGTTAGTCTCTTACTGCACCTAACTTACAAATTAAACTTTATCATGGGTATACATAAATAGGAAAAAACAGTATAAAAAAAAGTTCAGCACATCTGAAGTTTTTCTATGTGGTTTAAAGGGGAGGGCTCCTGGAAGGAACAGAGCCAGCCTGCCCACATCCTATTGGTCAGAGATCATCACATGGTCACATGTGCCTGCAAGGGTAGCTGGGAAATGTAGTCTAGATGTGTGCTGGACTATACCCCAGAGGAAAAGCAAATGAGTTTGGTGAGTGTCTGGCTCATTGGTCCCATTTGGCCCTCATTTCTTGCCCCAGTGAGAAGTTTTGCCTGTCTGTGTCTTCTCTGACCCCCACAAGCTCTTTTTGCTAAGCAGCCAGAATACCTGGATTTTCCACCTGGAGAAGGCCAAGCTCTTCCTGCAAAACCACCTGATGGTCCTGCTAAGGTGACCAACTGCCCAGATTTTCCAGGGACAAGTAGTTTCCTGGGATGCAGTGCTATCTCATGTATAGTTTGGCATAAGCACCACTAAGTCAAGATGCCCAACAACGCCATCACCACAAGGCTCCGGGACAGAGCCCTTTTATGGCTCTGCCCTCTCTCTCCTCTCCAGCCCTAACTCCCTAGCAACCACTCATCTGTTCTCCAGCTCTGTAATTATGTTGTACACAAGTTTTATATAAGGGAATCATGCAGTATGTATCCTTTTGAGATTGGCTTTCATAACTCAGCATAATTTCCTTGAAAGCCATTCCATTTTTTGCAAATATTTGTAGTAGTTGCTTATTTATGCTGAGTTGCCTTCCCCAGTGTGGATACATTACAGTCTGTGCAGCCATTCATTGCGTGAAGGACACTGGGTAATTTCCAGTATTTGGCTATTAAGAATAAAGTGACCTTGTGCTTGCTTTGACTATACATATACTAAAAATGGATAAAGCTACCTTAAATACTTGTATATAAGTTTCTGTATGTTCTCTTTGGTGGAATGTATATGCACATTTTTCGCACATTTTAAGATATTTTTGTTCTATAATTGTGCTTTAAGAGTTTCCTATATATCCTAGATAGATATCTTTTTTTGAACATGTGATCTGCGAATATTTTCTCCTGGTCCATCATTTTTCTTTTGATCTTCTTAGTGGGGTCTTTCACAGAGCAAAGGTGTTTAATTTCTATGAGGCCCACTTTTTTTTTCTTTTTATGGAACATGGTTTTGGTGTCAAGTCCAAGCACATTTTTCCACTCTTAAGGCTCAAAGACTTTCTCTCCAATTTTTTTTCTAAAAAGTTACATGATTTTACATTTAAGTCATTTTAAATTAATTTCTATGTAAGGTGTGAGGTTTAGGTCAAGGTTCATTTTTTGTCCAGTTACTCCAGTGGGATTCCATATAGAGGGTATTCTACCTCCACTGAGTTGCTTTTGCTCCTTTGTCAAAAATTAGTTGGGCATATTTGGGTGGATTTATTTGGGGTTTATCTATTCTGTTCTGTGGATTATCTTCCTGTCTGCCAGTACCACACTTTATTACTGTAACATATGATATCTTGAAATCGATTAGCCTGATCCCTCTCAATTAATTCTTCTTTTTCTGAATGATTTTAATTTAGAAATATAAATTATTTTTCTAATTATCTTATTTTAGTGCCTTTGACTTTACATTTAAAGTTTAGAATACTTTTGTTTATATCTCAAAAAAAAATCTTGCTGGAAGTTTGGTTAGAACTGTTCTAACCATGCATATCAATCTGGAGAAAACTGACATTTTGCTATGTTTGCTCTTCCAATCCATGAACATGGTATGTCTAGTTTTTTTTGCGGGGGGCAACAGGGAATGAACCCAGGGTGAACCATCCTTTTTACTTTTTATTTTGAGACAGGGTTTCAAGTTGCTTAGGGCCTCACTGAATCGCTGAGGCTGGTTTTGAGCTTGTAATCCTCCTGCCTCAGTCTCCACTGGGATTACAGGTGTGCACCATCACACCTGGCTCTCTCCTTAGATCTTTATTATTTTTAGCCTCAGTGCTCTCTTATTTTCAACACAGAAGCTTTGTATATGTACTATTAGATTTATGTCTAAGTATTTTCTTTTTACTTTTAGTAATTGTAAATGCTACTTTAAATTTTGCCATCCACACGTTCACTGCTAATATATAGAAATACAGTTGATTTTTGTGTGTTGATCTTGTATCCTGTCACCTTGCTGAATCCACTTATTAGGTCTAGGGGTAATTTTATAGATTTGGTGGGGGGGGGTTCTACATAGACAAGGATGTCACCTGCAAATAGGAGCAGTTTTCTTTCTTTCTTTCTTTCTTTCTTTCTTTCTTTCTTTCTTTCTTTCTTTCTTTCTTTCTTTTTCTTTCTTCCTTCCTTTCTCTTTCTTTCTTTCTTTCTTTCTTTCTTTCTTTCTTTCTTTCTTCTTTCTTTCTCTCTTTCTTTCTTTCTTTCTTTCTTTCTTTCTTTCTTTCTTTCTTTCTTTCTTTTTCTTTCTTTCTTTCATCATTGTGCCTTTGTTCTTTTTTCTGCCTTACTGAACTGACTAGAACTGGGATGAATAAGAGTGATGAGAACAGACATCCTTGCTTTGTTCTCGATCTTAGTGAGAAACCATTCAATCTTCCAGCCTTAAGTATACTGTTAGCTGTCAGGTTTTTGTGGATAATCTTTATAAAGTTGAAGAAATTTCTCTCTATTGCTATCTTTTCTGAGAGTTTTTGTATCATGCCTGGATGTTAAATTCTGTCAAATTTTTTCCTGTATGTTTATATGTTCATTTAATTTTTCTCCTTTTTCCTATTGATATCAAGTATTACACTGATAGCTTTTCAAATACAGAATCCATCTTCTCATGATGGAATAACCCTCATGTAATCGTTGCGTACTATTACTTGTGCAATTTGTTTAATTCTATCAGTTAATATTTTGCTAGGGTCTTTTGGAACTATATACAGGAAGAATATTGCTCTGTATTTCTTTTGTTGTTGTGGTTCTCTGTCTGATTGTGGTGTCAGGGTATTACTAGCCCCTGTGGCACTAGAAAAACAAAACAGACCAGAAGAGCATTGCCCAGATCTGACAACTGACCTGTCACAAGAGCAGATGGGAACCTACATGCTATCCCTGGACAGTGAGATTGCCAGTTAAGATAAGAGATGTAATGGAATCTAAAGTTTCCCAACATAAAAGCCAAAATGTCCAGCATATAACAGAAAATTACCTGTCACATTAAGAATCAGGATAATGATTTTAGTGAGAAAAGTATCAAGATGCTGACATCTAGATTAAGGTGCTGATTGGATTAGACAAAGGGGAATGAAGGGATGGGAATGGGAAAGACAGTAGAATGAATCAGAGCTAACTTTCCTATGTTCAAATGAGTACAAGGCCAGTGTAACTCCACAGCATGTACAACCATAAGAATGAGAAGTTATACTCCATGTATGTATGATATGTCCAAATACACTCTACTGTCATGTGTATCTAAAAAGAACAAACAAACGAAAAAATAGATTAAGATGTTGAGATCATCTGAAAAAGATTTTAAAGCATCCATAATAAAAATACTTTGGCAAGAAATGATGAATTATCTTGAAACAAATGAAAGTATATAAAATCTCAGCACAGAAATTGAAGTTATGAGAAAGAATCAAATTGAAATTATTGAACTTAAAATTGCAATAATTGGAAATAAAACACCCCACTTGCTAATGGACATGATAGTAGGTGGAGATGAGAGATGATGGACAGATGCCCCAATTCCCTCATTCGTTGGGCAGGAGACCCTGAGCATGGTCTGTGTGGTCTCCCAGAACCACCAGGCCTGAGCTCCAGCTGTCCATGGTGGTACTGTCTGGATAACCCACTGCCTTCCCTTCCTGTTTCACTCTTTATGTCTCATGCTGTGGTTCTTGGGGTCATTTTCTAATTCTTGAACTCAACTCTTGGTGTCAGGGTCTGCCTCTTGAAACCTCAATCCAAGACATCTTATTCTCAGGACAACCTATAAGGTAGTACAGATCAGATGTGGAGCAGCACCCTACCCAGAGGAAGTCCTTCCTTATGGCTTTCATCATGTTCCTCAGCCTCGTTATCATCTGCAAAACAGGGACATGGAGCTCCCCCACTACCCTGGACTTCATCTTGTTCTCCTCCTAAATCAAAGCTCTGCAACCCTGTCTTATTCCTCCCTTCCTCTGACTTTTCCCAGGGAAAGGCAGACAGCCGTGTCCGGGTGGGATGCTCAGGCACACAAAGGAGGTGCTGCCAGCCAGCTGCCCCTCCCTCGCCAACCCCCGTGGAATTGCAGCCTCCACGGTGGGTTGGCTTGTTATTGTTTTAATACCAGTGTGAAATAAATTGAAAGATTACCCATAAAATACAGGTTCTCAGCAGCTGGCTTGAAATTTCTTTCCATAAACAAACAAGTTGAAAGAGATGCCTTCCAGCCACCCGCCAAGTCTCCCCCCAGCCTTTCATGTCCTAGTGTGGAAGTGGGCTCTGTGGGGAGATTTGGTCTCCTGGGCCAATGAGGCTGTTGGGGGCCACAGGTCACCCCTCAGCCTTTGAGATGACTTTTCTCTCTCACCCATCTGTCTGTCTGTCTGCTCCACAAAGAATCTCCAGTACTCAACCCTTGACCCCCATCCCAGCCCCCACACTCTGCATCGACTTGAGAACCAGACCGCCCTGACTTGAATCAGAGTTTTCCCAATTATTTAATGTGACTTCAAGCAAGTTGTTGAACCTAACTGAGCTTCAGCTTCCCCACTGAAAAGAGTGACTCGGTGGGCACCTGTGTCCTATGTTTGGAAGACAATGGAATCAGTTAAGTATGCATGCAGTTCTCAGAATATGGCAGGAGGCCATGCTGTAGAACTGTTAGCTATTATTAGTTTTATAGGCGGAAGGAAAACTAGGGTAGACGATGCGGTAGGAGGCTTAGTGACATTTGGACTTTTCCACGGTTAGCCTCTTTCCTCCAGGGTGTCCATGGAAATGTCTGCCCAGCACTCTGCAGCTTGCAAGGCTTTCTGGCCTCTGCCATCTCATTTGGCCTAATATTTAACTGTGGAAGGATTCAGGACAAGGGTCATGATTATCCACAGCTTACAGAAGAGGAAACTAAGGCATAATAGGTAAACTGCTCTCAGAAAGAGGGAGAGTCAGGACACTATTTGTGTAGTTTGAGGACCTAGGATGAATCCTGACCCTGGACACATACTGAGCCCCATCCTGGTCTTAGACTGAGCCCTGATCCTACATCATCCTGGAATTTGAACCTAATCCTAGATCACAGAACCCTGGTTCCAGGTGGGGCTCTGACCCTATTCTTGATGTTATGTGACCTCAGCCTTGATTAAGACTAAGTCAGAACTCTGAGTCTTACTTCACACTAGGCCCTGACTCCACCTTCAGACAGAACCCTGATCCTTTTTATAGGTGGAGTCCTAATTCTGATCACACATTGGCTTATGATCTTGGTGCCATACTGAGCCCTCCCTCTGGTCCCAGATGGAGCCCCCAGTGGGAACCTCCAACTTGGAACTCCATTTCTGGTCTCATCCTGGATCTTCCCAGACTTCAGTCCATCTGAACAGGAAGCTAAGGGAGAGAAGACTTTCAGGACACTTTGGAGCAAGCCATTGCAGGAGACAGGACCCCCATCTCACCTCCTGTATTTGGAACCCCTCCGACCCCACCCCAGGGGACACAGCCTCCAAGACCCAAGTCCTCCTGACGCCAGAGCTCTGAGGAACCCCATTGTTTGGGTGGTTTCATTCTGATTATTTAGTGCAGTTGTTCTGGTTTTACATTTGCAGCCTTGGTCAGCCTGGGGTAGAGTTTTTCTTCCCCTTGTGGTTGAAGTTGAAACACTATTTCAAACAAAGGAAAAAATTTTAAAAACAACAGTGAAAATATTTCCAAAATATGTTCACCATCCAGTTGATCCCTTGGTAATTGGATGGGGAGAGTGGGGAAGGACAAAGAGGTTTTTCATAATGAAGGGACAGCAGGTCTTTGATGGCTGGGCAACGGGGACGTGGGGGTCAGCTGTGGCTCTTGGTCTGCAAGCAGTTGTGATGGATGTGGAGGAGACGGATGGGGAGCTTGGCCCGAGAAAGTGGAGGAGAAAAGCCTCGGTTAAGCCTCTGGAAGGAACTGATACCAGAGCTGCCCTCTGCTGAGTGACCTTCCCTCCCAGCCTTGCATTTTCCTTTACTCAATGGGGTCAAGGGAAACAAGGCGGCTTTAAAGCACCCGGAACAGTACTGACCTTGAACAGATGCAAGTGGTGGTTGTTGCCATGGTAATTATTTTCATTATAATTATTTGTCAGCTGAGAGACACTGAGGCTCAATGGTACATGGAGACCAGGCAGATCTCCTGCATTTCAATCCCAGTTCTGTTGTTTCCTACATATATGACCTGGAGCATGTTACTGAACCATTATGAACCTCAGTCTCCTCATCCATACAAGGAGGATTGTACCATTATGAGGATTAAAGGATTTAATACATGCAAAGCACTTAGAACCCTGCCTGCTGTGTTGCTGGTGCCCAAGAGGTGTGAGCTTTTAGTATCTGTTCAAAAATATTCCATGCAATTTGCAGCCAACAGGGACAAAGGATGACTTCACATGAGGTGCAGGGAGGGGCCCTGGGCCCCCACATTCTCTGGTCCAGTACCTCTTATTTCAGTTCCTGCCATTAACAATTCATGGATGGATTCCTTCTTTCGTCCATTACCCGGCACCCACTATGTGCCAGGGAGTGGTGAGAGCTGATGTCAGAGTCCTCGTGGCCTGCCAAGGACACAGAAGCAGAGCCAGTGATTCCAACACAGTCAGGGAGGCTCTGAAATCTAGGCCTGCAGGGGGTCATGGTGCCCAAGGCGGTGCTGAGAGAGGCTGGCTGGACTTGGCCTCTGAGGCTCCCGGGAAGTAGACTCAGTCCTTCAGCAAGTCTTCACTGAGCTCGGGTCCACTGGCCAAGGGTCCGGCCCCAGCCCTCATGCATCCGCCTGGCTGGCCATCTCCAGGCCAGGGTGCCTGGGGCCAGAACCGGCCTCTTTTCTCCTGGCTCCTGACCCTGGTTGCACCTGTCGGTGGAGCCTGGCCTCCCCCTCAGGCCCCTGCTCTCTACCCGCAGCCCTGCCCGACCCCAATGCACACAACTGTTGAGCTGTGACTCCCAGCAGACTGCCTGCATCACCCCACCTGTGGCACATGCCTGTCCCCTCAGCATGCACCTTTCCAGGCCTAGGGAACCTCTGCAAACACCCCTGCCTAAGGCTGAAGGTGCTGGATTTCGGCCTCTGCCGGCAGCCCTCGGCCACACACCAGGGGGAGCTGGTGGGTAGGCCCTGGCAGTCCTCCCTTGGGGTGCCTAGGAGGCGTGCTCCTCTCTGCCTGCACAGGGACCCGCGGGCCCAGCCGCTGCCCACGTCAGTGACTGCTTAACTACACATGCGTGGCTTCCATGACTCACTCTCTTTGTTGCCTCCAGGGCTCAAAGTTCTTTGAAAGGCACTGTCCCTCTCCCCAGGGTCCATCCACGAAGGCTCTTAAACTCTGTTGAAGAAGCACTAGTCTCCAGGGTGACACCCCCCCCCCTCGCCTGACCTTCAAGACCCCTGACATGCCGACCTCACTACGACGTCCTCCTTCCTGAGTTGCACCCACCCTCCAAGACTCAGGTCAAGTTCACCTTCCCCAGAAAACTTCCCAGATCACGTTAATCCTGGGAGTCTTCCTGCAGCCCTGGGAGTTGGTGTGGGGCAAAAATAGGGCCTTGTAAGCTGGGCGTGGTGGCACACGCCTGTAATCCAAGCGACTTGGGAGGCTGAGTCAGGAGAATCGCGAGTTCAAAGCCAGCCTCAGCAACTTAGCAAGGCCCTTAGAAACTCAGTGAGACCCTGTCTCTAAATAAAATACAAAATAGGGCTGGGGGTGTGGCTCAGTGACCGAGTGTCCCTGAGTTCAATCCCTGGTTCAAAAAAAAAAAAAAAAAAAATAGGGCCTTGAGCTTTCCTTTATCTGTTCCTCTAAAAATGGTCAGGTTGATGGGGCTGGGGATAGAGCTCAGTTGGTAGAGGGCTTGCCTTGCACGCCACAAGGCCCTGGGTTCAATCCCCAGCACCAAAAAAAATAAAATAAAAAACAAACAAACAAACAAAAAACTTGGGTTGCTATTTTCTCTATGCATGGCTCTGAGAGTTGGGGTCAAAGGCTTGTGCCAACACAGACCCCGCCCTGAGATCTGAGCAGTCCCATGGAGAGACACTGGACCTGGAATTAGCAAGTCCAGTAATTCCAGGAAAAATGCATGAATCAATTATTCGAGTAGCTTGAACTGAGAGTTGGCGGAGAGAGACTGCAGCCGCCGCCTGTCTTGTTGGAACAGTCACATTTATTTATCCGGCATGGCTGCTTTGCACTAAGATGGCAGAGCGATCGTGGCCTAGGACCCTCAAAGACTGTAAGATTTGCTGTGTAGACCTTTACTGAGAAAGTTCACTGGCTTAAACCTCAGTAATTAGCTATTATTTCACCACAGCTCCTAGGACCAGGAATTTGGGAGGGACTCAGCTGGGTGGTTCTGGCTGGAGGTCCCTCTGGAGGTTTAGTCGGGGTGTTAGTTGGGACTGCACACACCCAGGGTTTGACTGGGACTGGGAGACCTGCCTCCAAGGGGGCAGGTATGTGGCCAGGGAGCGGTGCTGGCAGAGGGCTGGGGGCTCATCCTCTTTGTGTGGACCTCCACGGGCCATTCCAGTCTCCTACAACATGGCGGCTGGTTTCCCCCATGAGGGCGCCCATGCTCAGCACTTCACACCAGCTCATTCACCCCCACAAACATCCTTAAGAACAGAAATGATCATCCTTCACCCGCAGAGGAAGCCAAGTCTCAGACAGGGGGTGCAACTGGTCCATGTCAAGGACAAAGCCAGGACTGGACTCCAGGTTCCTGGCTCTAGGCCCTGTTCTCAGCTCTGACCCATCGTTCTTACCACAGAGTGCCCACCATTGCTCTGGACCTGGAAATCCAGGACCACTGGGTCCCACTGAGGCCTCTCCTTACTGGGGGCAGGATCCCACCCTCTCCTGTCACCAGCTCTGTGGGAGGCCTCCATCTTCTCTCAGACCCTCTGTCATGTGGGTCACTGGTCCTGTTCAACCCCCTTCCCAGCATTTCTGCCATATTCCCTCCTATTCCAGTTCCACTGCTTCAGGCCCCTGGTCTCCCTCCTGGAGACAGTCAGAGGATCCATGCCTTCTAACGATGTTCCTCGACTGGACCACCTCACCTGACCTCCGCTCTCCTCTGGCCAGCCTTGCGGATGGTGGAGATGCACAGAATGATCCCAGAACTGTAGGAAGGCCCTGGACACACCCCAGAGTACTAGAAATGGCACTTTCTGGTCAAGCCCTATTGCTGATAAATCAATAAAGATAATAATAACCATCATCTTTAATAATAATAATTTAATTATTATTAATAACTTAATTATTTAATTATTAGGAATTATTATTATTATTATTATTATTTCCTTTGTTCCTCCCTCTACATCCAAAAATGTCTGGACCTTGGTGTCAGGTGAGCTGATTGGAGTTCCTGCTTGGTCCTTGCTAACATGTGTCCATGGGAGGTCATGGGACATCGTACTTGGTGCACAATAATTGCCAGACTTCACACTTGGTGCATAATAATTGCTAGACTCATGGTACAAAAAGCATTTAGTTCACATGCTTGTAAGGGAAGCGAAGAGGCTGGGATCAGAGAACGTGGTCACTGCCGTGGCCTCAGGACCAGCAGTTGGAAAGCTCTTACTCTGATCAGCTGTGAAGAACCCAGGAACAATCAAGGGGGGGCGTCTTACGATCCATCACAGCGGCCCCGAGGGCAGGATTCACTCTGTGTGTTCTGCGGAGGGGAGAACAGTGGTCAGAAACTCAGCTAGTTCAACAGGGAGTGGGC
>JAJEJO010005544.1:263463-294343 GCA_020662805.1 Glaucomys volans | reverse complement strand
CCTCCCATCTATGACCACCAAGTCTTTCCCCATCTCTGACCATCCAGCCTCCCAGCCTCCCATTTATTCCACAATTGCTGAGAGCCTGACACCTACCATCACTAGTCCAGGGACTGAGTCATGGCTTTGAGCTGGACAGAGACCTGCCCCTTAGAACTCATTCTGGTTGAGGAAAGCAGACAACAGTCAAATAAACGCACACTTTACATGAGCTGTGACATCACAGTGACTGATGCAGGTGGCAGGCAGGAAAGTCCCCCCTGGCCAGGTGACCTTTGAGCAACAGCTGAAGAAAGGGAGGGAAGGAGCCCCCGACAATGTGGGAGAAGAGTTGGCAGAGGGACAGCTGCGCAAAGGCCCTGAGGTGGGCATGAGCTTGATGGGCCATTGTAGATGGAACAGGGTGAGGGAAGGACAGGCAGAGGACAGCAGGGCTGGGTCACAGCAGGCCTCGTGAGTCACGGTGGGGACCTGGATTTTATTCTGAGTGAGCTGGCTCATGAATCTCCCTAGGGGCAGAGCACTGTCATCTGCCAGGACAGGGGCCACAGAGTACTGGACACCAGAGCCCCCGCCCTTCCTTCACCAGCCTGCCTCTCAGTGCTCACAGCTGGGCCGGGAGTGAAGTTCAGGAGGTCCAGGTTTGGCATTGGGTTCTGCAGGAGGAGCGCCTACCCCCAGGTAAAGAAGAGGTGGGTGACTGGGACTAGGCACCCTCCACCTACCTTAGCACCGAAGGGTGCTGCCATCAGCCTCCTGGAGGCTCAGAGAGGCCATGAAGCTTGCTGGGTCACACGGCCAGGAGATGGCACCAGATTCACCCAACCCTGAGTCCCTGTTCCAGGTGGAGGCTGCATGTCCCTCAGAGGTCCCTGTTTGAAAGGACCTTGGCTTTGAGAAGGTCCTTGAAAGCTTGGTCCTCAGGGTGGAGTTCTTGGGAGGTGATGGGACCTGTAAGAGGTGGGGCCTAGTGGGGGGGTCTTAAGTCATCAAGGGCTCACTCTGGAAAGGGGTTGTGGGACCCCAGTGTCTTCCTCTTCTTCTTGCTTCCTGGTCATGAGGTGAGCAGTGTGCTCGCCTGTGCTCCCCACCATCACCATCTGCACCCCCAACAGAGGCCTGAAAACAGTGGGTTCAACTAGTCATACGCTGGAAATGAAAACCATGAATCCAAACAAACCTTCTCTCTCTAAGTGGCTTTTCTCAGATATTTTGTTATAGTGACAGAAAGCTAACCAGCACAGTCCCCTATCAACTCTTTCAAAAAATAAATGATTTGTTACAGACTCAGAAGGAAAGGTGCTGCCGAATCACTCACTGGCCCTGGGGAAGGAGCTCCCCACAGTCTGGGCCAGCCCACCATTCTACTGATGGGGACCCAGAGGCTCAAAGAAGCCACACCCTACAGTCACACAGCGCAGAGATGGTGAAGCTGGGATAGTCAAACTCAGCTTCTTCTAGTCCAACTCTAAACGGAAGGAACAGGAAAAGGGCTCATGGCTTCCTCTGCGATTTTAGTGGCTGAACTTGGAGCTTGACACCAGATGTGTTATTGGACTCTCGACTATAAAACAAGCGACTTTGTCACTGTACTTTGGAGATGAGTCTAGGTCTTCACAGTGTCCACTATGGGTCAGCAAGTGCCCCTGGCAAGCATAGCCCATCTGGTGAAAGGGGGCTTCTCATTCACCAATAGGCATCTTAGTGGATTGATCCACTGATGTCCACGTCCCTGCTGGGCAGAGGGTTTCAGGCACCCTGGGGAAGGAGGTGACCGGTGGAAGCTGGTCATCTTCACTGCATTTATGTTCCACTCATTGGGAACATGAAGAAAAAATACATCCAGCTGCCCTGTTGCTAGAGGAATAAATTCTTGGTATGGAAGTAATTCTGCTGAGGCTAGCCTCCTCGGAGTACATGCCGAATGCTTTCCGTATTTTCAAATTTAATTAGGAGACATTTCTGTCAAGTGAATCATCACTTAATAACAATGGGGGGGCATTTATTAGAGAATGGGTGGAAAGTGGGCAGGAGTGTAGGACAACACAGATCCCAGTTCTTTGAGACACCAGCTGTGTGATCTTGGGGGAGTCAATTTCCCTCTCTGAACACTAGTTTCCTTGTCTGTAAATGAGTATTTACTTGACAGGGGGTGGGGAAACTCTAAAGCTGATTGTGCACATAAGAAACTCACACGTGCGCAAAGTGGGTGATCCACGTTCACAGCCTTAGTGCACACAGTGGGTGATCCATGTTCATGGTCTTCCCTGTTTCCTCAGGACCAGGAGAGGTGTGTCTCTGGCCTTCTGCCACTTGGAAGCCGCCTTTCAGGTCAAGTCTAATGCACCTGCAGACAGGCCTGGCTCGGTGTCTCCCGGCGGGGCCAAGCACACAGTCACTGCTGTAAGAAGAGCTGGCATGTGGCCAGGTGACCGGAAGGGACAGGACGTGGCAAACCAGAACGGGGAGGTGGAATGAGCTGAGAGACGCTATTGCTGGAGGTGATGATGGTAGGGCCCCCCGAGGCCACTGGGAGCTCAGGGGTGAGAGAAAGACAAGTCCCATTACAGAAAGCCTGGAGTCCATGCTGGCAGATGTGAACTTGGGACCAGCATCGCTGTCTCCCTGGCTGGGGAGTCCTCCGCTCCTCAGGTGGTTGTCTCCAGGTTGTGTCTGCCCATCACACTTCCCAGTCCCTGTCTTGTCTCTGGGACACTCTTCTCTGGTCCACAATTCAAGATGCCTAACACTCAGCCAGTGATGGAGGGCTTTCCAGGCAGGGCCAAACGGAATCCTTTCTTTTGTTGGGGTGTGGGGGAAGCGCTGCCTCTTTATGCTATTGGGATGTAGCCTTGGGATGACGTACTTATCTCATGTGGAAAGAAGCTGTCTGAAGCAGGAAAGAATGATCTTACAAAGCAAAGAGAGACAGAGAAGCCAAGCTGAGTGTGCAGGGAGAGGGTGCCCATGTTGCCCCTGTGCCTGGATCAAGCCATGCCTGCAGCCTACTGCATTTGTCCCTTTTGTGGATAAGCAATTCCCTTTGCTTATTTAACAGGATTTCTTTCACTCGGCAATGAAAGAATTTTGATGGATACCATCCGAAACTGAGAGAGAGAGTTCCCCTCTTCAGATGCAGAACCACCAGGCGTGGAGAGTAGGTCTGGGCTTCACTGACTCCCTGAAGCTCTGGCTTGCATTGCTGCCTCTCTTGGGGCAGCATCTGTCCCTGCTGCGAGCAAGAAAGAAAATCATTTGTTTATGTCCCACCTTGTTGCAATATGTGATTTTAGACAACATCTAGGCATCTGTTTATAGAAGATGTAATAAAACCAGAGACAAGGAGAAGAATGGAACCCAGGTGAGCCCGAGGGTGGGATCAGTTACTGCTTGCTTGCTGCGACGCTGGATAGTGCTAGAGGTGAAGAGAGGCATCCTTTCCTTTTGAGACTCCTTACTGCCAAAGCAAGAACGAGGAAGCCCCATTGCATAGATCCATGGCGGGTGGGGACACAAGAGAATAAGAAACCTAACTTCCTGGAATAAAAGTCTGAAATAAATTTCGTCATGGTTCCCCATCAAAAGAACTTTGTGAAACACCCTGAGCAAAGATAAAAGGCCCGCAACGGGCTGGAGAAAATGGTTGCAGCAAGGTTAATAGTCAGAGGATTGAAATCTGTAATGAATCAAGATCTCCTGCAAATCAGGGAAGGACAAAACACCCCGTCACAAAACAGGCAAAGGGGAACACATGCACAACTCACCGTAGAAGAAGCAGCTATCAAATTAGCAAAGGTCTAAGGAACTGGTGACCCAGCCTGGGTGAAGCCAGGGGGAAGCGGCCACACTAAGACACCTTCATTTATTTTAATGCTTCTCGCCACTCGATGGATGATAGGATTCTGTTTTCACTTGTTTGAGCCTCTCTCCCTGAGCAGACCGAGCTCTATGAGGGTAAGGACTTCCTCTTGCTCCTAGAACTAGAAACAAGGTGCCCAGAGGAGGTGCTCAGTAACTTATGAAGTGCACGAGTGAATGAAAGAATGGAGGCACGTGTAAGCCAGGGTGACATCTTGGCGAGCAATTTGGCAACAGCCCTTAGAATTCAAATGCACACACATTGATTCAGAGAATTCCCCCTTTGGCCATAGGCGCAATGGAAACATAACACGACTCAAAGGAGCAGGCAGAAGAATGCTCCTGACTGCATTGTCTAAATGGCAAAAGCTGGAATGACCTAAACACCCAACAATATGACGCTAATGAAGTTAGTTATGGTATATCCTCACTGTGAGTACCACATTTTCTTTAAAAAGGAGCACAGGGACTGGGGCTTCCTTAAGTGGTAGAGCATGTGCTTAGCACACCAGGTCCCGGGTTCAATCCTAGCACCAAAGGGGTGAGGGAGGGAAAAGAAAACAGATGTTTAATACTGATGTGGTTGGATCTCTAAGATATATAATTAAAAGAAAATAGTAAGTCACAGAACAAGCATGTAACATTTAAGGGACAAACAAAGCAAATTCCATCCAGCTAGCTAGCTATCATCAGTCTGTGTACCCACCCACCTATCCATCCATCCATCCATCCATCCATCCACCCACCCATCTATCCATCCGTCCACCTATCCATCTATCCATCCATCCATTCATTCACCCATCTATCCATTCACCCATCCACACATTCATCCATCTATCCACCTGCCCACCCATCCATCCACCCATACACTCATCCATCCGTCCTCCATCATCCACCCATCCACCCACCCACCCAGCCACCCATCCATCCATCCATCCATCCATCCATCCATCCACCCATCTATCCACCCATCCACCTATCCATCCATCCATCCATACATCCTCCATCCTCCATCATCCATTATCCATCTATCCACCCCCTAGCAATATAAACAAATAGAAAAAATATCTTGGAGCTGGGTGCGGTGGCGCACACTTGTAATCCCACTTGGGAGGTTGAGGCAGGAGGATCGCGAGTTCAAAGCCAGCTTCAGCAACTTAGCGAGGCCCTAAGCAACTCAGTGAGACCCTGTCTCTAAATAGAAAATACAAAAAGGGCTGGGGACGTGGCTCAGTGGTGGAGTGCCCGTGGGTTCAATCCCCAGTACCAAAAAAAAAAAAAAAAAAAAAAAAAAAAAAAAAAAAAAAAACTTGGTAGCAAGCAGAGAACTATTAAAAACAGTAACTTCAGAAGAGGGGAATAAAATAGGAGACAGACAAAGAGCTATTTTTACTTTAGAAATTTATTGGGGAATGATACATTTTTAAAATGTGTATAGAAAGGTGTGCAAGCTGGTAAAATTTCACAATCTGTACACAACTCTGTAACCGCCACTTGGGTAGAGAAAGAGGCCATTGCCAGCCTCCCAGGGGTCCTACTCACTATCCTCTGGAGGATAATTATCATTATCCTTCTATTACCTTTGTCACCCCAGATGAGATTTTAGTCAATTTTTGAGTTTAATATGAATGAAATAATAAAGTAGATGCAATTTTGCTTCTTTCTTCTTTGGAGCAACATTCTGCTGTGATTTTTCATTTTTTGTTAATATATTTCTGTACATTTCAAATATTCAAAAAGATGTATCATTTGTACTCTACATATGTGAGTTGGATAATTACAATTTATTACATAAAACTGATCAACACCAGCACTGTGATGTGGTGGTTATGTCACCTACTCTGCCTTCACGGAACATTGGGTGGGGAGGATGGGGGGGTCACAAGGCCAGGCAGATGACCTGTATGGTTGCATAGGTCTGCTTGGCTGCTCCTTCCAGACCCCTCATCCTAGTGCAGGTGCTTAGAGTCCTGTTTTGTGGGGTTTCTCTGAGCTGTGGTGGAGGCTTTGATGAGACTCAGTCGAGAGTGCTCATTTTCCTTCAGAACAGCTTCCATGTGGCACATCCCACCCCTGGCTGCTAGACACCCCTCAGGCTCAGTTCAAATTCACCAGACAACCTAGAGGGGAGAGTTGCCTTGGTAACAGGGTTCAAGCTCAGCTCTATCGGGTTTCAGATTTTGAACCCTTAACCTTGTATTTTAGAGTTCAGAAGGCCAAATGTGCAGCCAAGGAAAAGACAAAAGCTTGCTAGCCAAATACATGCATACATGACTTCACAGAGATCCACAGCCCAGGGGGTGTGGTTGGGCATGGCATACAGACAATGGGGTTTTGGTGGCTCTGGGGCAGCAGGGATACAAAATGAAAAGAAAAGTCTGCTTGCTGGAAGGAGGGAGGTGGCCAGTTTGAATGTGCAGCTGGAGGTCAGGAGGTCTGGGTGCTCATCCTAGTCCTTCCAGTCCTAAGTGGCCACAGTGTCTGCCTCTAGTCATGGACAGACAGGCTTGAACACCCTCTCTCCTCTGTCATAAGTGATCTTTTCTATGCATTTCCAACAATGTTCCAGGACAGCAGTATAAGCTGATGGTAAATGTTGAAGGTAAATCACCATTTTGTTTATACACTTGTCCATGTATATTTATGATTACTTCTTCTTTCTACTTTTTTTCTCTTTTTTCTTTCTTCTTCAGATAGGTTAAATACATATGTATGAAACAAACAGCACAAAAATGTACATTGGAGAAGGTGATTCCCCCTGGCACCTGTCCCCTGGTCCCCAAGACCCCACCCCCAGGCAGCAGCAACCGTTACTAGTTTCTATCTTGGTTTCTAGTCAAAAGTGGTTGATTCCTTTATGAGCATAGGTACATGATTCTCCCCAGCCTTGTTCCTTTATCAAACGGTGACACACTCCATGGGGCTCCCTGCTTTTTGTAACACCTCTTAGAGATTGTTCTTTAACATCTTTGGGGAGCCTGAGCTTTCTTCTTAACAGCTGCATAAGTTCCAAAGTTGAGCTGAGCCACACCTTATTGATGGGTTCCCTCTTGATGGATGTTTAGGTTGTTTCCTGCCTTCTATCATTGCCATGAAGATTCCCTGTCACTTCGCAGATACTTTGAGAATGTGCAGAATAAATTCTAGGAAGTGGAATCAGTGGGACAAAGGAAATATGTACTTGTAATCAGGAAGATGTGGCCAAAAGGCCTGGCACCACAACCATGAAGCAGGACACCTCTCCCCTCCCACGGGCACCCAGTACTTGCTATCTAATCTGCAGTCTGCATTCCAACTTTGTCAACTGTCTCACTAATATCCCTTATGGGACTTTTTTCCCGTGTAGAATGAAGTTCAGAATTCCATATTGCATTTATTTGCTTTGACTCTTTAATCTCCTTTAGTCTGTCTTTCTGTGACTTTCACAATTATTGACTTTAAAAAAAATGGGTTAGTTGTTTCAAGGAATGTTATGTCCTTCAATTTGAGTTCGCATGATGTTTCCTCAATATTAGACTTAAGGTATGCATTCAACATTAGACTTAAGGTATTAGACTTAAGGCATTCCAACGTATGGAATGCCTTAGAAGTGGTGTCATATCTTTCTCAGTGTTTTGCATCGGAAGCCATATGAATTAATCCATTGATGTGGATTCACTGGGTGGTAACTGTAGTCAAGTGTGGCTGGAGGGATGTAGCTCACTGGGGGTGTGACTTTGGGGTTTATATCTTGTTCCTGGTGAGTGGAGCACTCTCTCTCTCTCTCTCTCTCTCCCTCTCTCTCTCTCTCTCTCCTTCCTGGTTGCCATGACCTGAGCTACTTTCCTCTCCCATGTCCTTCTGCCATGATGTTGGCCTCACCTAGGACCCCGAGCAATGGGAGTAGGGCAAGCATGGACTGAACCTCTGAAACCATGAGTTAAAATAGTTCTTCCTGCTCTAAGTTGTTTTGTCTTTGGGTCACAGCAGTGGAAGGGCTAACGCACCCCACATGGCCCAATTGGGAGGAGCTGCACGCCTTTAGGACGGCTCAGTGGGAGGAGGTCAGGTCCCTAGGGAGTGTCCTTGAGGGCCTTAGGTGTCTCTGGCCTGCCCTCTTTCTTCCCCTTTGCCTCCAGGTCAAGAGGCAAGCAATTCACTCTGCTACACACTCCCATGCAGATTAATTGATCATGGACCTGAATCTCCAAATCTGTAAGCCAAGTGGACCTTTTCTAAGTTGATTATCTCAGGTATTTCACTGATGCTGTCTGGCAAAACTACCAGTCACTTCAGTGACTGAGCCAGGCCCCAGGGGACCCCACTGCCTCCTGTTCAAGGTGCCCAAACCTGCTGTGTCTCTGAGAGGGGGAGGGGAACTCCAAGGCTGGGGATGGGGCAGGCCCTCTCTGTGCAGCCAGTGCTTAATGGGAGGTTCTGAGACCATGTCCACCCATCAGCCCACCTCTCTGTGGGGACCTTGCAGAGCCTTTGGAGGGATCTACTGTGGGCAACCTGACCTCTTCTCCCAAGCACTAGGGCATCCTTGGTGCTGGCTGGGGAAGGGCAGCTGAGTTGTGACGTCATTCTGGAGCTCAATAGCTGTGTGATCTTGGGGGGATGACTCTTCTCTGGGCCTGAGCTTTGTCCTCCATAAAATAAGCAAAGTCATCCTGGCAGCCCACAGTGCCACCGCAAGGACCAGTTATGAGCAGAGGGGGTGAGAAAGGGCGTTTCAGGGCGTCATGCACACTTGGAGAGCCATTCTTATTAAGAGGGAAATAAAATCTTATTGAGTGAAAAAATAAAATTCCCAAGAATGAGCTGTCCAGGGGCTTTAAAGAAGACCAGAGCGGGCAGCTTTCCTGCGTGAAATGGCCCTCTGCTCTCCTTGGCCTGGAAGGCTCCTGCTGGCTCCAGGGAGGCGACACCTGCCCCAGAAAGCCCGCCAGGCGTGCTTTGTCCCCATCTCAGCACTCAGCGACACCCTCTGTCCCCTGAAAGTCTCCTGGCTCAAGGTCTGGAGTTTCTTAGAGTAGAAACGGTCCCCGATTCATCTAGGAATCTGCAGCACTTCCCACACAGCCCAGCACGCATGAGGCTCAGAAGCATTTTGAGACTGGCTGGCCAGAGCAGACATGCGGGGTGGGGGTTGAGGGGGGAAGGCAGCAAGCTCCCTCCTGGCTCCTCCAGCTTCTCTGGATGACCTTCTCCATCTGGGCTGGAGGCTTCGGGTCCACCCCGGTCTTCAGGCCCAGTGAACTCTCCTGGAGGCGCCTGACTCATTCAGTCTGCTCAGCTCTCTCCTGGTTTTAGCTTTAGAAGTCCCACCTCCCAGGTAAACTGAGGCCACTGGTCACCCTGCCTAGTCCCTGATTCTCCATGGGGGGCATGGTGCCTGCTTACCTCCTGGACATCACTCTTCTCTTTCTGACCCTCCTCCCATGCTGACAGATCCGTCTTTCAGAATAGATGCTGACCCTGGCAGACACCGTCCCAGCCTCCTGTGTGCTGAGGGTGGCCATCCCGTCCGACCCTGTGCTGACCCATGAGATGTAAGAGGAGGTCTGTGGGGACCCGCTGGGTCAGCATCACTGCTACCTACCGGGACTCCCTCTTGTTTCCTGCTCTCGGACACTGCTGTGTGAGGATGTGTTGTGAGCTGTGACAGCCGTCTTATGACCCCTTGGCACACTCAGGGTGACAGACAGAAGAATCACAGGAGCTCGACCCCTTGAAGACATTATTAACCCTCCGAATAACCCTGGGGTCATGGAATCCTTATTAGGTTGGATGACAATGAATTCCCTTGGACCTAACAAACTTTTCTACTGAGAAAATATTTTGCTTTTTAATTATTGTTTTGATTGTGCATATTGATAGGTGCCGTGTGATAATTAGGTACATGTATATCAGGGTTGCTTGAACAAGTATAAAACCTTTTTATTAATACATAACAATTGTGCACATTTGTGAAGCTCAGTGCGATGTTTCAATGCACATATGCTGTGGGCGTTGATCAGATTGTGGTAAAGAACACTCCCAGTTCACACTCCCCTCTGTGTTGGGGGCTCTGAGCACCTCTCACTTAGCTGCTCACAAAACATGGAACAGACTACTGTGAATTACAGCCACTGTACTGTGCTGTGGACCACTAGGGCTGAGTACTCCTGTCTGGGTTTCAGTACCTATTACCCATTAGGGTGATACTTAATAATCTCAGTCATCATGAGATAGGATGATGCGGAACACAAAAGGCAGAATTACAAAAGAAAAGGCTGACGTGCAGGACTACATTAAAATAGACTTCACACTTTCAAATGGTAAGTAGGGGAGGGGAGAAGCAGTTGGGAAAGGGGCAAAAGGAGACAGCTGGGATGTCCAGTGTGTTCTGGAACCTGTCTAGGTGGTTGGTACATGTGGGAAGAATTCCCTGAATTGTAAAGGTCAGGATTCGGGGGCTTCAATCCCTGCACTGCCTGGTCATCAGGTAAGTTTTGAGTTAGATATAGTAGCCACTCTTCAGAAGTTTTCTGAAGCACATGTACAATCGGATTGTCCCATACTCCAATATGAACAGTGAAATATAACCTGCCTTTAATCAGGCATCATGTTCCTTGCAGCCTAAAGCACTCTTACATACTCCTAACCCACCGTGGGGGTCAGCAGGGGAGAAGGAAGGTAATGGCAAGCAGCAGCAGCCTCATAGGGGACAGAGCCCCCCAAGACCTCACCATGGCTCTAAGGGGAGGGTTTGTTGGTTTCATCAGACAGATGAGGAAACTTAGGTCCAGAGAACAGCACTGACTTGCCCAGTCACGCAGTGAGCCTGTGACCAATCTGGAATTTAGGCACAAGATTGTTCTACTCCAAATCCAAGCCCAGTGTGGTGGCACACACCTGTAGTCCCAGTGACTTGGGAGGCTAAGGTGGGAGGATCAGTTCAATCCATGAGGCCAAGATCAGCCTGGGCAACTTAACAAGACCCCATCTCAAAACAAAAAATCCTCAATACTTTCCTCTACACTTCTTTCACCCATGGACACATCCATCAATAAATATTTGTTGAGCTCCTATTGTATACACTTCAGGAGAACCTTTTCTGGTCTCTAGCTGCACTGAGCTTATGGTCTAGGAGAAGAGCAAGGATCTTCTCTAATAATGATAATTATTACATTTTAAAGGTACCTACATTTATTAAGTGCCTACTATGCCCTAGAAATTTCCAAAGTAGAGTCCAGATACTGCAAGACAAAAAAAAATCAGCAATTTTATCTATAGATTTGATCTCATCTTTTAAAAAATTCTATTTTTGTGTGGATTATGTAAAATGATAATACTTGGTGGAGTCATGTGTTTTTACTTTGTAAATGCATAAACATCCATATACTGGTGGGCAATGTTCCCTGATAAGAATGAGAGGCCAAGCCTTCGAGGACCCACTGGGTCACTTGATCACGTGATCCCATTGTCCTCACAATACTGTGGGGATCTGTGTGTGACCCCATGTTACAGAAGAAGAAATTGAGTCTCACACGGTGCAGAGGTTCAAGGACACACAGCCAATCAGTGACCAGATCTTGAAGCTGGACTCCCATCTGCTACCCATGGCGCCTGCCTTGGGCCCCATTTTCCTATGACTGTGAGGAGCTGCAGAGTTCCAGCCTCCCCTTGGGTGAGTGAGACGGTGGGTAGACCAGAGCCAGCTGGGACCGGGCTTGGACAGAGGCAGGGATCTCATGGTCTCTGTTTTGGACATTTTCTAGGACAAGTTGAGGAACAGGAGACCGTGGCTTCTGCACAGCAGAGGGATGGGGGGTGCTCAGTGCCATCTGTGCCCCGAGCCTAGAGCAAGTCACATCCAGGGAGCACTGAAAGTCAGAGACCAGGAAAACACGGCAGCAGCATTTGAACCCCAAATACAGTGGTCAGGATGTAACTGTCCGTCAGGGAACAGGCAGGGGCCACTGAAGTCCCCAATGGAGTGGGACGGGGCCGGGGGAGCTGGGCAATTTGTTTCTGCATGTGCCCTACTCAAGGTGACGGTGGGGGACAGGACCTGAGTCAGGCACCTCTGTCCCCTGGAAGGATGTGATGGACTTCCCAATTCACTCGGTGTTCTTTTCAGGGTTTGACCCTTTGACCTCATCCCAAGTTCATTCTGTCTCCTGGTGTTCGCTCTCATAGTTCCAAATCTTATCAAGATCTAGCTCTTAGTGGGCCCATTTTACACACCAGACCTTCACTCACTGCTATAAAGGAGGGTTTGAACTTGATTATACCCATCCCCCCTTCCTCCTAATACAATGAATCCCAAGTTTTTGTCAGTTTCATATTCATTGTCAATTTCATTATCCTAACTGTGAAAATATTGCCTCCTGCTAAGCACTGCCTGTAACAATATTTCCTCTCTCTTAAACTCTCAGTCCTTTCCCCTTAAAATTATAATTGCCTTTTAAAAATAGTTTTCTTTGAACATTTAACCCAAGCCTCTGTCACCCCGAAAACACCCTGTAAAACACCCCTGGGCACGCTTTCCTCGCAGACGAATCTGTCTGATAATTTAATGCTGCTGCCTTTTTTTTTTCTTTTCTTTTCTGGGCGCTCTTACTTTCAGGGTCCACCTGGATGTGATTTGCTCTAAACCGGCAGCACAGAGAGCCCTGGAATTCCCTGGTCTCTGTTGTGTGGAAACCACCCTCACCTGCATCTCAACTTGTCCTGGGTGATTTACAACAAAGAGGGTAAGACCCGCCCACTGTGCCCGAGCTCCACCCACGGCTCTGGTCACGTGACTTGCTTTGGCCTGCAGAAGCTGGGGACTGTCTTGTGCCTCTGGGTCTTTGCCTTCTCACAGCTCTGGGGAACCTGTGTCCGCCACCAGGCTGGCATGAATCCAGGATTGTTTCCTGGAGGGTCAGAGACCCGAGGCCCAACCATATCTGTTACCCCAGCTGACCTCAAGCCAGCCACCAGACACATACAGGACACCACTGACCCAGCCATCCACAGGACAGGAGAGCAGCCAGCAAAAGCCACAGGGAGCTCCCCTCAGAGTCGTCAACCACAGGTTCTTGGGTGAATTCATGGTGGCAGTGTAAGCCACTAAGTTTCGAGGCAGTTTGCTGCACAGGAAAAGCTAAGTTCAGTGCCTGTTGTGGGTAAAGTCCATCATGTTCCATTAGCATCTCCACTTTAAACATGTCCACACACCCACCCTTGGACATCTGCCCCATCAGGACGTGGGGTTGCAATGACTTCCATGCCCGAGCCTGGACCAGCTTTAGTCAAGCAGCAAACGTGACCCTGAATGACCTTCAACGCCAGGTTAGAAGATGCAGCACACTTTCCACAGGGTTCTCCTGGGGCCCTTACTCCAGGGGAAGCCAGCTACCCCATGAGAAGTCAGACTGCCAAGACCACCAGGCCAGAACGGCCGCTTGCAAACATGCCAGACCACCATCTGAGCTGAGCCTCCCAGCCATCCCTGCTAAACACACCAGACATGTAAGTGACACCACCTTGGACCTTCCAGACCAGCTCATCCACCAGCTGAGTGCCACCTGGTGAGTTCCATCAACACCATGTGGAACGAAACAATCACCCAGCTGAGCCCTGCCGAGTTTCTAACTCCCAGATTAACTCACTTGTTTTCAGGGTACTTTGATATGTAGCCACAGAAAACTAGAACAGATTCCAGTTCTTGATAGTGGAGAGGGGTCTGCAAAGTCTAATTGGGAAGGGAAAGCCATTCTGGGACAGAAGTAACTTGGGACCACTTATGCAATCTACTCCATACTTTCTTCCTCTGTTCCTTTTTGTTTTGTTTTTCAGTACCAGGGGTTGAACCCAGGGGCACTTTACCACTGAACTACATCTTCAGCCCCTTTTTCATATTTTATTTTGGAGACAGGTTTTCACTGAGTTACTCAGGCACCCTAGGTTGCTGAGGCTGGCTTTGAACTCAGGATCCTCCTACTTCAGCCTTCCAAGCCACTAGGATTACAGGCATGCACCACCATGCCTGGTCCTCTGTTCCTTTTTAATAACTTCCTATTCATGTTTATGGATTCATTATCTTTATTGCTCAAAGAAAATCAGTTTTAGGATTTATTTTTCAGTTCTCTTCTGCTCCCTGTATCCTCTTCTTTTCAAAGTCCCTGTCCCCCATCCTCATAAATCACTGTGGTCTCTGTCTTCATGTTGGAAATTCCTTTACATATATGGTGATTTTGGACTGTTCATTCACGTCAACACTGATTGGCATCTGTGGTTGGGGTTGATGGACTGCTGTCTTCTGTATGGGACAGGTGGCCAAGTGACTGGTTGAATTTTTCTATGGAGCCCTCCCTCTCCACCATCAAATGGACCTATCTATAGGTCATAGTCTTGGAAGTGGTTCCCAGATAATTTTATGCCGAGGGGACAGAGAAAATCATAAATATACTCAATGACATTCTAGAACTAGGCAGGGGAAGTGGGTTGAAGATCTCACCTCCAGGCATGGTGTCCCTGCTTTGGGGCACCTCCTTGTTTATTTTTTTCTGGATAATGAAACTATGATGTGAGTGGGGCTCTGGGCTGGCTGGGCATGATGGGGGTGGGGGGCGGGGTTCCAGTGCTGCTTGAACTGACTCCCAGACCATCCCCCTTTTTCATCTCCCCCTCCCCCAGCACCTGCTCTGCTACCTGCTACCTCCAGCTTTTCAGGGTTCAGGCGGGTGGCTCACGGCTCCATGCAGATCCGCCACAGGGCAGCCCCCGTCCATCAAGCATGGCAGCTCCTCTCTGCTATGTCACTGGTGGTCTCCATCTGCTTTCCTTCTTCCTACATTCTAGTTCAGGATTTCAGATCTCTCCCAATTTTCTCTAACACAAACTTTATATTTCTGTTTCTGGTTTGTGTTTGAGGGAAAATTTTTTTTTTTTTAAGCGAGGGGAGTAGAACGGTCTAATCTGTCATCTTAAAAGCACCATTTCATTAGAATTTTAAATAGAAAAACACCCTTGGATTAGACAGAAGCATGTCAGAAAACCATTTCATTAGAGTTTTAAGTGGAAAAACACTGCTGTATTGGACAGAAGCATGTCAGCAACGTGGGTCTTGAGACTCTCACTGGACAGCCAGTATTATGCCCTGAGATGGCTTCGTGCTCTGGTTTTACAAATGCATTGGATGCAGTTATTAAAATAACAAATTACGTATTAAGGAAAGCAGATAAGTCATTGCTGGTGGGCCAGAGAGCAGAGAGGCCAGTCTGGGCAGCCCAGGCGTAGAGCCCTGAAGTGGAGAGTGGGTGGAGGAACAAGGCCCACCCGTTCCTTGCTAAGGCGGCACTGCCACCGTCCCCACAGCTGGCCCCTCTTTCCTGCAGGCCTCTGCTCAGACATCACTTCTGAAAGGGATCCCACTGCCCTCCCACAGATTTCTAGTTGTGACTGTCTGTCCTTGTCTGGCTGGCTGGAATGGACTCCACCTGGCTGTGATCATCTTCAGCGTCTGCCTACCCCCTGGACCCTGTGCTCCATCATGGGGAAGCAGACATTTTTCTTGTTGCCTCTGGGCCCTTGGTGCCTAGAACAGTGTCTGGGATACCCGGTGATGCTCAGTAAAGATCTGTTGTGAATGAAGGATGGATGGAGGGATGAGCGATTCAGAGGTTCTCAGGTTCTGTGAGATAAGCAAACAGCAGCCAGGGGCCCTGAGTCTCACCCCACGGAGTGGCCCACAGCCACCCTGCCCTACCCCGGCTCCTGCTCTTGGGGAAACACAGTGGTTTCCTTCTAATCAGCCCCTCCTTAGGGATCAGGGCGCTGTGAGGACAGGCAAGAACACAAAGTCCCTTTATGCAGGGGAGTGGATTCCATCGCAAGACAAATTGTTACCTCCAAGGCCACCAGTTGCCCAGCCGGCCCATCACCATGGGCTCCCTCTCAAGGATGTGGGCACAGGCCTGGCTGGAGCTGGAGTCACCCTGGAAACTTG
Source organism: Glaucomys volans (assembly GCA_020662805.1). Lineage (NCBI taxonomy): Eukaryota > Metazoa > Chordata > Mammalia > Rodentia > Sciuridae > Glaucomys > Glaucomys volans. The sequence goes on along the minus strand of JAJEJO010005544.1, from coordinate 278,520 downwards.
TCTCCCCTTTAATTAACGGGGAGAGAACGAGGCCTGCTAATGGGGTGGGGTAGGGAGCAGGGTGGGGTCAAGTTCATAAAGTCCCTAAAGGATCAAGGCCTCCTTGTTTATTTTCCCGAAAATGTTCCCCTTTAACCAGAACAGGGTGGGGGCCCGGGGGCCGCAGGCAGGGAAAAACTCTAAGCTCCCGCCTGCCCGGCTCAGCACGTCACAATTTGACTTGCACTTTTAAATAATTACAAACTTAATGAAAAAATAATCTAACCCCAGAACAGTCCAGGGACTCATGGCTGGCACTGGAGGGAGCCGCTGGCAACTGAGAGGACAAGACGCAGGAGAATAGGGAGCAGTGGACTCCTTTGTCTGGAGCCTGCTCTCTCCAGAGCTGACCTTGGCTCCCCATTGCCTTCCAGGTCATGCCCCTGTGGCTCAGCCTACGTCTTAAACTGACTTTGCTCAGGCCCTGCACGGAAAGCCCCGAACCCACAGGGGAGAGGAAGCTGTCCAGGTGGTGTGAGTGATGGGCACCCAAGGCAGAGGGCAAGGTCTGCTAGGGTGTGTTCTCTGAGAGGCAGCTGGAGAGAAGTGAGAACCTGGCCTGGATGGGCTTGAGCTGCGGCTGGGCAACCAGCCCTGGGCAGCCCTGGGACGGGCCATCTAGTACCCCCAGGACTCCAGCCCAGGCCTTCCTGGCTTGTTGCCACCAGGGTAAGGGCCCCAGAGGAAGTGGGGGTAGAGACAAAGTTAGAATGACAGAGATGCAGACTTGCTGTGCGCCAAAACCTGCTGAGTCTTTCCAGAACCATCTCCTGGAATCCCCACCGTAGCCCCCTGTGGTGAGGGAGTTGGTCCAAAGTTCTGCAGCCAGGAAATGGCCTGTCATCCCATCCCCTAGAATAATGCTTTGCCGTCAGCGGGGTCTGAAATGAGATTTGTGAGCATCTAAGTTCAGGGACCTTGTCTTTCCTATTCACTTTTGTGTCCCCAGAACCAAGGGCCCCAGAACCAAGCTCAGAATATAGTAGATGTTTAATAAATATTTGTGGTGTGAATAAGAATAAACAGAGGTATCTAGACCCAGAAGGAACTTGCAAGGAGTCATCCTAATTCTCTCTCCCCCATTCCATAGGATCTCAACTTCCTTTAACGAGGACAACATATAAAGGGACTCCAAAAGGCAGGCTGAGAAATAGGACTCCATTTGAGAAACAGTAGGAAGCCATAGCAGGTTCTTGGGAAAGGGAGTTCCAAGGTATGGAAACAATGATCTTCCTGTGTCTTCATAGACTGGAGGAGTGACTTAAGTTCACTTTGGTCAGAAGGTCAAGTACTCTCCAGGCATATGTGCAGGGAGGACAGAGAATGGTACCTCTCCGAAGTTGAGGGTACCAAGCTTGTCATGTTCATTGGCCAGCTGGCTCTTGACAAACCCCCATGATCCTGGGTCAGGGGCACCATGCGCAGTGCCCACAGCCAGCCGACAGCATCATAGCATCAACGAATCTACAAGCAACAGATTCTTTGAAACTTAGGTTTCTAAGCCGGGCATGGTGGCGCACGCCTGTAATCCAAGCGACTTGGGAGGCTGAGTCAGGAGGATCACGGGTTCAAAGCCAGCCTCAGCAACTTAGTGAGGCCCTTAGCAACTCAGTGAGACCCTGTCTCTAAATAAAATACAAAATAGGGCTGGGGATGTGGCTCAGTGGCCGAGTGTCCCTGAGTTCAATCCCTGGTTCCAAAAAAAAAAAAAGAAACTTAGGTTTCTGGAGTCTCAGAGGCCCAGAAACAGACTCTGAAGGCCACCTCAGGCTCTGAAGCTGAAGATCCTTCGAGTCTTAGAATAATGGTAGGCACAAAAGGTTTATGGAGTGCTTACTATGCTCCAGGACCTGCTCACAAACATGAATTCACTGTCCTCACAGCTGCTCCATGAGTTAGTGACTAGAATGACTCCCATTTTACAGCTGTGGAAACCGAGGCACCCGTGGGCCAGGTACCTTGCCCTAGTGGGGTGGGGCGTGCAGTAGGCGGAACCGGCCGTCCAGCTGTAGAGGACGCGATCCAGCCTTGCAGGCTCTGCAGGTCACTGAGACCTCGACTCTAGAATCATAGAAAGTTACAAGGACAGATTGTGGAGCCGTGGGATCTTAAAACTAAGCAAACCCGTCATTGCCTTGTCAAATTCTGCAGTCGTAAACCCTGGGCGTCTATGATCCTGTCATTACAGATTCTTGGGACTCAGTGTCAGAGGCCTGGATCCCGGGATACCTGGCTGGCAGCATGGGCCTCGGCAACAGGCCAGGCCCAGTCCTTCTGTGTGGCAGATGGGGAAACCGAGGCCCACGGGGGAAGGAAGATGTCCCAAGAGGCAGGACCGGGTGGACCGATGTCAGGGCTTGCAGGGAGAAATCTGAGTGGACAGAGCGGGGCCGAGCAGCCAGGTCTGGTTGTGATTAGCCTCGGGTTTCAATGCTGCCGAGGAATGCGCCCCACGTTCGTTCCTGCTGCCCCGCAGGTGGCTGCCTCCTCGCGTCCCCCTCAGATGCCCTCCTCGGAGCCGGGTCTCGCCAGGCTCCATATCCTGTTTATACCGCCAACAAATTTAATTTTCAGAAGTTGGCCTCTGTGCGAAGCCGGCGTCACACGCTGGACGCTCTCTGTCCGTGTGCCGTTTCTTGGTGGGGCATCTGCTTTCCAAGAGCCCACAGGAAGCCCAGAGGGGTCTGGACGCTCCAATCGGGACACCAGGTGGGACAAGGGACAGGAGCCTGAGACAGGTGGCTGGGGGCATGGGCAGGCCCAGGGGCAGGATTAGAGATGGAGGGTTCCCACAGTGAGGGGGACAGGTCTGCAGGGGTCCATGCTGTTCAGGCCACACCTGGGAGTGTGGGTCCTTTTTGGGGCTCTTGATCTTTTGGAGACAACAACCACAGGGGATTGTCTGGAGGAAGGATGGGGCAAGTTGGGGGAACCCCGTGCTCCAGGAGGAGCTGCTGGATCAGATGGGGAGGAGCCTGAATTCAACAGCTCAGCCTCTGAGCTCTGGTCAGCTCAGAGGGATGGAGCCCTCCCCGGCCACCTCAGACGGAGGGCAGAGGCTGTGCAGAAGCTGTCACTGCACCAAAAGCAGCGGCTCTCAAAGTACAGTCTGGAACCCTTGTGTTCTCAAGACCATCCCAGGGTGTCCACAAGGTCAGACGTGTTTTCATATCAATGTTAAGGTGTTACGTGTCCCTTATGCTCTCAATGGGGTTTTCCAAATTTGATGATGTAGTGGCCTCGTTGCTCTGATAGCAATAAAAAAATGAATGCAAACAGTTCATGATGCACAAAATATCAACACCAGGTCGATACCCCGGCCTCAGGCTTCAATGTGGATTTGTCAAAATAGTGCAATAAAATTTTTATCTTAAGGACTGAGATTTTTGGTGCATTTACATTTTACAGTCAAGGCTCGTGGAACTCAGCCTGTGCTTGGCTCAGGATGTGATTTATATCAACAGAACTCTCTGGGATCTGCAATAATTTTTTAGGACGTGAAGGGGTCCTGAGGCCAAAAAGATTGAGAATCACCAATTGAAGGAATAAGGTACCTTCCACTCAAACTATCCAACGGTGGACGGCATTAGGTTCCAAAGTGCTGATCCCCATCCTGAGGTGGGTGTGAACAGAATGTTGAAAGGGTCAGGATGGAAGGGGACTAGCGTCCAGCATCCCTTGTCCCGATGCCTCCTGGTGCCCCCGCACCCCTACTGGCCAAGGCACCTTCTTGTTGCCCGCTGGGAAACCCAGTGGTTTGCCCGTGCACTCAGAGCAAGAACCAAGCCCTTCCCTTTGGCTCTTTCCTCGACACCGCTCTTTCTCAGCACGGGGTTTGCACAGGCTGTGCTCTGCCCAGAACATCTCCTTCCTGGCTTTTCCACCAGCTATTCTTTTCAGCCTCCAAGTTTCTTTTTGTGAATGCATTTCTCATCTAGCTCTTAATGGATGCATAAGATAAAAACTGCTCATGTTCATGGACACCCTGTGATGTTTTATTATACAGTGTGTCGTGTTCCAATTAGGGTAAACATCGATCTCCTCCAACAGTTATTATCTCTTCATAGCAAAAACATTCAAAACCCTTCTAACTTTTGGAAATGTGCAGTATGTTGTCATTACTAATGGTCACCCCATTCTCCAATAGCACCCCATTTCCTACTTCTACCTAATGGTAGCTTAGAATCTGCTAATCAGCCTTTCCCCTCCTGCTCCCTCTCTGCTTCCCACCTCTGGTAACCGTGTGCTACTCTCAATTGCTGTGTAATCAGCTTTTTTTTATTTCACCTATTAGTGAGATCAGGGAGATACTTGTTTTTCAGTTCTGGCTTCTTTCATGTAACCTAGTGATCTCCAGTTACATCCATATTGTCTTAAAAGACAGGATTTCATCTTTTTATGACTGAATAGTATTCCACTGTGTGTATATGACTTTCTTGTGTACATTTGTCTACTGATGGACACTTACGTTGTTTCCATTTCTTGGCTACTGTGAATAGTGCTCAGTAAACATGGGAGTGCAGGTGTCTCTTCAACATAACTGATTTCATTTCCTTGGGATGTGTGTCCAGGAGTGGGATTGCCATGTCCTATGGTAGTCATCCTCCAAGTTTCAGCCTGGCTGTCATCTCCTCCAGGAAGCCTTCCCTGACCTCCCCACAGAAAGTAAGACTTTTTTGGACCTCACCTCTCAACCTCTTGTCTGCTTCCTTCATGTAAGCCATCGCCACCTGTTTTTTGGGATGGTTCTCCTCTTGTCTTGCCATAAGACTGTGAGTGCCTCTAGGCAGGAAGACCAACTGTCCCAACGCTGGGTCTCAGTATGGAGGAGGCCTTGCAGAAATGTTTGTTGAACTGATAAAGAAATTTTCATTAGGAAGGAAGGAAGGAATGGGTAGACAATCAAAGCCCTCTGACTGTGGTGCCCGGACCCTCGCTGGGAGACCTGTGGCGATGCAGATGGTGGGGACACCAGCACTGCTTGATGGTCATGAAGCCAGCATCGCCCCGCCACTCATCAGCACTTACGGGTGGGAGGAGGGACAGATGGGCCCAGCTGGAGATATCAGCTGCAACTCCGATGATCTGAAGCTCCAGGCCTCTGCCGAGGCAGTTGCCCCGCCTGGAACACCTTCCCGTTTCCCTGTCGGGGCTCAGCTCTGGACTCCTGCCTCTGGGAGCACTTCCCCTGCTCTCCTTGGGGCAACGAGCCCTCCCCCTTGCTCTGGGGAGTCTTGATTAGGACAACCATGCTTGTTCAAGTCATTAACTTAGAGGAAGATCCAGATGGCCTAGATGTCATCATCTCATTTAAGAGAGGAGACCAGTGCAGGCCTGGGAAGAGCTTATGTTCTAGTAAAATCCCTGCCACGGGGAGGGGACAGGGAAGGCCCTGTGAGGGGGCAGAGACGTGGGCTCAAGTCCATCTCATAATATTAGAACCAATAATAAGACTGAATAATGAACCCAGTTAACTATTGTCATTCTCCTTCAGTCAGCCATCCCTTCCAGGAAGTCTGCTCCCTGGGGACAGGTGCCGTGTCCATCTGTTCTCTGATCTTCCCCTAGCATCAGGAACAGTGCCCCGAGAAGAGTGTGTGTTCTGTATAGAGACTTCAGGACAAGGTCTGCCTGTGCACCGGGTATCGTATCAGGATTGTCACATTTAATCATGATGGCTAATGAGGTAAGGGTCACTCCTCATTCCCATTTTATCAATGGGGAAGCTGGCACTGCCAGCTAAAGGCCAATGACTTACTCCAGAGCACACAGCAAATGCAGGAGTCAGACCTAACCCCAGGACTTTACCTTGGTCCCTTCTAAGAACTTTCTTTAATCCAACACGGCTCTGAGTCAAAGTCATTGCCCTCAAGGAGTCTAGGGCCAGCGGGGAAGTCAGTCACCCACACCAGACAGAGAGACAGGTGAAGTAAAGTTGTATGAGAGGTGGCCCGAGGGTGGGGTGGGGGCACTGGGTGAGACGGAGGATGCTCAGCTCCAGAGAATGAGGAGAAGGTTCAGGAAGGGACAGGACAAGGGTGATTCTAAGATGCGAGAGGGGGAAGGGGAGGAGGGGGAGGGGGATGGGGAGTTGAGGGGGAGGAGCGGAGGAAGGGGAGGAAGAGGGAGGAGGAGGAGAGAGGGGACCCCTGCAGGGTCCTGTGACCAGGAGCTTCTTCCAGCACATCTTTCAGAGTCCCATCCTGTCCCCTCTCTGTGCCCGGCTGTGTCCCTGCCCAGCAGGCCTCTCCTTTCCCTGCGCATCTCCCAGCCTCTCCCATTCTCACCAGCTCCCAGAGCACCACTTCCTGTGGGGAGTCTTAAGGCCACAGCCCCTTCCTTTCCCCTGCTGGGTCTCCTCCCCTCCCCTCTCATTCAGCCCCAGCCTCCCGCCTTCCCCTGGCAGAGGCCGGTGCTGCGATCCCAGCTGGCCACTCTCGGATGGCAGGTCAGTTGGGATCTAGTGGATACCATTGAGCAGGGCGGTGACGGGACCAGGGTGGAGCCGCACACAGGCACAGGTGGGGCTCTGTGCCCCACGCTGCCCACTCCTCAGCCCTCTGAAGGCAACATCTGGTAGAAATTGGGGCTTAGAGTTTGAATAATTGGAAGCAGGCATGACATCTCTGGGGACAGTCCCTAAATTTTCATGGAGCAGCCAGCACAATTCTTCACAGAAGAAATTACAAGGCCCTTAATAAAAATTGCCCTCAAAACAAAAGAGTCTGAAGCAAGAGTCTGGACCCCGCTGGAGCCCAGAGTCCAGGCCTGGCCAACTGTACAGAGAGGCCAGGGAACCCCGGGAAGAAGAGGCGCAGGCACACGCTGGGCCCCGTGGCCAGCGGTCACTGAGTTTGTGTCTCTGACTCCTCCGGCTGCAGAAAGCTGGCTGACATGGAGAGGGGATGGATTGGACGGGAGAGTCCAGGGCAGCAGGACCCAAGGGCTCCCGGTGTTGTTCTTCATTTTCCTGCTCAGCACCCTTCAGAGTCAGCTGCATTCTCTGGGTCTCTAGGGAGGCCCGATGGTGGCATCAGGAGCCAGTTACCCAGGCCGAGGGGCACAGTGCCCTGATTGGCAAAGGCCTGGGGTCCTCCCTGCAGGTTACCCTGACCAAAGACAGGAGGGGGTGCCACAGACAGAAACTGGTAGGAAGAGAAATGGATCCTGGGGAGGGAAGCAAATGGCATTTTCTATAAGGGCCGACTGTCGGGCAGGCAGCGACTGTCCTCTTTCTGCACCCACGGAGGAGAAAGGAACCTCGGAGATGTGAAGCTGCTTTCACAATGAGGAAGGGCGAAGGCAAGTTCCAAACCCGGCTCCACCTGGCACTGGAGCCTGAACTCCCGGGCTCCGCCGTCCTGCAGTCGAGGCCACATCTGTTTGAACTCAGGGCGTGGCGCAGGGTAATTAGAGGAGGACATTGCCAGGGCCCCTCCCTTGACACCCTCTCAGACAGCCTGACACTTGGTGGCATCGGCTTGAATTAAAGTCACACTCAGCGCAAACCCACTTGGGACTATCTGGGGACACGTCCCATGTGCAAGACCTCAGATCCAAAGGGGGCTAGAGACTCCATCTCTCCTGGGCTTTCTGGGTTGCGACAGAGATAGTGATGGTGGTAAGCAATGTCAGTGGAGCACATTGGTCATGGTGTTGCCACTCGGGTCTTCTGTGTCTTCCTTTAGTTTTTTCTGACAGTCTTGTAGGATTGGTGCTATTATCAACCCCTGTTGTTGAGTTGTAGAAACTGAGGCACCGAGTGGTCTCATGCTCATGTCTGTGAGCTTACTGTGAGCAAACCAACCAGCCTACTGAGATCGCCAACTCAAAAGGAGGAAAGGTTTATTTTGGCTCTTGGTTTCAGTCCATGGGCACTTGGCCCCGTGGCTTTGGGCCTCTGGTGCACAATCCATCATGGCACGAGCACATGGTAGAGGAGCCCCTTCCCCTCACAGCAGGCAGGAACCAGAGAGAAGGACAGGACGGGGAGCACCCCAGTATCCCCTTGAAGGGCGTGTCCGACAAACTCACTTCCTCACCCTAGGCCATGTCCCCCAAAACAGCACCACCTTCTAATGGCACCATGAACTGGTGACCAAGCGTTAGCACAGGGGGGACACTCCAGATCCAAACGACAGCAGTGCTGTTGTTTATCGTCTGAGCCTGAGCATCCTGCAGGTTCTGCCGAGCCCTGGATTCTGTGGGTCTACCCAGGACTCAGTTTCCCCATTCATAGCTCTTGCCGTCTCCCAGAGACTTGGTTTTCACCACATCATGGAATTAGCTGCTTCCTTCCTTCTCTTCTCTCCTTCCCTCACTCCACCTAAAGAAGCAAAGGCCGGAATTTGGGAAAGGGTCATCTGAACTTAGCTTCATGGGACCACACCCATTGACCACAGAGAAGGTCCACTCAGGTGCCCGGGCGTGACAGAGTCCCCAAGAGTTGGGTAGTGTGCAACTTTTACAGTCTTACACAGTGGCCCAGCCAAGGGTCCTTGTCTGTAAAATAATTCCTATGGGAGCCAGCTCAAAAAAGTTGCTGGAAGAACTGAGTGAGCCAACATTTGCAGATTATTGACCACAAGGCCTGCACAAAGTAGGTGCTCAAAGATAAAGATACATTTATTTGCACAAAGTTACCTAAGGTCAAAACGTTAAGAAAGGCAGAGCTCAGATTCACACCCAAACCACCAGCCAGGGGACACTTTTCACTCTGTACCTTTCACCAGATGGACCAGCACAAAGGCTGAAGGGAAGGGGATGCAGAATTTGCCATTCTTGTTTAAGGCGCAAAGTTAGTGTCAGATAGATCTTGCATGACCTTGTGTCGGAAGGACGGATGTGTGTGTGTGTGGATGGAGAGGTGGAAGGGTGCATGGACCGAGTTTTGGTGGTGTGGTTCACTGGCTGTGGGATGGTAACTGGTAGGTGGATGGTTAGGAGGAAGGGTGGGCGTATGGGCAGGTATGTAGACACTTGATACTTGTTTGGGTAAATCAATGGGCAATGGAAGGGCAGGAGGAGGGGGCTGTGGGTAGCTAGAGGGGTGGGCGGACAGAGTAGTGCTGACGGCAGCAAGGCAGCTGACTCTGGCCTTTTGGCCACCTCGTCCCAGCTGCCTTTTCCAGTGGAAAAATTGAAAATCATGGGCCCTGGAAAGACATTCCCCTGTGTGGTCTGTTAATAGAGGCCCAGAAAGGCCAGCTGAGGTTGTCAGCTTGCCCCATACCAGGACCCTGTCATTAGCCATGTTCCCCCTACCCTAGCCTGGAGTGGAAGTACGAGCCACCAAGGGGCTGGGCCCCTCATTAAGCCTTATTAAGCCCACAGCAGGGGAGCAGGATGGGGAGGGGGACTTTCTCCCAAAGGTCAGCAACTGGAAAAAGATGGTACAGACGTGCTCTGGGTGGTCATCTGTTCTCCAAGCTCTGAGGAATGTGGAGTTGTTCCTGGTCCAACCTGCTCCACCCCCACCTTGCAGGCTGGGAAACCGAGGCCCATACAGGAGGGGAGGGCACACTCCAAAGTCAGGACTGAACCAGCCCCAAACCCAGACCCGTCGTCCAAAGCCTAGTCTTTCCTGAGATTTCCATCCTCGAGATCAACAATGGAGAGGGAGAGGAATTAGCACAAGTGGGGTTTCGGCTGTATGCCAAGCCCTGGGGCAAAGCATCTTCTGCTTCTGAAGCCACTGGCCTCCTCTGGGTTCCCAGTAATGACATGGAAATTATTTCTTTGCCCTTTCATTGATTCAACAGACTTATTAAGTAGGCATCATGGGCCAAACACCGATCTAAATGCTACAACTGTGGCATGAACTAGGCAAACAGTTTCCACCCTTACAGAGCTTGCCTTCCAGAAGGGTATAGAGACAGCAATAAGCAGACAAGATGTTCTTTGAAGAAATTCAAAAGGGACTTTGATTTGTGACACAAGGGACTTTCTGTGGAGGTCAGGGAGGTGACCATGGTCAAGGTGGTAGTTAACAATTCACTAGAATGCATTCTCCCTTTCACTAGTGTGTGGTTGGAATCTCCTTGCATTCGGGTGTGGCCACAAGACCAGTTCTTGCCAATGGAATGGGAGCAGAAGTGAGGAGTGCCACTTCCAGACCTAGGCTGGAGTGGATAAGCTTCCTTCAGGTCCTCTTTCCTTTTTCCCTGACTGGATGCAAATGACCAGAAGATGCCAGGACAGAGGATACACAAGAGGAGAAGAGCCTGGGTCCCTGCGTCACCACATGGAGGAGAGCCGCTCATTGCCCTGGCACATCAATTGCATGCATGAGGAACAAACTCCTGGGGTGCTTGTCACACATTTCAGGGGCATTTTATTACAGTACTCTGGCCTCATCTAAGTCGTACCACAATGTTTGAATTGAGACCCAAAAGACACGTGACCCACTGAGCTAGGCATGTTGGGCAGACAGAAAAGACACCAGTGTGGCCAGATGAACGGCATGAGAGGTGGGATGGGAGATGAGATGGGCAGCAGTGACCTCACTCAGGCGTTTGGATTTGGGGGGGAGGGCGATGGGGTGGGGCCATAAGCAGGAGAGAAATGGCAAATGCCACCTGGTTCATACTTGAAAAGAGTCCTCTGGCTGCTATGTGGAGATGAGCTGGAGAGAGGTTGGACTGGACAAGGGGACGGCGGTCCTCCTGGACAAGGCTGAAGGCAGAGCAGGAGGAGTGAACTGAATGGATTCAGGATCTGTTCGGGAGGACTTGCTGATGGGTGGGTGGTGGAGGGCGAAGGAACCTAACAACCCACAAACCGTCAGACAAACGCCAATGCACAAACCAATGTATATTAATAGACATTTGGGGGTTCCTTTCCAGCTCTGAGAACCTCTGGTCCAAGCTGATCTGATAACTCAGCTTTCCTGGAAACCTGGCTCCTCCCCTGTCCTTGCTGATTGGACCAGAGATGGTCACTGGCTGAGGCTCAGCCAATGAAATTGTCTAGTGCATCTGCGGTAGGAGCTCTGCTTGTGCGATTCGCTCTCTCAAGCTCTCTCCTTGATGGAGACCCCAGCGAAGGGTGAGCTAGAAGCTGAGGAAGAATGAGCCCGCCAGGGACCATCTACCCGCCCCTAGGAGGGGGGACACGTATCGCCAACCTCCCTCATCCACACCTGGACAATTGCAGGTGCTCCCAAACTTCGGTCCTGCTCCTCTCTGCCAGTCATTTCACCTGCTCCAGGAAGCCCTCGTGGGCTCAGTGTCCACTGAAGGCCTCGGCCATCCCAGGCCAAGCCCCCAGGCCTCCTCAGCCTGATCCTCACAGCCTCCATCTTCCTGCAGAGCAAGGAAAGTGGGATTCCTGAGGTTCCCTGCTCTCCTGCCCAATGGAGGAAGGGTCCTGTTTGGGTTTGGGGAACACGACCAGCCAGAGAAGGGCCCCCGCTTCTCTGCCCACCGGTGCATTTGCCCTGAATAGCCCACAGAAGTTTTCCAAGTTGCTGAGAGTCGCCCACCCCTCCTGCCTACAGGGGCCAGAGCCATCCCCCTGCGTGAATCCAACATATGAAACGCTTTCCCTTCTTCTAGAGTTCCCCTTCCAAATTCCTCCTGCTTCATTATTAGTATATATACAAAATGAAAAAATTAACTTGTCTAAATCATTTTCCATATTAGCTGACAGCAGGCTCCCATATGCCTGGGGTGCGACCATGCCTCCTGTGCCCTGCCCCAGCTGTTCCAAAATAACTACTCTAAACCAGTTCCAGTTGTTAAAAACCCTGTCTTGGGGCCTCCACAGCCCTGTCCTCTGGCCTGGCTGGTGTGACCTGAGTGGAAAGCAAAGAACAAAGTTCTCAAGTTCCAGTAAGCACAGAGCTCTGGACTCCCTGGGCGCAGTTCAAATCCTGCATCTGCACTCATAAGCAGGGAGTCCCACTTGTTCTCCATGCGTCCCAGAGTCCAAACTCTAGCTCTACAGCTTGGGGGGGGGTCACCTCACTTCTCTGAGCCTCAGTTTCTCATTTGTAAATGGCGGAGATGATGGTACCCACCCCTAGCATCATGAGGAGGAGTCAGGAAGACGGTGACAATGACAACAGCTAACTTCCAGTGAGTCCTGTTGTGTGCCGGGCACTGATCCAGGCACCTGCCTGCATCTCCTCATGGAATCAGCAAGACGATGCACTTGACGGACGGGGAAGGAGGGTGGAGCCTCCCAGAGGGCAAACGGCAGGGAGGAGAGGAATTGGGTGCTATGCCAGCATCCTGACCTGTCCTGCAGCCTCAGGCCTATCCCAGTGCTGGTCCTGAGTGTCCCCGCAGCACTCCCTCCCTGCTCCAATTGCACCTTGATGGGTCTTCCTCTTCTCTTGGCCTTGGATGCCGGCTTCAGAGATTGACAGCTCTGCTGTCTCCCACCCCCACAGCCCCTGTGGTGGTAAGAAAGACTCAGGCAGGCCCAGCTCCACACTGGCCTGGGGACACCTAAAAGTACAGACACCTGTGTCCCAACACTAGCATCGCAGAGATAAGAGTTTCCAAGATGAACCAAATGAGAAGTCTGAAGCCAGAAGGAGATATATCTGGCTAGACCTTAAACTTGAAGGTTATTTTTGTTTTTACTAACTGTGAACCCAAATGACTTTTATCTTTGGAAAAAAATAATATGAGTGAGTCCGTTTCTAATAGACACCCCCAATATATCTCCTGTAATTTTGCCAAAATATCCGAAATAGATCTTGACCAAATTAGTCACATCTTCTTGAAATAATTACAGTGACATGTCATAAAGGCTTCTAATATTTCCTCTACACCCTGATCCAAACCCCAATGTGTCTGGATTCTGTGTTTTAAGTACTCTTTCTGAGCCAGCACTTCGCCTGGATCAGTTCTTGTCCTCTCGGTAGCCCTTGGAGGGGGCATCATTTATCTCCACTTTCCAGATGAGGAATTTGAGGCTGGAGTAGTTAAATGACCCCTTGGAACCAGAGTCTGGATTTGAACCCAGCTCTATGTTCTTGCTAACATGGTCCCCTGCTTGGTTCTCCAAGAGGCCTTAGCCAGGAGAAACTGCCCTGTCCCCAAAGCCACCAACCATGATTCATAAACCTTCCCCTCCTGGGGCTAGCCTGGCTTCGTCCCTTGGGGGCAGCTGCCTGGATCAGCCACTCACTAACTTCGGTGACAGTGATGCCTCCTCTATGTGGAGGAGAAATAAAATCCTCTGCCTTTCAGGGCTGCACTTGGGAATGGAGCCGACAGGCACCTCAAATAATGCCAGAGTGGCTAGAATTCCTATTTTACTTCCAAGTCCCCAACCCCAACCCCATGTGAATGGGACGGGTGCTCAACATTTCCTATCAGAGGGTCAAAGGAAGCCTAGGACACAGACGACATGTTGCATAAGGTGGGGGAAAGTCCCTCGGGGGTGGGAAAATTGGTGATTTTGTTTCTGGGTGATTTTTAGGTTTGTGTTTCCAAACTCTCAGCTTGCAAGCGGGTTGTGCTGTTCTCTGTGTGAGGCTGCGAACCAGGAGCTGCGCCCTCAACTTAGCAGCAATTCATTGGGAGAAAGGATCCCTCCCTCGTGGAACTGTAAGACTTACTCTGATGAGAGAAAAGTTGGGCTCTGCGGGGGGTGGGGGAGAACAGGTGTCTTGGAATCACGGAAATGCCATCTGTAATCAAGCCATCGAGCTGGCAGTCCCCTGGGGAGGGAGCTATTGGCAAGACGGCTCATTTTTATTTTGGGTGCTGGGGGTGGAACCCATCACCTCGCACCCAAGTGCTCTACCACCAAGCTACATCCCCAGCCCCCAGGTGTATTTTTCTGAAAGGTGGATGAGGATCGAGCAACCTTTGTTGCTTCCAGACCTCTGGAGGGTCAGCTGAATGCCAGCCCACCTGCCTCCCCTATGCACTTGACCATAAACACAGATGCCAGGTCCTGCCCAGCTCCTGCCCTGGTCTGAGTGGCCCAGTATCCAGAGGTGCTGAGGCCCTGGAATCTGTGTTCCCATACAGATCCTGGGAACTGCTGGGAACAAGGGCCCTCCACTTCCTGCCTCCCTCTTACATATGACAAAGCCCAGGTCCTCGGAGGGGGTGGGGACCAGGACCCTCCTGCCTGTGTCCTGAGCAGTGACCTCTGCTTCCCACAGGGTCCTTCTTCCTGGGCCCCAGCCCCTCTGCTCAGGCCTGCTCATCAGCCAGAGCCATTTCTACCCACTCTCCCTAAGGGAGTGTTCCCTGTTCCTCATTAAGGAGACTCTGGGTATTTTTGTCTCTAGGAGAACTGTATTTCATTGCCAGCAAATAACTTTAAATAGAAAAAATATGACCAAAATTAGACTGGAAAATAGAAAATCAATAGGAAGGGGGTGGGTCAAGTACCAAGCTACTCTCCGGGTGAGGAGTGGGGCTTTGAGCCTCTGGGGCCACCTCTCTGCAAATGGAGACCATCATAGCGATCACGCCATGAGGATCCTCTGATAAAATACCTACAACATATTTGGCACAGAGCTTTGAAGTGCCCATCACCATTGAAGTCACTGGGCACACTCACTGCTTGCACTTGGAGATGATTGTGCAGAGAAAGCATTAAGGGAGTCAGTTCCCAGTTGACCTTTCCCAACCAAGAGCCCCTTACAGCGTGGTGACATCTCTCTATGGATAGGAACTTAAGTGCCTGTCTCTACCTCCTTCCCCACCCCAATCCAGCTGCTCACAGCTGCAAGAGTGACCTTCCAAAGATCTAACTCAGATCACATGATTCTCCGCTGGGGCAGGATGATGCACGCCTATAATCCCAGTGGCTTGGGAGGCTGAGGCAGGAGGATGGCGAGTTCAAAGCCAGCCTCAGCAATTTAACAAGACCCTGTTTCTAAATAAAGTCTAAAAAACAAAACAAAACAAAAAACAAAAGGGCTGGGGATGTGGCTCATTCAATCCCTGGTACAAAACCAAACAAACAGACAAACAAAAAACAAACAAAAACCAAAACACATAATTCCCAGTCTTAAAACTTCCCCCGTTTAGGTGCCTGACAGGT
>JAJEJO010005544.1:226153-258463 GCA_020662805.1 Glaucomys volans | reverse complement strand
GTGTGTGGTGAATATAGACCATAGACATGAGAGCCGCTGGGGAAACACAGTCCCTTTTCCACCTTTGGTCTTTATCATGGCTGGGTGTGATACCTGGATCTGCAGCAGCAACCTTGTGACTATGAGGATAAAACTGATGTGATTCAGAGGTCAAATAGGAGATTCTGCTTTCTTTTCTGTGAATTCCAACAAATATCCTCAGGTAGACTGACTTGGAAGGGCCTGATTAGGCCAAAAGCCCAGCCCCAAACAATCTTGTGGCCGGGCTTGAGTTCTGCACCCACTCACCCTTGTAGTTCACCCTTGTCATTCCACCCACACTGTCCCTTCTACCTGAGGTGTTTCCTCTCCAGCCCTACATCCTCTTCCTAGTGCTGCTCAGGGGCTCCTGACCACCTCTGTGGCCATGCTCAAGCCTTGGGACCAAGCCAGCAGGAGGCACAAGTCCCATCTCAAAGACTTGCAGACCAGAGCAGGAAGTGAGACCCACAGGCACTCGCTCAACACACCTGAGATGAGTAGAATATTCCTTTTGCTCAGGAACTGGGCCGGGGGCTCCCAGGCTAAGGAGACAAGCACCAGCCAAGTACAAAGCACGAGGAGGTGACAGAAGCCACCACCCACAGCTCCACCTGGGAGAAGGAACAAGCTCTCAGACTGGCTTGGCCAGGGGGGCACCCTGGTGGTGTGGAGGCCAGGAGACTCGGCTCCGTCTCCCTGGGACAGGCTGCAGTGGGACACCTCCACGGCCTGATGCACAAGTCCTTCCCCTTCCCTGGGCCGACTGAGCTCGTGCCTGTGGGACCTGCCTGGGAGAAGAAGTGGGAGAGCCAAGGCAGCCCCTTGGGTGTCCACGTGAGCACTGCAGTTGCTCATGGGCAGATGCTAGGACAGGGCTGGGTGGAAGGAATTCCTTAGGGATTGGGGTCGGTGAGAGGAAGGGGCGGTGGTAGGAGCAGAAGGGGACGTTGGGCTGCAGGATGACCCAGGACGTCCCCTTCCCTCCTCTCCTGGCTCTCCAGTCATTCCCCTCTACTCTGCTGGTCTTTCTTCTATTTATTTGTAGTTTCTTAGAATCAGTGCCTTGTGCACAGGGAGAGCTTCTCGGTGGTTTGTGCCCGCACGCCTGTGGGAAAATCACCACAATTCCCCTTCCCCGCCTCCTCCCTCCCCTTGGCCCTGTCCTTCACTCCCCGACCTCCCTTCTGTTCTCCTAGAATTCTTTCTTTTCCTTCCTCCCTCTTCCTTCCTTTCTTTTCTCTCTCTCTCTCTCTCTGTTTCTTTCGCTTTCTCTCTTTCCCTTTCTCTCTTCCCCTTTCTTCCTTTCCTTATTTTACTGTAGCTTCTGCATACCAGAGAAAACACATGACCTTTGACCTTCTGGGTCTGGCTCACTTCACTCCACGTGATGGTCTCCAGTTCCATCCATTTATCAGCAAATGCCATCGTTTTGTTCTCTGTGACTAGTCCTCCGCTGAATCGCAGCATCCTGACCCTCCCCTGACTTCTGCTCTTGCTCTCCTACCAAGGGGACCATCCTCCCGTGGCAGCCAGAAGGACCTCTTAACATCATAGACAAGACCCAGACACTCCTCTGATTAAAGTCCTGGGAGCTCCAGCTCACCCTGGCGTCCCTCCGGATGCATGCCTAGGGCCCTGGAGGTTCTGATCCTTTCTCAGCGTGTCTAGGCCTCTCTCTCTGGTGCGGGTGCCCCGACTTCACCAGCCTTCCCTCTGTGCCTGGAACACACTTGCTCACTTCTCAATCGCTATTCACCCATCTGAATTCCTGTCCCCTGGGGCTCTGCGTTGCCTGCTGCTTCTTGGTCCTTCAGGTCTGTTCTGTCATCTCCCAGGAAGAATGTCCCCAACTCCTATTATTCTTCATCACACCACTCTGCATCCTTCTCTGCACCTTCCAGGGTCTGTGGCCCTCTGATCTGTCCATGTCCTGGTCCTTCATCTATGTTCCTCACTAGGCTGAGCCCCCCCGAGGGCACCATGAGACACAGGGTTGCTCCCAGAATCCCTGAGGAAGGAGGAAGACCAGGAGAAGGCAGGGAGAAGAGAGAAGGAAGGGAAGAAGCCCTGGCCATACTCAGAGGCCACAACTGCCCTCCAGACACCCCTTGCCTCCACCCGAGGTAGGTCTCTTCGAGATTAGCCTTCAGGTGACCAACTTGGAAGCTCAGAACTACCCAATTAGAAGCAGCAAAACAAAAATGGAAAGATGTCTTTAGGTTCCTTGAAAGCAGAAGTCACATCTCACTCATTCTTTGATGACAGGAGCTTGGGCTGCCCTGGCCCTGAGTGGGGTTCGGTCACTATTTCACAAGTGATCTAAATAGCATGACATTGAAAGGACAATTTCCTTTGGCTGAAGGAAATCTAAGAATGTCCTGTCTCAGTTTCCCCAGGCAAGCAGCTCTGAGCTCCGGTTCCTTGGCTGCCAGAATAAGGAGTCCGTCTGGGTGGCCACCTCCACCTGAGGGGCCTCTCTCCAGGCTCCTTGCCACATCGGCAGCCCGGAACTTCCCAGGCGACCCAGTGGACCAGCTGGCCCCAACGGCTGTGGAAGGGTGTCTACCCACCTTTGCCAGAGCATAGCTAATATCCCAGGGGGCTTTCTCTAATTAAAACCAAAACCGCAATTATAGTTGTGCCGAAGCGTATGCACATGGTGCCACTTAAAGGGAGAGATTTACAAGGTGTTAACAACTCCAGAGTCAGCCCTACCCCAGCACCAGGTGCTCCAAATCATCAAAATTAGAACCAAACGAGTCAATGGGGCTCAAGATCCCAATATCCAGCGAGGCCTGATGGGTGATCCTGCTAAAGATTGTTTGAAGCACACCAACCATGCTCCGGCCGCAGGGCTTTTGCACTCACTGTTTGGCTCCCTCTACCTCTTCTTGCCTGGTTTGGTAGAGATTGGAATCTCTACTCAAACATCAATTCTTCTGCGATGCCTTCCTCGATCACTTAGATCTGTGCCTGGCTTTGTGTTTCTTCACAGTGTTTATTATCATCTGTTATGACATATTTATTTGTATTGAGAATGACAGCCCAATATCATTTGCACAAATTCAAAATACAAATAAACTTGAGAATTTTTATGATTTTCAGAGATACATGTATACCAAAGAAGACCCAGTGTGCATTCTAAGACAGTTGACTTCTTACAGTGTGTGTGTTGTGGGGGACGAGGGGTGAGGCAGGGGAACAGAAATGTTAGTTCAGAAAGAAAATAAAACAAATGAGAACATTTAAAGTCCCTGATTGCAATAGTGGGGCATGATTTGGGGAACACGATAAGCTTGAATATTCCTTCCTATCACTTTTTAAAATTATTTTTATTGGTGCTTTGTGAATATATGTAATAGTGGGATTTGTTGTGACAGATCTGTACATGCACTGAATATAATTTGATCAATTTTGTTCCCCAGGACCTCCCCTCCTTCCTCCCCTTCTCTTCCTTCCCTCTACTTGGCCGTTCTTGTCACTTTCTATCCTCCCTAAAGTTCTGTACTTTGGGATCACTTTCTTCTGGCTTGTGGAAATTGCCTTATTGAGCTACTTATTTCACTGCAAGATTTCTGGTGATAAATGCTTTCAGCCCCCCTCCACTTTTATTGTCTAGAAACATCTTTATTTTGGCTTCATTTTTAAAGGCTCTTTTCAATGCACAGAGACTTCTAGGTCAGCATTTATTTTCTTTCAGCACGTCATACAGGTCCTTCCATCGCCATCCAGATTTCATCCTTTCTGTTGAGAAGTTCATCATCAGTCTAACGGCTGATCCTTCACGGGTGAAGTGTCATTTGTCTCTGGCTGCTTTAAAGGTCTGTCTCTGTCTTTGCTCTTTGGTGGTCTTACTACCATGTTCCTGTGTATCATCTGTTTTCCCTCCTTGGGGTTGGAATACTCCTTGAGAGTGTGGTATCAGCACCACAATGGGTTTATAATTTTGGCTTTTATATTTTTACACTCCAGAGCTACTGTTTGATTCTATAGATAGATGATAGATAGATAGATAGATAGATAGATAGATAGATAGATAGATAGATAGATAGATGATAGATAGACATTTCACTTCTCTGGTGAAATTCTTCATGTGTTCATGTATCTTGTGCATATTTCTATTTTTGAACGTATGGATGTTAGTGTCTTAAAATCATTCTTACAAATCTCTTTCTGTTGCTGATTGCATTCTCCTTGTTTTCAGATCTGTGGTCCTGGTTATGGCATGACTAATAATTTTAATCAAGTGCTACTCATTCATACTATAGAGGAGCCAGGCAACACATTTCCCCCAGAGAAGATTGCTGATTGCTAGGCAGCGAGTGGGGGTTATCTCCTTGATCCAGTCAAGGTCAAGACTGTATGATGTCCTTGGGCTACGGTTTGAATAATGATAGTGGCCCCTAAAGTCCATATGTTGAAACCTTGGTCTCCAGGGTGGTGCCATCAGGAGGTATGTGGACCTTTAAGAGGTGGGGCCTAGTGGGAGGTCCCTAGGTTATTGGGGGTGTGGCCTCAAAAGGGATTATAGATTCAAGATATGACTGCTCACTCTGACACACATACTCCTATGATATGCTGCCATCTTCCCTCACCAGACACTACCAGCAGTGCCCCACCCAATCATAGACTTGGATTTCCAAACCTGTGAGCTAAATAAACCTTTTCTCTTTATAAAGTTAAAAGTCTCGGGTGTTTTGTTGTGGTATCTAGTACAACTGGGAAGGTCAGTCTTCCTGTGGTTCTGAGTGATGCACCAATCTCTTCTTGAGGCTTCATTCCTAGGTTTACAGTTCATGCAGCCCCAAAATCCAGCAAGTGTCCTGAGAGACTACTGGCTGGGAGCCAAAGCCCCCAAATCTTCCAGAGGCTCTGGTTTCTTCCACAGTGGTCCACCACTATACAAACCTGGATTCTCATCACTTTCATTTTCCTGTAATTGGCAAGTGATCGGGCATAGAAGTGGCCACATAATTCAGCCTCCTTGCTCCCAGGCTGTCCCATCCTCTGTTGCATTTTAGAACATTGTGTTTTTCTAGTCCTGTGCAGCCTGGCAATGCTACTGGTTTCTCTAGTCCATTTGTGCTTCTACTCTTCTGGGCAAGCATTTCTCACTTTCTCTCACTTCCTTGGAATAAGACTTCTTTTAAACGTCCACATTCTCCTATCCCCTTGTCTCTCTCTCCACCCCCTGACCCCTCTCCCTCCTGTGCCGTGGATCCCAGCTTCTTTCCTCTAATCAAGGACCTGGCTCCCACAACTGCCCCACATATCATTTCCCCTCTGCACTACCTCATTCCTATGAGCTGGCAAATACCCCATCATTCCCCATCCACACTCTAGAATGAATCACTTCTCCTGCCTCAATATCATATTTTGTTTCTCCCATTTTGCAGCAGAACTCTTTCAAAAATATGTGCATATGTCCTTTCCTTCCTCACCCATCAGCTTTCTTCCCCCATCCCACCAAAATTGCTCCCACCAGGGCCACAACCTCTACTTGCCAAATCCAGAGGTCCCTCCACAGCCCTTCCCTTCCTTG
Source organism: Glaucomys volans (assembly GCA_020662805.1). Taxonomy (NCBI): domain Eukaryota; kingdom Metazoa; phylum Chordata; class Mammalia; order Rodentia; family Sciuridae; genus Glaucomys; species Glaucomys volans. The sequence continues at coordinate 252,900 of JAJEJO010005544.1, read as the reverse complement.
ATGGCCTCCAGGCACTTGATGTGTTATGGGGTACAACTTAAGAACAGATTGATCACCACTGAGAAGTCCAAATTTGAGAGTCTTTATTAAGCTGGCTGGCTGACTATCTCACACAATGCCCCAAAAGTGGCTGTTGGGAGAACAGCCCCGACCATAAGGTTTCAGGGGTTCTTACACCATAAATCAGTACATCAATCCTAAGTGTCTGTTGCTATGATCCAAAATTACAAACTGACATCATGAGATCTGAAATCATCAGCAGAGGGGGAAGTGGGTCAAAATGACTCTACCTAGGTACAAACTAAAGAATAGTGACTAACATTCACATTATGACGTTGACATCACCGCTCACACGGTGCGCTGTTTAGGAGAAATAGGAATCAAAAAGAGAACAATGTTTCATCGTATAAGAATTGCCATTTTGTCATTTCATACTGGTCAACATGTCATGCTAAGTAACTGATGATGGGTGCAGAGGCGGGTGTTCCCGTGGGAGAAGCTAAGCAACTGTTGACGGGTCCAGAGATGGGGCATTTCCATGGAAGAAGCATTTCCTACATAACTTGGAGTCTCAGAGCAAAATGGAGTCTTTTAAGTCATTGCCCGTGTAGCCTGGTCTGTAATACTTCCATGGAGCTAAATCTGTCGGCTCATCACAGATGCAGTTCTCATGGGTCGTTCTCCCCCAGGTTCCCAACCACTGAATGTTGGAGGCCCCAGAGCTCCGTCCAGGGCTCCTTCTCCTCCTCCAGAAGCAGACTTGCGACTGCAAGGAGCAAACATGTAATCACCTCAAGCCCCCCAGGGAATATGATTAGCCCAGGTAACACAGGATCAGAGACCCCCCCCACATCTAAGATCATATGGATGGTATCTGGTGGACCCCAAAGAGAAGCCCAAGGTTTTACAAATACCCTTCCTTTCATGCAGAATGGAGTTTCTGTTTGGGGCAATTTCCCATGGCGAGTTGAGGAGACCTCTTAGGGAACTCCTGAATTTTCCATTCTGCTTGAGTTTCCTGGGTTGAGGCTGGGTCACCACATGGCGCACACTTCATTTGACTAGGTTTAACTAAACATTTTTCCAGAAGGGCTGCTCCTGCCTGCACCCTTTCCAGCAGGGTCTGTGGCCTCTTGTCTCCACACCCTGCCAACGCTTGGCATTACCAGCCTCCTAGTGTTCAACAGGGTAACAGATGTAAAGTGCACCTCAGGGATGTTTTATTGATCAGATTATGAATGAATTTGAGCACCTCTCATTCACTGGCTTGTTTTCCCTCCATAAATAGCATCCTTTTCCCTTTCCAGTTTTCTGTTATGAATTATATACTTTCGTTGCCAATTTCAAGGAACTCTTGGAATAGCAGTTTAGTGATTTAGCCCTTGTTGGGTTGAGAAATTGCAAATATCGTTTTCCAATCTGTCATCAGTGTATTTTCTTCATGTATGTGTCCATCATTTAAGAAATATATTTAATTTCTAAATTTTAAAAAATGTTATTGTAAAATAAAAATACATAAACAGAAAAAATCACACAAAATGAATGTTTAACTTAGCCAATTCTTCTATGCTGAGCCCTTTAGCTGTCACACAGGCCAAGCTCTGTCACTTTGCTGGGCACTGAGAAACCCCTCCAGTGTCTTGTCCTCCTTTTTCCTCCCTAAGTAGCATGATCCTGGCTTTAATAGCAATCACCTTCTTAGGTTTCTTGTATCATCCAAATATGTGTCCTGAGCCCTGGTGGTTTAGTCTTGTCCATTGAAATCCGTCTGTTGAGGAAGCTGGGTCACCTGACCTGTACAGAGTCCCGACATCTGGTTTTGGTGAGCTGCTCCTCCTGGTGAAGTTCAGCCTGACCCTTGGTCTGCTGTGATCTTTGGTGCTCCATCAGGTCCCAGTGCTGCGTTCTTCCATCAGGTGGCACATGGTGTCTGGCTGTCTCTCTCTAGGAAGCCATTGATGCTGAACGCTTCCAGCCAAGAATTCACTGGGAACTGGAAAATGAGGATGTTCTGTCTTTCTAAATCTTTTTACTGGAGTGATTTCAGTAAAAAGATGTCTTTCTTGTTGGCCATTGGTTGCTCCATGGACAGGATTGGGTTCCCCTTCTCCCAACCAATACATAGATGTCCTAGTCCCCATTGTGACTGTATTTGAAGAAAAGGCTTTGAGGGAGATAAAGATAAATGGGGCCATGAGGGTGGGTCCTTAATCTGATAGAGCTGGTGTCTTCACAAAACAGAGAAGAGACACCAGAGATCTTTGTCATTCTGTCCATCTGCACAGAGGAAAGACCAGGAAGACACAGATGGCTGTGAGAAACCAGGAAGGGAGACTTACCAAAGACCAAACTTCTAGGCACCTTGATCTTGGATTTCCAGCCTACAGAACTATGAGAAGATAAACCTCTGTCATTAAGCCGCCCAGTCTGTGGTAGTTTGTCACAGCAGCCCAGCAAGCTAAGTTACTGGTGGTATAATTCACACGTGAAGGGGAAGACAACTAGCTGCCCAGTTTCTCTGGACAACAGTTTTTGAGACACTGAATGTTCCTTTCATTCAAAGGTTGCTATTTAGATTTGTTTGTCATTAAATCATGGATTTATGGAATTTATGATTTTTCGATCCTTTGCATTTTGATTCTGACCCTCAAATTGTCCCATGTGGCCAGTAGGAGCTGCTTCACGCTGGTGCCTGAGTCCTTTTCCTCTTTGAAGCTTCTTTGTATCTGGCATGATAAAATGATCCAGGCTTTTCTTATCCTCATTTCCTGTCTCAGACCCAGAACCAGCCATTTCTTCAAGATCTGTGGTTCCTTCTAATGTGAAATGGCCTTTGAGGACTACAATCGAAGAACTAGGGAGGTTTGTTGCTCCTGGACTGGCAGTTATTTCTAGGCCTGTTCAGTGGGCAAAGCTCATAGACACATCCGTAAAATGATTCAGAAGTTCACCAAAGTGCTTCCATTCTAATGTAGGAGTTGTAAGTTTAGCTGCTATCATATTCTTTTATTCTAACATCCTGAAAATTCTGGTTCTCAATGTCACAATGAATGACGGACTTAGAACGGCAATGCTCCGTCGTTGTCATTTGCTTTATCCCATGTGACACACATCGCAATCTTAATTATAATCACTGAGAACAATTTTAAAATTTTGCATATGTAATCTCTTTCCCTCTCCCATTTTTAAGCTTCATTATCAGATCATAAAGCCTTTAATACTCTTCTCTCTTCCCTTCACCCATCAGCTGGCCTTAATTCTACAAGTAGATATTAGCGCTCACTTTCAGTCTTATATCAACACCTCTCCATTTGTTTTTGTTGTCTGTAGTTTATTTTCTGGTAGATTCCTCAGGAAAGGCTTGTGGGAAAAGGTTACAACCCACACTGCAGTTAATTCAGAGAGCCGGAACGGGGATCATGGAGATTAGAAAAAACAAACAGACACACACAAAGAGAAGAGGCTGGGACCCGGTGGGCACTACACTTGGTGGAGTGCAATGACCATGAGTCAGCTCAGCCAGTTTATAATATAGATTGTATTGTTGAAAAGGATTTATTGTGAGAAAGTTATTTCAAAGCACTTAAAGTGAGGGGCAAACTTCTGTGCATCTTAATTATAATTATCAGGTTGCACCCATAACTCTACTCCCAGGTAGCTGGCATTTGAACCCAAGGTTATGAACTGATAAAATTCTAAAATTCTTAGGCTGGCACAGAATCCCCCTTTAGAACAGGTTGATACCATAGAAACTGGGGAGTCTTCAGTTGGCACCTTTGCACTGAGAAATTCCCAAGAGAGGTATCACCTCTGTCTCTGGGCAGTTCAAGGACCATGATTCATTTGCCAACAGAAAAAATATTTCCTGGGTTGGGGATATAGCTCAGTTGGTAGAGTGCCTGCCTCGCAAGCACAAGGCCCTGGGTTCAATCCCCAGCACTGAAAAAAAAAATTTCCTGAACTCTTATATGTTGATAACAATCTATGCCCTTTTTATCTGGGAGTCAACTTTGATGAATGAAAATCCTTGGTTCATTTTTTTTTCCTTGAAATTCTTAAATGGGTTACTTCATTTTCATCTACCATATAGCACTGGTATTAAAAAAAATCTAATAATAACCTAATGTTCTTTCTTTATGCCATGTGCCCTTTGCCTAAATACCCAGTTTTTAAATTTTTCTTTAAAGTCTGTCCATTTTACTGACATGTATAGTATGTCAGGAAAGGTCAATAATGTCAGGTGTGGAGTGCTCTCTTTCATTATGTATTTTCAATTTGTACCTTCAAATATTTTGTTTTGTTTTAAAGATTTTTTTGGAATTATACTTCTTAGTACTTTTTCTGTTTTTGTCTTGATTTTCTCTTTCAAGGACTCCTATTATCCATATGATGGATTGTCTTTGCCTACTGATATTTATCACTTTTTCTTTCATTTAAAATTTTTTTTCTCTCCTCCTTTTTTGGGTTTAAAATTTCTGTCCTTCTCACTTCTCTTTCTCTCAAGGTGTATTTGTTGTTTTTATCCACTCCATTCTTTCTAGTCTAGACTTATTTCTCAAATCAGGTCCTTTTATTTCTACATGTAACTGCTAATTGGTTTTTCCTAATGCCTTTTCGCTCATTTTGAGATGGTCTCTGACTTAAATGACTTGACTTAACACTTTCTCAATTTTTTTTGACTGTCCAGTAGTAACCATGCTTCAAATTTTTAATTGTAATCTTTCCTAAGCTAGCAATATGAAGGCTGATTCCCCCTGCTGACACCTCAACTCCCAGTCAAGAATTGGGAACCCTGTCACTATGGTGTTCCCATCCCCCAGCAGTTACTTCCAGTCGATGCTTCCAATATCCTCCAGGTCAGTGTGCTTTCAGCCACCATCTTTCATTTTCATCACAGTGTTCACTAAATGACTTGAGTTGTTTGTAACATTATTATAAAATAGGATTTGTGTTGGATGGTTTTGCCCATTGTAGGTTATGTTATGAGCTTGTTAAGTTTGTTAGGTTGAGCATATGTAGTGCATTTTTGATTTTCGATATTTCCAAGGTAAGATGGCTTTATTGGGATATAGGTCAATGAGAATCTGCAGCTATTTCTGGACACATCACTCTCTGGAGGGTTTCCTTATCTGCAGGGATGTTGTGCTCCATATTCTCGCCACCACTCTCTCTTTTGTCACAGATTGAACCCAGGGGTGCTTAACCACTGAGCCACATCCCCAATCCTTTTTATGTTTTTAAATATTCACAGGGTCTCACTAAGTTGCTTAGGGTCTCACTAAGTTGCTGAGGTTGGCCTTGAACTTGTGATCCTCCTGCCTCAGCCTCCTGATCTGCTGGGATCACAGGTGTGTGCCACCACACCCAGCTCCACATTCTCTTTTTTCCTATAATAATTTTGTTAGGGATCTGACCTTGATACTTTCCTGAGGCTCACTTTTATGTTAATTTAAGTGATATAAACATTTAGATGGAGGCTATTTAGAATTAACCCAAGTTCAGGGGAACTCTTCCAAATTCCTGGGACTCGCTCTTTTGTTGCTTTGTGTGATGTTCTGAAATACCCGGGCTCTGGGCCCCTCTTCACCTAAGCCAGGACCTTCTTTTTCCTTAACTGCCACTGACCTCAGCTGCTCCTGGTGCAGGTCTGATCTCACACACCCTCATGGCTCTTGGCAGTTGCCCATGGTGTGCTTCTCCTTGGCGATAAAGGGAACACCCGGTCACTTACTTGCATGGCACATGCAGGCCATGAACTTTAGATTTGCTCTCTCTGTTTTTATGTAGGGGTTTAGGATTATCCAAAATTTATGCCTCTTCTCAAATTTTCCCTAGAAATTTTTTAAATCAGGTCAAATTCAAACCTGAATCTCTCACATTAGGCTATCAAAACCCACAGTGGTTACTGCTACTGCTGCTGCAAATTTGGAATTAATGAAAGCATAGGTGTTGATCTGGTTCAAATGGTGCTATGATAACATAGTTCTTCAAGACTGTGTCCCACTGTGGTGGACGGCACAGCAGGGCAGTCTGGTAGATGCTGGACTCAGTTGGAGTGGACATTGCATGAGCTCTTGGGTTCTTTGGGGTTGGGGATGCTGCCAACATGTCTCCCCAGAATTCCAATGTAGAGGTCAGGATACGTGATGATTCTGGACTGAGATTTAGATCCAGGAGGATCCAGCTCCCCTCATCTTTCCATGTGGCCTTGACTGGATCCTCTGCCATTTCTGACCTTAACTGAATTCACCCTCCATCTCTAGGTAAATCTCAGTGGAGTGAGACTCATGTGCAGGTGAACCTGATGTGGGCTTGGACTTCTTTGGAGACAAAAGCTGCTCATGTCTTCCTGTTCCCCTCACCTGCTTTCCAATTCCATCTGGAGATCTGTCCCCTCAGCTTCAGCCTCAGGCTGATGAGGGGCCCTCAAAACTGCCTAAGAGAAATGCAGATAATGTGCCGCCACTCAAGGCCAGCATGGATTCTCCAGAAGAGCTTGGAGGGATGTGAGCTGGGGCTTGAGTTTCTTCTGGGGACTCCAAGGAACTTGGGGGCCTAGGCATTCTCTCCCAAAGGGAAGCCAGATACACCCTGTGTTATGAGTCAGATGTGTCTCATGAAATTCATATATTCAAACATGTCAGAAAATGACCTCATTGGGGAATAGAGTCACTTAGGGTGAGGTCATACTGGAGGGGGGTGGCCCCAACCCAATATGTCTGGTGTCCTTATAAAAAGGGGTGATTCGAATGCAGACAGGCCCAGAGGCCGGACACGATATGACTACTGGAGCTGGTTGCCAAAAGCCAAGGAACCACAAGAATGGAGGAGAGAGTTCTGGAAAAGACCCTTCCTCGACACCTTTAGAGGGAACTCCATCCTGCCAACACCTTGGTTTTGTGGATCTGGTCTCCAGGACTGTGAGATGGTAAACTTCTCTCTTGTTCTAAGCCACCCTGATTGTGCTGGTTGTTATATCTGTCACAGGAAATAAAGAATCTCTAGATTAGAGGATGTAAGTGTGTGTGTGTGTGTGTGTGTGTGTGTGTGTAGCTAATGAATCAAACAGATACTTCTCAAAATAAGAAATACAAATAGCCAACAAATATGTGAAAAAAAGTTCAACATCATTAGCAATTAGGGAAATGAAAATCAAAATTATACTGAGATTTCATCTCACACAAGTCAGAATGGTAGTTATCAAAAATACAAATAATAAGAAGTGCTGGAGAGGATGTGGAGGAAAAGGAACACTTTCACACTGTCGTGGTTTTATAAATTAGTACAACCACCTTGGAAATCAGTATGGAGGCTCCTCAAAGGACTAGGAATGGAACCCACCACAGGACCTGGCCATATCACTCCTGGGTATTTACCCTAAAGAATTAAAGTCTTCACACAGTGACACATGCATGCCCAGGTTTATAGCAGCTCAATTTACAGTAGCCAAACCATGGAACCAGCCTAGGTGTCCATCAGCAGATGAACGGATAAAGAAAAATGTGGTGTATATACATGATGGAGTTTTATTCAGTCATAAATAAAAATGAAATTATGTCATTTGTAGGAAAATGGATGGAACTTCAGACCATCATGTTAAGCGAAATAAGCCAAACTCAGAAGGTCAAGAGTTGTATGTTTTCTCTCACATGTGGAAGCTAGAGAGGAAGAAGGAAAAGAAAGATGAAGGTTGATCTCATGAAAATCAAAGGGAGATCAGTAGAACAGAGGAAAGGGACAGCGGGAGGGGCAGGGGAGGAGAAGGAAATGCTGGGAACGGATACTGGCCAAATTAGGTTGTTAAAAAAAATACACTCAGAGTCCCTGTAGCTCATGGGTTGCAAATCCAAAAGCCCACAAGTCCGGGCAGATGACAAGAATCAGTGGAGCCAGCTGGTACCCAGGAGCCCACGCGCCCTCTGAGTGGCTCCAGCCCCAGCTGCAGGCTGAACAGTATCCATTACAAATATCTACAGTTAGGTAGGAGTGTATTTGTTTAGAATGAGAAAAGGAATGAAAATAAACCACTGCATTTTAAAAGCTGACAAACCCCACAAGGAACATCAAAGGACGAGGAAGGCAGGAGCTGCCAGAGTGAAGGGGCGCTTCGGAGAACTAGGTGCTCCCTCCCATGCTGGGATTGTGACAGCCCCTCAGGAATTAGGCACAATCTGGTGAGGAAGAAGAATCTTAAACTAACAGAATCCTAACTTCATCTCTTTCTTCTCCCCATCTCCCCATGCAGTCATGTAGGTCCTCCCACTGTTTCTCCCAAGAGAGACCAAGCATGCTCCTGCCTCAGGGCCTTTGCACTTCCTGTCCCTTCATCCAGATGACCCTTCTTCCCTGAAACCTCCTGGGCCCTCACTCTCTTCTATCTTATAGGTCTCTACAAAAAATGTCATCTCATAGCCAGGCGCAGTAGCTCATGCCAGCAGCTAATCCCAGCAGCTCAGGAGGCTGAGTCAGAAGGATAGCAAGTTCAAAGCCAACCTCAGCAAAGGTGAGGTACTAAGTATCTCAGTGAGAACCTGATTCTAAATAAAATACAAAAAAGGGGGTGCTGGGGATGTGACTCAGTGTCCAAGTGACCGTGAATTCAATTCCCGGTACCCAAAAATAAATAAATACATGTCACCTCATGGGGACATTTTCTCTGACCAGGATATAAAATAACACTCCATCAATACCTGCCCCTTCCCTTGATTGGCTTTTCTTCAGAGCACTATCATTATTTATGACATTGCACTATATATTTATTTTATTTCATCTATCTCATCTGCTGAGCTATGAATTCAACTCCACAGCAGCAGAGACTTTTATCCAATATGCCTGTGAATATGTTCCTCTCCTCCTCTCCTTCCCCCCAAATATTCCTGATACATGGAAACCCTGATAAACATCCTGGAATTGACTAAGTCTCTGCTGCCCGTATGAACGCAATAACAAGTTACATTTGTGTAAGAAAAAAAAAATCAGGAAAGTTCTATGTATCAGAATGTGCACCTGGCTTATCTATGCTTGCTGTTGAAATAGATTGATTTTTAAGTCTTGTCGTCTGCAACTGTCCGTTCTTTGCCCTGGGTTTCTAGTTCCTGTAATACTGTGATGTGCGTCAAGGATCGTGGAAATGTTGGCCTCAGAAGCTCTGGACAGCTCACCCTGAAATCCAAAGCTGGGTCTTAATGACTCCAAGATGCCCAGAAGTCAGGAGTACCCTGCTTGATTTCACAGAGCAGTTCCAGCTTCAGGGGATAATTGAAAAGATTATCACCAGGAAATTGTTTACAGGACAAGCAAGCTCCAGACACAGCCATCGCCACCCCCGGTCCCCACCTGGTTTGTATTTCACATGAGCAAATTTCTAAGCACAGAAAAGGGTAGAATTCTGTGTGATAGGTTTGCAAACCTCCAGGGATAGAGGAGGGCAGCCACAGAGGTCGGGGATGCCCAGGTCATCAAGGAGGGGAAGCAGCCCTGAGAACCTGGGTACTGCATGAGCGGACAGGATGGTTTTGGTTCAGGGCCACACAGCCACATGCCCACGGGACCAGGCAGGTGGCTGAACCAGCAATAACAGCCAGGTGTGGGCACGGCACAGGGGCCATCCATATCCCTCCTCAAGGGGGTAGCTTTAGCCAACATTGCCAAACAAGGACACAGGCCCAGGGTGGCCGGATTTTCTGATGACTCATTAAAAGTCGGAAATCCAAATGTGTCTGTGAGATCTTTCAATTTGAAATGATGGCAACAGGATAAAAAAAATTTTAGAAGGACCATTTTCTAGTAAATATTTCCATGTAGCAAACCACCCAGATTTAGTGACGTAAAGCAACCATTTTATTATGTCTATGGCTTCTCCGCGTCAGACATTTGGACGGGGCAGTGGGTCAGCCCCATGGTGTCTGGGGCTTCAGCTGGGAAGACTTAGACCTCTGGTGCTAGGACCATCTGGAGGCTTCTGCACTCACATATCTGGGGCCTGAGCTGGCACGACTCAGGCCAGGCTTGGCTGGGATCGTCCAGAGCACCTACACATGGCTCCCAAGCGTCCTGAGAATGGGCACTGCTGGTGTCCCCGGCGGAAGCTGCCACCCGTCTCTGTTCTCCTAGTACCAATGCTACTGTATCTACTGGTCCAAGCAGCCACACACCCACACAGGGAAGGGAGACATGAGTCCCAACCCTTCATGGAAGAGCATCAACAAATTCGCAGCCTCAGGTCCATCTCCAGCCTCAGCCTGACCCCCAAACATGTCCATAAGTATGGCTAAGGTGTCCTCTCCCTCCTGGATCCAGAGCCCAGACATTTCCACCCCCCTCTTTCTTTCTAGGAAGAGAGAAATCCTCTCTCTAGGAGGATTTTTTTCCCTAACTAAGACCCACTTATTTATTTATTTATTTATTTATTTATTTATTTATATTTGTTCTTTTTCGATATCCATGACAGCAGAGCATATTTTGACATATTGGCTGATTCTATCCTTACGGTAGGTGCTATAGTTGGAATGTGCCCCCTGCCCCAAATCCACATGCTAAAACCAAATCCCCAGTATGATGGCGTTTGGAGAAAAGGGATTTGGGAGAGGAATGCCATTAATGCTCTTGTTAAAAAAAAAAAAAAAAAAAAAAAACCAAGCCCCAGAGATCTCCTTCTCCCTTTCCACCATGTGAGGGCACCATCTGTAAGCCAGGAAGTGGGCTCTCACCAGACACCAAAGCCAGGAGTGCCTTGATCTTGGACTCCCAGTCACCAGAATGGTGAGAACCATCTCTGTTACCTGGAAGCCACCCAGGGTGTAGTAGTTTGTTAGGGCAACTCACACCGACCAAGACACCAGGCACTCTGACAAGTGCCTCTGGTGGGGTCAACTATTCCCAAGTGGGAACTACCTTCCCAGAGGTGATCCCAGAGGGGCGTACGGGAGAGGATGCACAGGAAGGCACGCCTGCCCACACGCAGGGGCAGGGTCATTCTGGCCTCCTTGGCCTTCCTTCATGCAGTGCTCACAATGAGCCTTTGACTAACTGTTCCCATTTAAGAGATGAGCAAACTGAGCTGCATACAAAGTCCAGGCAAGTGGTTGGGTTCATACCAGGTGGAGCCATGGGACTGACTCTACGGCACAGGGAGGCAGGACAAGAGAAGCCCAGCCTGCTTAGAGTGGAGGATGGGTAGGGGAAACTGAGGTCAGTCAGGCAGGCCAAACTGGAAAGAGCCTGCTAAGCTCAACAGTCATGAACTTCATGATTCAGGCAGTAGGGAGCCATCCGAGGTTCTGCAGCCGAGGGATGATTCCACTCACTAAGATCAGCGATGATGCAAGAAATGACTTACCAAGAATCTGTAGATTCTTTTTCCCGTGAATTTCCCCATGTGCTTCCTGCCTGTGTGGTGAGGCTCTGTGGTTGCCAACTAAGCAAAGTAAGAGTCTCAGAAGTTAAAATGTGCAAAGTACTGGTGGCAAAGCCAGCCTGAATTTGGGGCTCCTGACTCCACAGTGATCAGTGAAGAGCAGCGGGCCCTGCATGACACCGAGGACACGGGCCCTTCATTCTGCCCACCAACGTCACCCTCCATCCTCCCCTCTTTTCCTCTTGACAGCCTTCCCTCAACTTTGAGACAGCCCCGTGACCTGTCAATCATGCAGTCCTATTTGGAATGGGCACACGTCCAGGGGGACCAATCAAAGTGCTTCCTAGGGAGGAACATGGATGTTGGAGGGAGAGTCTCAGGCTTTCTCTAGGGCTGCCAAAGGCAAGGAGCCTCTGGCAACCATCTTCACTATCACCTGAGGAATACCTGCCTGCGAACGAAGCCAACATTGAGGACAGCTGAGCTGACAGAGAGGTAGGAAAAGTGGCCCCAGGACACCAATGAGGTCCCAGGTTCTGCCATGCCTGGGCTTCTGCATTCTGAGAGCCACTTGGATTTAGTTTTGTCCCTTGTTCCTGACAGAGCCCTTGGGCCTAAACCTGTCTTAGAAGTAGGACAGACTTGGGTCCTCAATTTCTTCATCTGTAAGATGGGAATAATCAAAACACCAAACCTACAGAGGTTCCGAAGAATTAAATGTACTTCATAAATTGTGAGGTAGCCAGAAAATAAAAGGAGAGAAGGGCACGTGGGATGATGGGGGGGAATAAAAATCACTGTCATTTGCAAAAGATGTAATTATCTTCTTAGAAATTTTGAACTACAGAGGCTAGGGTTGTGGCTTAGTGGTAGAGTGCTTGCCTAGCATGTGTGAGGCACTGGGTTTGATCCTCAGCACTGCATATAAATAAATGAATAAAATAAAGGACTATCAACATCTAGAAATTAAATAAATAAATAAAATTTTAAAAAAGAAATTTTGAGCTACAGATGCACACTTAGAATTCTTAATGAAGTTCAGCCAAGTTGCTGGACAGATGATCCATATTCAAAGATAACAGTGTCTCTATATACCAGCAATGACAAATTACAAGATCTATTTTTTTTTAAAAGAAAAGATTCGCTGGGTGAGGTGGTGCATACTTTTCATTTCAGAAATTTGGGAAGCTGAGACAGGAGTATCTTGAGTTTGGGGCCAGTCTCATCAAACAAGAAAGACCCTGTCTCAAAAATAAAAAGCAATGGGGATGTAGTTCCATCACAAAGCACTCTCAGGTACAATTTCCAGTACCAGAGAGAGAGAGAGAGAGAGAGAGAGAGAGAGAGACCATTCACTGTAGCCACAAAGTCTGTTAACATTCCCAAGAATAAATCTAATTGGAGATATGCAAAAACACTGCGGAGAGATGTACAAATCTGTATTTAGGGACATAAAAGTAGGTCAAGACAATAGTCAAATATAGCAAAATCACAGTGGAGAAGCTCGATGTTATAAATATGGTAATTCCTCCCCCAGTTTATAATATAATGCAATTTTAGACAGAATCCCCCCAAGAGTTTACTGAAATTTACAACTTGGTCCTAACATTCATGTTGAACAAAGGGCCAGAAATACCAAACCTAAAGAAAGATTTGACCTAGAAGACATCAGGACCTACTCACTTCAAGTTTATAACAATAAAATTATGAATACCAAAAGCAAGTTCATTGTTAGGCCCCAAAGCAAAAGAATGCCTTTCTGGATTTTAGTAAATAACCCAAAGTAGGCAGTTATTTTAAAACAGGGTGGAGCCTTTCAAGATGACAGTGCTAACATTTTTAATTGGGAAAATTAATTGGGGAGCGCTGAGATGGCCCCAATGCTTTGGGTTCCTCCCTAGCAAACCAACGCCCAGTGAAAACAGTAAAAGCAAATTACAGACTTAACCAACCAGAAACTGCCAACAACCCTCTAGCTATGGACTCTCCATAATTTTACACCCAAATAAAGCAAATACCTAGCTGCAGCCAATCGTGTCATCTCTTCCTGGTGCTTCTGCCTTCCGCTGACTCAGCTGGCAGCTCTCACTGATGACGTGGCCTCCCCGAACCTCTCTGGTTCTGAGTGCTGCCTGATTCATGAATCATTCTTTGCTCACATAAACTGTGCTAAACTGAATTCATTAAAAGTTTTTCTTCTAACAGCAGAGTGGAGTGTGATTTCTGATCCTATGGCTCTTTTTCCTCTGTAAGAGGAGACACCTTGGGCATCAGTCCTGGGGTGTGACTTACTTTGGTCAGTGTTATAAAAGCTGAGTGGTATAATGCCACTTCTGAGCAGAATCCTGAAGACCCAGCCCATGTTCCCACTATGGCTCTCTCCCGATTTCCATCAGAGCAGCAAACCCTAAATAGGTCCTAGAAGGAAGAAGATTTGGCTAGAACTTTAGCCAAGTCTGGGTGTAAGATGAGCAAGAAATCTGCATTTGGGTTTGTGACCCAATGAGATTTGATGCTCAAGCTTGCTATGTTAGCATATCTCAGGAAATATGACTAGTACAGAAATATGACCTCATAAATTGATCCAATACGGCCATTTTTATGCTTCATTGGAGTAAATATGACAACTGTTTGCAAATAGTAAATTGATGTTAGCCAGTTGCAGTGGTGCATACCTATAATCCCAGGGGCTCAGGAGGCTGAGGGAGGAGGATTGAAAGTTCAAAGCCAGCCTCAGCAACTTAGTGAGACCCCAAGCAACTTAGTGAGATCTTGTCTCAAAATAAAATATAGCAGGGCGTGGTGGCGCACACCTGTAATCCCAGCAACTCGGGAGGCTGAGGTAGGAGGATCACGAGTTCAAAGCCAGCCTCAGCAACTTAGGGAGGCCCTAAGCAACTCAGTGAGACCCTGTCTCTAAATAAAATACAAAATAGGGCTGGGGATGGGGCTCAATGGCCGAGTGCCCCTGAGTTCAATCCCCGATTCAATAACATAATAATAAAATAAAACAAAATAAAATAAAATTTTAAAAAGGGCTGGGATGTGGCTCAGTGGTTAAGAACCCCAGTATCGGGGGGGAAAAAAAGTACGTGGATTGATTTCTTATTGTTCTGCTAAATATGAGCATGTCCCAGAATATTTACAAGGATTTATACTTTTAAAAAAGCATTTTGTGAGTAGATCAGGTTCGGAGTTATGCAGCAGGTTGCCGTCTGTCTCATGAGCTCCACTGCTTACATTAACATGATAAAGCCTCTGCCAGGTCCCACAGCAAAGAAAACTTTATTGACTCATTTCCTGAAATCATTTGGTGACAGGACCCTTGGCCTGCCTGTTAACATAGCATGAGAGTCTGGGACACAGGTTTTTCTTAAATGATTTTTTTTTTTTTTTGAGACATTGAGCCATGGAAAATTAGTGGGCAGGTTTCAAAGGCAAAGCTAAATTTTCTCATTAGTACGTCAGTCATTTCCACGTACATGAACGTCATCATAAGCCTGAAAGCGGGACTCTTGAGAATAGGGGGAGGAAGATACCTTCCCCCTTACAGCCTCGTTATCAGCAGAGTAAGCCCAGGGTGGGCAGAGGTCAGTGACGGTCCCTGCTCCAGGACGGAGGTGGCGGCATTCCTAGCTGCCCTCTGCACTTCCTGACATCCTGACATTTGAGGTTTAATCAAGTCCCATTAATCCCTCCCAGTTTCAAAGCCCTGCATAGGAACCACAAACTCCCACGGCCTCTGACGGGAACCGTGTGGCCAAAGCCAAGGGGAACTCTTTGAAAGGTAATTAGCGTCCTTTGAATCCAGGGCCCTTTGATTTTGCTTCCTGGCTTTAAACAGTCATAGGAGATTTTGCAGAAAGGCGGATAAACAAAAAGGCAGCAGTCAGAGCCCCACACTTTGGGCCTTTTGCTGCCTTTCAAGTTCAGATGTGACCCGAGAGAGGGACTTGCAGAAGGGATCAAGGGTGGGTGAGTCGAGGAGCTGTACCAGAAGTCATTCACTTATTCACTCATTCACTCATTCACTCATTCATTCATTCGTTCAGGCTCATATACCGTGTGCCAAGCTACATGCTAAGCACTGA
The DNA here is from genome assembly GCA_020662805.1 of Glaucomys volans. Classification (NCBI taxonomy): domain Eukaryota; kingdom Metazoa; phylum Chordata; class Mammalia; order Rodentia; family Sciuridae; genus Glaucomys; species Glaucomys volans. Next base: position 237,453 of record JAJEJO010005544.1, on the reverse strand, counting down.
GAGCAGTTTTCCTTGATGATTCATTCATCAGATTTCTCATTTACTGATATCTCTGTGCAGACACTGAGTTAGGCTCCAGGACTATAAGCTTATTGCTTAGTAGGAAAGGCAAATAATAAACAAATTAAAAAATTACCACTGTTGAGAGTAAAATGTCAAGGACCAAATAAATTAAATACAGCCTTTGTCCAGGTAAGAGTTATCTTTACGACAGGGGAGGTCACTCTTTGGGGGAAACAGTGCCTGGGGCCACCATGATCTATGTAAGCCAGTTTAATACAGAGCAGAGGGAACAATCTGTCCACAGAGCTTTGTGCTGTCGCCACATTCAGGAGAATTAGGGAGAGGTCTAGAGAGGAGGAGGAGTCTGTGGAGGCTGTGGTAATGGCCCTGCCCTCTACTGCCCAACACACCTGCCATGGCCTAGCTGGGGCTCGGCTCACACCACCCTCCTCCTCACTCCAGAGCATGGTTGCTGAGGCAAAGGGAAAAGGGAATTCTGCTGCTCAATGTTCCAGCCTAGAAGGGATATGTGTCACTTATACCCACAACTCATGGACCAGATCTTATCCTTAGGCACCAACCCACCCACAAGGGGACCAGCAGAAGTGGGAATGGAGTTAGCAGGACATGTGGATGGCAGACAGAGGGAGCAGACCTGCAAAGACACAGGCCCTAAAAGAGGTTGAAGCGCTCGGGTAGCTCACAAGCCGGCTGGGCTTGCGATGAGCTGGAAGGACAGGGTTAGAATCCACATGGGTGGTGACTGTGATTATCTCCATTTGTGAGAGGAGAGGGCACATTGGCTAATTGGAAGAGGTGGCATTTTGGTATTTGAACCCATGTGGTCTGACCCATGGGACTTTTCATCTCTATGCCGTATTATCTTTAAGGTATAGAAGGGTCAGATTCCAAACGCAGCAATATTTACAAGCCGTGGTTATAGTTGTTTAACACGGATACACTTTGTGTTATGTGTGTATGCATGTTAACATATTCATATTAAATATACAGGATTATTTCCTTCCTAATAAGAAATGGGTCCCTAATTATTCTTAAAATGGAAGAACCTCTTTGAGTATCTTTTCCTTGTCCTCTTTTGGGATAAAGTTGCAGAGAAGTAATAAATTTTCCCGCCAGGCACTGTGGAGCACATCTGTAATCCCAGTAGCTCAGGAGGCTGAGGCAGGAGGTTTGCACGTTCAAGACCAGCCTCAGCAACTTAGCAAGGCTCTAAGCAACATATTTATTTAATAAATATGTACGGAATATTTTAAATTAAAAAAATATATAAAAAGGGTTGGGGATGCGGGCTCAGTGGTTAAGAAGTGTCCCTGGTTCAATCCCTGTCATCAAAAAAAATTTTTTTTCCCTGTCGAGGATACAAGAAGGAATGTGGGGACCGTGGGAAATGAGGAAGAATTGCGCCCTGTACAATGATGGCCACTGCCATTCACTTCCAACCCACGGCTTTACATGACAATGTGGAATCATTTAAATATTTTGAAAATCTTCTGATTTTAGATATTGAATTACTGCAAGATAAAAGCCTAAGAAAATATGTCCACAGGCCAAAAACTCTCCATGGAGCATGAATGTGCATTCTCCGTGTTCTCTGGCCAGCCTCTAGGATGACCTGCAATGACCCCACCCCAGTCTTTACTTCCTCAGGTCGCCTTTGCCTACACAGAGTCAGGGCTAGCCTGCGTGCACAGTAAAATATGGCAGAAGTGACGTGTGTGACTTCTGAAAGGAGCTCAAAAAGTCACTGAAGCTGCACTTTGTCCTTTTGAGTCACTTGCTCCAGGGACAGCAGTCACCATGCCATGAGGACAGTCAAGCAGTCCTCTGTTGAGGCTGATGTGATGTGATCTTGATCCAAAATGTCCTCCAAAGGTCCACATGATAAAGACAGGGTCCCAGTTTGGCACTACCAGGTGGAGGTGGAAACTATGGTGGGGCCTAGTGGGAGGTGTTTAGATCACTGGGGATATGCCCTCAGAGGGGACTGTGGGACCCAGTCTCTTCCTCCTCCTCCTCCCTCTTTTGCTTCCTGCTGATGAGTAAGTGGTTTGGCTCTCCCGTGCACTCCCTGCCATGATGTGCTGCCTCACTGCAGGCCGAAAAGCAATGGGCTCAGTTAATCATGTACTGGAACTTCTGAAACCATGAGCTCAAATAAACCTTTTCTCTTTATAAGTTGATTAACAGAAATTTGTTGTAGTGACCCAAAGCTAAGACACCCATGTGAAGAGAAGCCGAGACCCCCAGGCCTACAGTCAACCCGATGGCCAGCAATCTGAGTGGACCTCTTTATATGTACATACTTGAGCCCCAGTCAAGCCTTCGGATGAGAACAGACCCCACCAGTTCCTAACTGCAACCTCCTTTTATGAGGTCTTTTATACCCTGAGCCAGAACCACCTGGCCAAGAGGCTCTCAAATTCTTGGCCTATAAAACTATGCGAGATTATAAATGACTATTGTTGTGTAAAGTTAACAAACTATTTCTGTACGGACCTGATAGCAAACAGCTTAGTCTTTGCAGACACATGATCAGAACTGTTTAACTCTGCAAAAGCAGCCATAGACTATCCATAAACAAATGGGTGAGGCTGTTTCAATAAAACTTTATTTACAAAAACAAGTAGCAGGCCTAATTTGGCCTGAGGGTTATAGTTTGCCAACCTCTATTTTAAACCACTACATTTTATAATTTGTTATGCTGTGATATGGAACCACCTTTTGAAGGGGACTGAATAGACAATGCTGTGGACAAAACACAAAGTTGGTGATTTGGAAGCCAGATTAGAGACTGGTGGGAGGGTGAGCATCAAAGGCAATGGTCCCAGGATGAGGTTATGGGCCCAGGCTTGGGCAGCACATATGGATTCACATGGTGACATGGCAGTGTTTTATGCACCCTGCCAAACATGACAAGGATGATTTAATAGCAGCCATTTCTTTTAATTCTCTCTGCATGGTCACTTCCTTAGAACAGTCCTTAAGAACAAATGGGACTGTTCAGAAGGATTCATTGCCCCAACAATGCTGTGCAAAATATCAGAGCCCCATGCTTAGAAGGACAAGCTCCTACACTGGTAATGTGGCCATTGATACCATGAATCATGAGCCCAGAATGAACAAATGCCCCGTGGAGGGTTCCAGGAACTCTGCCTGCCACCAAGTCACTCTGCCTCTTCCATGTACCTTCTGCCCCCGAGGACCCCATTCCCAACCCTGCTGGGTCAGTGTCCAACCTGGGAGAGACCTAAACTCCAAACATCTGCAGTATGGTGGGTACTATGAATGTGAGCCACAATGCTCATCGGCGGGGAGAGGGGACAGAAACAGAGGAAGAAGGAGAGGAAGAGAAAAAGGAAGAGGGGAGAGGGAAGAGAGAACAAACAATCCAGGAGAGGCTGGATACAGGGTCAAACAACGTCAGGCTCTGGACCCTGTCTGGATCTATCAGTGTGAACTCCATTCTCCAGCAACATGGGTAGCTACAGCTTCTGGAATCCAAAGTCACATAAAGCACTGACAATCTCCTGGCAATCTCAGTAGCAGTTTGGGTTTCACTCTAATTGACTCTCAGTTCACACGTCCAAGGACTGGAACCAATCAGGATGGTCCAGGGACACCTAACTCTGATTGGGTCTCAAGTCACGTGCCCAAAGGCCTGAACCAATCATGGTGGCCCAAGGCACACCTAACTCTGGCGCAGGTGAAGTGTTCTACCCTTTGGCTCCTAGACTGACTGAAGGAAAGGGATGAATCTCCAAGAAAAACCCCAGGGTTTTTGCAAGAAGGAAGGGGAATGAATGTCGAGCAAGATGGAGTCATAAACCCCAACACCCCTTAGAGCTTCCTGGCCACCCTACTTTTACTTACACTCTGGGAAAATGTTTTGTGGAGCGCCTTCAGTCTGACTCCACCCTTTGAGGCTGCAAGTGATTCTCAGACACCCATGGGCAGAGCCAGAATGGCTGGTTCAAAATCCCCTTTGTAGTTCCTTCCTCAGATCAGGCCTGGAGAGGGAAGGACGACCCAGGCACCATCATGGACCTTGGGGTACCAAGCCCAATGCTCCCGAGCAACTGCCTCTTCAGGAGCAAGACCACATAAGCCAGGTTCTGAAGGAGTCAATGGAGGCTCTAAGGCCAGCAGGGGAGATTCTGGAGTGGGTGGGGGAGGGGCGTGCAGGTCATTGACCAAGGGCAGAGTTTGTGTGAGAGCGGGGACAGGGACAGAGCTCCTCTCCACTGGAGTTGCCCCTCTGGCTCTTTCTCCGAGGACCTGGCAGTCTGGGGGAATGAGGCAGACGGCTGAGTGTGACCTTGGAGCTTAGAGGGAAGCATTGTGTAGAGGAGAGTGTCCCAAGCACAGGCCCTTTCCCAGCCTGGCTGGGTCAAGGAGGCTGCCTGGTAGCAGGGATGTTTGAGCCGAATTTTGAAAGATGAGCGTAGCAAAAAGAGAAAAAGGGCCCACTCAGTAAGGACAATGTATAAAAAGCTCCTGGTGTGCTGTGAAAACAGTCAGTGGCTCGTATGGCTGGATGTGCCAGGGAAGGAACAGTTTCTATGGTTTCAATGTCCCCACCAAAACCTGTGTTGGAATTTAATCCTCATTGTGGGATGGGACCTTTTAAGAACTGATTTGGTCATGAGGGCTGTGCCCTTTGGAATGGACTGATTCATTCATGGATTCACTCATTCAATAATGGATTAACCAGCTATCTTGAGACAGCATCTGTAATAAAAATCAGCCTGGAGCCGGGCACAGTGCACACCTGTAATCTCAGCAGCTCAGGAGCCTGAGGCAGGAGGATTGCAAATTCAAAGCCAGCCTCAGCAATTTAGCAAGACCTTAAGCAACTCAATGAGACCCTTTCTCTAAATAAAATACAAAAAGGGCCTGGGGATGCAGCTCAGTGGTTACGTGACCCTGAGTTCAATACCCCATTCAAAAAAAGAAAGAAAAGAAAAATCAGCCTGGCTCTGTATATGTATCCCCCTCACCTTGTGACGCCCTGACGTTCTGGCAGAGCAACCCGCTAGCAAGGACGTCCTCGCCAGATGTGGCCCCTGGACCTTGGGCTTCCCAGTCTCCAAAACTGTGAGCTGAATCAACATTTATTCTTTAGATATGACCAGTCTGTGGTGTTCAGTTATACCAACAGCAGTGGAGACTCTGAAGCAGTGCCAGAGGCCCTGAAGAGACAGCCCAGCTTCTAAAGCTGAGCAGTTGCTTGACTTCAGTCTCCTTGCTCTGGGGGAGCTGGGAGGGCAGAAGAGGACTTTCAGATGTGGAGTGACCACTTGTGAATATGCAGGTGCCTTTGATCTCCTGGGAGGGTTGGAGGGTGGTCCAGGTATGCGGATCAGGACTTCTGGTTGTAGGGGGCAGAAGTCAGCCAACACAAACCGCCTTGGCCTAACGTGCAGTTGAGGCTGGATCCTGGAGCCCCTGGGGTCATCAGTCCAAGTCGGGTGGGACTTGGGGAGATGTCAGTGTAACTTGGTGTTTTCCTTCTGGAAGGCAGGGGCAAGATGAGCTGAAGCCTAAAACAATTATTCTTCAACCTAGAAATTCTACTTCTAGACATTCACTCCAAGAAAATCAATGAAGGTGAGGCAAAGATTTAGCTTCAAGAATGTTCCTTGAAACACTGTTTAAAAAGGAAATAACCGGAAATGATCTGCATGCCCAACAATAGGACACTGGTCTGTAATGACTGGCAGGCTGACAATGGGCACCCTTTGGTCCTTCAGTCTGCTTCTATAATAAAGATTAACAATTCCCAGACATTCTTGTCCATGGCAAGAGCTGCCTCTGAACAGTTTTCACTAGTCTATAGCAAAATCAGAAAAACAGAGACAGCAGCAAGATGTTCATGAAACTTTATTTTTCTGTGACATCATCTCCACTCTACTTCTTTGACTTGATGATGATATTGAATGTTTTTTTCCTTTTTTTCTAAGAGGTGAATAACAAAAAATCCAATTGACAGTGACAAGCACAAAGAAGTCTGGAGGCTGGCAAAACATCAGTGCTCACCAGTGGCAGGCAGGCAGGGGTCTCTGTGACTCTCCTGCCCTTTCCCCCATGGTTCCAGAATGACTGTCACTGGCCTTAGTGTGAGACTCATGCCCAAGGTAGGAACAGGGAAGATGAATGGGTGCCAAAGATGTTTCCCCTTTGCCAGGACAGCAAAAGTTTTTCCTGAGGTCTGCGGCAGATTTCTTCCTACGTGGTCATAAGGCTTCCCTTAGCTGCAAGGGAGTCTGGGAAATAGGGTCTGGGAAAGGGACTGATGATGGTGATTCATTGCCCAGGACAGGGCACAGGGGCCCCTCAAACCAAACCAGGAAGGGGAGGGGTAGCGTCGTAGGAAGTGGCGATTCAAAGAGCAGATGACCATGCCTGCCACACCTGGGGGAAAGTGGGCCACCCCCGAGCAGTTCCCCCTAATTTTTGAAAAATGGAATTGACTGGCCCATGAAACACTGAAGGTTAGAAACTACTAGAATAGATAACTGATTTTCAAATCAAGCTCCTGTGTTTAGGGGCTTCCGTTAGGGTAAGAGGCAGGGGGATGGGATGGAGGTACCAGCTCTCAATCTTCCTTCAACACAAATACTTCCATCTTTATCTGATTATGATACTTAATGTGTGCATAAAATTCTACTTGATTTGCGTGTCTATATGTGTGCTTATCTTTATATGTCTAATCCTTACTTATAGATACATATATAGCTGCAGACATACATATGTGTGTCCATACATAAAAATCTAGAAGGCTGCCTAGCAGAGACTTCAGAGTGGTAGCCCCCAGAGTCTTAACTGAGTACTTAGGATCCCTTTGACTTTTGAATGTCATTACACTGGCTGCATGCTCTCTATTACTTACAGATGCAGACGCTCCTGACACTTTTTAATATCACAGTTCATACATTTATCACAATTTTCACATAGATTAATTCACTCCACGCACACATATATATCATTCCATCCAAATCACATTTACGTTAACAGTTTATCTCATGGGCATTTCATCTGTAACCCCTGGATATACTTGGACATTAACAATGACTCCGTCTGGGTCATGGATCGTTTTTAACTTTTTTCTTTTTCCTGGTCTGTCCTTTCTAATTTTGCTAAAATAAACAGACATGGCTTTTGTAATAAGGGAAAAAGACGCCGTTTTAATTAAAAAGTAATAACCATGTGGCCTGTGACCCTGTGGGCCGATTGGGCCACGCTCCATGACCCCCACTGAGGTTGGCTCTTCTGGGCTGCTGCTCTTCCTGCCTCCCCAGCCGGCCTCAAAAGTGTCGCCAAATGAGTGGCTGGGGACCCTATCCTGCCCTGTGAGTGAGGTGTGAGCGGGAGCTGGGGGCTGGACACTCTCTGAAGGATGGGCCCTTCCGGGAAGAGTTTGGAAACCCAGTTGGAGTCTGAGGTCCTTTCAAATACCAAAATCAAACGTGGGGACATGGTTCCTGCAAACGCCAAATGCTTTCTTCTGACTAGGGCTGTTGATAGATATATTGCCTCATGCTAATGTGGAATTATCACAGCACAGTTCCACTCTTGGCTACTGCAAGTCACCAGGACATCTGGCTTGAATCTTTTCTCATTATGACTTAAAAAAAAAAATTAAAGCTGAAATCCAAACCACCCCTTTAACACTCCGTCTCTCCTCCTCTCCCTTTCTTTTCTTTTTCTCTGGAACTCCAGAAACTTTAAACCAGGTTTGAGAAGCCGTCCAGCCTAAGTGCTCCTGTCCCCATTTTAGACGAGGACAGTGTAGCCCAGGAAAGAGCAGTAACTTGCTCTATCACGAATCTTGCTAACCTGAGAGGTTCTTTTTCTGTAAGACAGAATGGTGCTGCCCCCGTTGGGATCTGTGTCCTCCAAAGCTCCAGGTGTTAAAGCCTTGGTCTCCAGGGTGCTGCTACTGAGAAGCAGTAGAAACTTCAGGAGGCAGGGTCTTCTGGGAGGTCATTGGGGTGTGCCCTTGAAGGGGATTATGGAACCCTGGTCTCTTCTTGTTCTCTCTGTTCTGCTTCCTGGCTCAGGGTATGTGCTGTTTTCTCTGCTGTGCTCTGTACCATGATGGGCTACCCTGGCCATTGATCCATAGCAGTGGAGCCACTGATCTTGGACTGGAACTCCAGAGCAACGAGCAAAAATAAACGTTTCTTTTTATAAGTTAATTGCCTCAGGTGTTTCATTATCGTAGCAGGGAAGTGCCTAATGTGCATTGCTGGCTTCCCATCACCTGCCAGGGCTCCCTTCAAGAAGCAGACAGCAGAGTGGACAGGAGTGAACCTGGTGATGGGTAAGAAACCCAGGCAAGCATTAGCTCTTGTTGTTTTCAAGGGCATCTACTTTATTAGTAGCAGAATTAGGTCTTTCTGCCACTGGAGTCCTCTGATCCCTAATTATAGTGTTATCTACGATTTATTTGGGAGGAAAGACTTGGAGAACAATAACAATCAAATCTCCTAACACATAAGGTGCTGCCTTAAGTGCTGTATGAATTGGTCACCATCGCAGATAAGAGCAACGTCTGGGCTCAACCCCAGCAAGCACATCACACCCTCTCAGTTTCACAAGTGAAAAGTAGGGGGAGAAAGCTTGTGAAGAGAATGAAATGAATGTGTGTGTTTATAGGATTAAGAGTTGCACAATGCAGTTCACTGATCTCTGTACCTCTCTGGGCATTTCAGCAGTCACCCACATTGCTGTGTGTGCGTGTGTGCGTGTGTGTGTGTGTGTGTGTGTGTGTGTGTGTGTGTGTGTGTGTTTAAGGAGCTCCTGAGGATCTGGCTTCTTCTCTCTACCTCTTTTTCCTTGACTTCTCTCTCTTTTCTTGGGTCTTCCTACCTGGGCAGATGGGACATCTCAAACAACTTCTTCCAGATTTCTCCAACCATCTTCCTACCCACCAGGGGCCAGGCACTTCCATAGCAGTGGGACCATAAAGAGTTAATAAAATGGAATTCTTTCTAAATAATGCTGGCCTACAAGACTGTTCCTTGTGAGGGACTCAGAATCCCTTCTTGGGGATTCCACGTTTCCTCTTAAGCTTTTCCCTTGAGCTCCTGCTCTACTAAATCTGATTCTCACCGAGAGCAAAGGACTTCCTCTGGGGAAAGCTTAGGGACAAAGAAGAAAGAGACGAGCATGTTGAAGTATTTCAAAATTTTAGTCCTTATTACACTTCTGCAGGGCTCAATGCCCTTAGCTATTACTCTTCTCATTTATCCCCGCACAGTTGGTGTTACACTTATGCCCCCCGATCAAACCATTTGATTCAGTGTAACTTCTATACACAAAAGTGTAGGCTCCCTAGGTGTTCATTCCCTATCACAGAGTGCACACACGGGGCCCCCCCGGGCTCCTGCCACCTACTGCCCCTCTCCTCTTCCAAACAGCAGGCCCTGTCACAACTTCTAACACCACGGATTGGTTTTGCCTGCATCTGGCTTCTTTCACTCAAAGTTATTGTGAGATTCATCCAAGGCACTGCATGAAATAGAAGCTCAATGATTCTTGTTTCTCTTTAGCTCTCTATCACATGAGCACACCACAGTTTATTCATTCATCGACTGGCAATGTGCTTTGGAACTGTTCCCAGTTTGGGGCTATTATAGATAATAACTCTGTGAACACTTTGTACTGTGTACATCTGGTACACACGAGAACTCGTTTATGTTGGGTATAAACCAGGAGAAGAATTTCTGGGCCATTAGTGTGCCGTGTTTGGCTTTAATAGATTCTGTTTTCCATAGTTGTGGCAACAATTTAAACCAAGATGTATGAAAGTTTCAGCGTCTCTCTATCCTTGTCTACACTTGGTATTGCCAGAGTTTTTAGCCATCCTTGTGAATGTGAAGAGGTACCTCTTTGAGGCTTAAATTTCCATTTTCCCAATAATCTATGAGATTGAATATGTTGTCATGTGCTGGGTGGCCATTTAGATCTCCTCTTTTGAGAAGAACTTGTCAGTGTGGGTGGTCCTTTCGAAACTGAATTTTGTCTTTCTTAATGGTTGGAGGTGCTCTAGGTTCGAGTGAGCAAGTCCTTTGTTGCTTGTTCATACAGCAAATGTGTTCTCTTACTTTGTGCCTGACTTTGTTCTTTTATAAGAATTTGCCCATTTTGAACATTTTCTTTTTTTTTCTTTTCTTTTTTTTTTGGTGCTGGGGATTGAACTCAGGGGCACTCCACCACTGAGCCACATCCCCAGCCTTGTTTTGTATTTTATTTAGAGACAGGGTCTCACTGAGTTGCTTAGCGCCTTGCCCAAGCTGAGGCTGACTTTGAACCCGCGATCCTCCTGCTTCAACCTCCTGAGCCTCTGGGATTACAGCCCTGCGCCACCACGCCCGGCTCCATTTTGACATTTTCTATAAATAGCATCATGCAATATGTGGCCCTTTCAGTCTGGCTTCTTTCACGGAACATGATGGTTTTAAAGCTCATCCTTGGTACAGCACTTACCACTATTTCATTCTTTTTGATGGTTGAGGAATATTCCACAGTATGGTTATGACCCATTTTGTTTTTCATTTATCATGAGATAGACATTTGGGTTGTTTTCACTTTTTTGTTATTGTAAGTCATTCTGTTACCGACATTCATATACAAGTTTTATTTATTTATTGTTTTAGTTGTTGATAGATCTTATTTTATTCATTTATTTTTGATGCTGAGAATCGAACCCAGTGCCTCACGCATGCTAGGCAAGTGCTCTACCGCTGAGCCACAACCCCGGCCCTACAGACAAGTTTTTATGAGCATATATTTTCAATTCTCTTGTCTTTATGTAGGATTAGGATCATGGGTTATATGGTAACTCTATAATTTAACTTTTGGGGGAACTGTCAAGTCTTTGTCTAAAAGAGCTGCATTATTTTACATTTCCACTGGCAATGAACTAGAGTTAAAATTCCTCCATGTTCTCACCAATATGTGTTATTATCCCTCTTTGTTATATCCATTCCAGTGGCTGTGAAGAGTCTCACTGTGGCTTTGATCTGCATTTCCCTAAAGACTCACGACACTGAGCACCTTTTTGTGTCCTGATTGGTCACTTGTTTGTCTTCTATGGAAAAATATCTACTCAAATTCTTTGCCTGTTCTTACATTGGCAGTAAATTCTTATTGTTGAGTTATAAGAGTTCTGTGTGTTTTATGACTAAAACTTTGTCTGATACAGGATTTGAAAATATTTTCTTGAATTCTATGAATTATCTCTTTTATTTTCTTGATAGCACACTTTGAAT